>JAGFMF010011667.1:100840-135035 GCA_019455555.1 Galemys pyrenaicus
CATATACACGATGGAATACTACTCAGCAATCAGAAATGAAAAACTAGACTCATTCATGGGAACATGGATGGATCTGGAGGGGATTATGCTCAGCGAAGTTTAAGTCAGA
The DNA here is from genome assembly GCA_019455555.1 of Galemys pyrenaicus. Taxonomy (NCBI): domain Eukaryota; kingdom Metazoa; phylum Chordata; class Mammalia; order Eulipotyphla; family Talpidae; genus Galemys; species Galemys pyrenaicus. Next base: position 100,950 of record JAGFMF010011667.1, read on the forward strand.
AAGCAAAAGAAAAATACCAGATGGTTCCTCCCCTAGGAGGAACAGAAGGGAACCAAATAAGGATCAAGGAAAGGAATAAGAACAATAATAATAATAACAATAACAGCAATAAAGACACAGAGACCAAAAATGAGGAGACAAGGACAAATTGGGGACACTTGGTGGGGAGGGGAGGGGGAAGGTTGAGGGCAGACGGGAGCACGAGGGACTGAGGTGATGGTGCACTGGTGAGATGGTGATGGGCAATACATGGGGATTACAATTGATGGCAAGTATATGTAAATTTTTAAAAATTTTATATTAATAAAAAAAAGGAATGTAAAATGACTGACAGATGCCAAAGGACAATGGGAAGAGAGGTAAACAGGTGGAGCATTTCTGTTTAAGACAGTGATGCTATTCTATGTGATAGTGCAATGACGAACACACATATCATTATATATTTGTCAAAACTCATAAGACAGACAACAAAAATGAACCTTAATGTGGACTTTAAGTTATACATGTTAGTTAATAAGAATAAACTAACATTGGCTCATTGTTTGTACCCAATGTATGATATTAATGCAAGATGTTAATAACAGGGGAAATAGAGTAGTGAGAGTGAAGAGGCTATATGGGAACTTTCTATACTTTCATCTCAAATTTCAGCTCAAATCTCCCATAAATCTACAATTTTGTAAAGTAATCATTTTTTAAATAATGCTTAATTAACCCCCCAAAAAAGGAAAAAGAATCGGAAGAAGAAGAAAAGAAAACAATTGGGGAAGGCAGAAAGCAAGTGGCAAAACAGCAGACCTAAATTCAATAGACCCAAATTCCATCAATGCGTTTCAGGAACCACTCTGCATTGATCGAAAGAAGAGTAGCATTTGGCTCTGGGGTGGGAATTGATCTGGACAGAGCACAAGAAACTTGTTACATGATGGAAAGTCTGTGTTTTGATTGGCGTGATGCTTGTGGAGGTGCATATGTATTTATCAAAACTCATCAAACTGTATCAATGGGATTGGTCCCTTTCTCTACATGTAAATCTTATTTCAATTTCTAAAAAAAAAAAAAACAATGCAAGACCATGTCAGTGTGTCATGTTGTAAGATGAGTATAAAAGTCACATGCTACAGTTAAAGAAACAACTCAATAGAGGACAGCCAAAGGAAGCCACAGAAATGTTAGAGTTCCTGTCTCTGCACTCTTTGTTATGTGAGAAAAATAAACCTTATGTTAATCAAGCTTTTATTACGTGCAGGTAAAGTCACTGCTATATAAGTTCATTTAACAAACAACTAGAACATGTATACATGTAGGAGTCATTTATAATAGATGTAAACATTAAGATAAGCACTCGAGATGTATTTTTAGTAGACTAAACAACTGAGTCAAAAATCTCTTATAAACCTCATTTTCCTTTTCTTATTAATTTATTTTGGTTTGTTTTCTTGTTTGTTGAGATAATGCTTGAGTTGAGTCCAGACCATGTGATTCCAAATTTTGAAATAACAAGGCTCAAATGAATCATTTTTTCCTAAGCTCAAAAAGGATGAAGACCTCCTGCTGAAGACCATTCAACATGTAACTAGAGTTAACAAACAGAATTTAACTGCAGCCACAAACCATTAAGTACCAAATCCAGTCTCTATTAGCAGCAAAGACGTTCTGGGCATCTGGTTTCCCCTGTGCAATGGAAAAAGTCTCATTAAAGACCATGATTTCATTGCTGACATTGGTTTCACTTCAAACTTGGCATCTGTGGTCAGGAGCCTTTCTACGGTTGTTTTTACTTACAAACTTTAATCACATGAAAGGTTGTTTTCATAGTAAAAGCTGCTTCCCGGAGTGGTCAGACACTAAATAGGGAGAGTTTGACTGTGATCATCTCTAAGAAGGGAATGTAGCTAGATGATTTGATGGAAGGGAAATAAAATACCTAAACACTGAACTTAAAATGAAGGCCAATGTGTGCGAGAAGAAAATGGGAGTGGGGCAGACAAGGTAGAGCTTTTCTTACTGATGTTCTTGAATGTTGTGATTAGGGTTGATAAAATGAAGAGAATTAAATGACTCCTGTGTCATTTTGGAGGGAGCTAGAGAGAGGATCACCCAAAGAAAGGGTATCTCCCTAATCACTAATCCTGAGTTGACAATTTAGAGAAGCAACAAGCAATGGGGATAGTTCACATTGTTCAAAGCTAACTTCAGTCCACACTACAGTCACTCACTTTATATTATCTTAAAACATTAACTCCAGACTCCACATATTCCCCCATTCTACAAAAATTTATTTCAGTCATAACAACTATCAGGAGTTTAACTTTTTGGATGTATAATTTATATGCAATAAAATCATGTATGTTTTGCTTTGTTCCAAATAATGCATTTGAAATTCATCCATGTGTGTCTTGGAATTTCATTCCTTTTTCTAGTTGAGGAATATTCCACTGTATGGATAAACCAGATTCATTTACCTACTAATGAATACCTGACTTGTTTCCAGGAAAAGGCTCTATAAATAAACTTCCTGTGATTATCTATGTTTAAGATTTCATGTAGTTCATGATTTCATTTCCGCTGAGTAAACAACTAAGAGCAGAATTGCTGGAACATATGTGCAATTTTAATTTTTGGAGAAACTATCTCACTGTCTTTTTGAAGAAGTTGCACCTTTATATCACCATCAATGTGTATAGAGTTCCCATTGCGAAGAAACCTGTGAAGGCAGAATATAGTCATAGGAGGTCAGGACATGCTTGACCCCTCCTTTTGTAAGAGACACAAGCATGTGGCTTTGACCAAGGCAGAATGGATGACCACCATGCAGGTCAGTGAGGGAACACTCATGGAATCTGCACTCTATCATGGTTGGGCTCAGGTTGTACAATCTCTCTGGAAATGGCAAATAGCTTTTGAGCAGATACAACCCCAGTATGTGCATGTGTGTGTGCGTGCATGTGTGTCTGTGTGAGAGAAAGGGTGATAGGAAGGAATGCAAGGCACAAGTACATTCATTTGGACAGAAGATATTATTAAAAATACCCACAGTGTTCTACCTTTCCTAACTTGAATAAGCTAAGAAGCCAACTTGTCGTCCAGGTTGTGGCTGGCTGGATGCTTTTTCAGTTCAGCTCCCATTCACATTGAATGTGGGTATCAAGATTCAGCGAACAAGTGTGAAACTGTTTGCATCCCAAATCCTCACCTGACAGCTATGTGATCACAGGAAAGCTTCTTAGCCTATCCATACCTCTATTTCCTTATCTATAATATAGAAAGAGTAAAATCCCCTATATTACTTTAATAACATGCCCCATGAAATAATTTAACTAGATGGTCTTCGATTCAAAGAGTATTTGAGACTTGACTGTGAAAGGCACAACTCTCTGCCTTCATGTGTCTTATGCCTGGTAGGACATGGACATGAGACCGCTGAGCTATCATGAGACAACTTAAGTTACCAGGGCCATTAGAAAAATTCAGCTTCCCACATCAGTGTATTTCAGTTTATGCACCTGTTCTCTGTCTCTGGTGAGTCCTCTCACCTCCCTGGACTCTGGCCTGCACCCTGGTTCTTGTATGCATAAATAAATAAATATTTTTTTTAAATAGAGACATTCAGAAAGAGAAATCCTTTCCTCCCTAAGCACCATGTTTACTACTGAGGAAACTGGGCCATGACTGGCAGAAGGAAAAGGGGTGTCAGCAACAGGATGGAGAGGCAGGTAACGAGGTTGTCAGTCCACAGCCCTCAGACTTGTCACTGATTCCTGGTGAAATTTCAGTGTCTTCATCTGCATCTCTGGACCTAAAGGGTACCTCCATCCCAAGTGTAGAAAAGCTCCTCTGCCCAAATGGTTGGTGTTCTCAAGGGGCAGGAGTACCCACCACACCACACTCCCCAGAGCAGGCCCTCCTAGTTATTAATGAGAGCTTGTGCGACCCCCGGTCCCTTGGCCTCAAGCAGAATGGCATTTCCCAGAGCGTCCATGGTCTAACACTTCCCAGTGACTCTACTTCTATTCCCAAACTTCCCAGTAAACTGTTTGCACTGGAATCCTTGTCTCCACGCCTGCATGGAAGCAGCCCAGAGCCACATGAACAGGATGGGAACAAGGCAGGGCAGAGGTTGTACAGGCCTGGGTGTAGAAAGTGCTTTAAGCAGGAGACAGAGGCCAGGAAAGTAGATGCAGAGTTGGAATTGATGTACCCTGGAGGCTGAGGGGGAGTGAGAGGTCACAGACAACATTGTAGTGTCAAATACAAACATGGAGCAGGGGGAGAGTAGCACACCTTGCCTGCTACACTTCTTCAATTCTTCCTGTAAGTGAGACTGTTTGTTATCTTTTTTTTTCTTTTGGCTTTTTCACTGAGCATGATCCCTTCTTGCTCCATCCATATTGCTGCAAATGGCATGAGTTTATCTTTTTTGATTGTTGAATAGTATTCCATTGTGTATCTATCTATCTATCTATATACCACATCTTCTTGATCGAACGATCTATTTTGGGCATTTGGGTTGTTTCCTTATCTTACCTATTGTAAATAGTGTTGCAATAAACATAGGGGCGCAGGTATCTTTTTTATTAATGTTTTGTGACCTTTGGATAGATTCCTAGGAATGGAATTGCTGGGTCATAAGGAAGCTCCATTTTTAGTAGTTTGAGGAATCTCCACACAACTTTCCATAGTGGCTGGAGCAGTTTGCAGGAGAGTTCCTTTTTCTCCATATTCTCACCAGCATATGTTGTCTGTTTCTTAAATTAAACCATTCTTGCTGGTGTGAGATGGTATCTCATTGTGGTTTTGATTTTCATTTCCCTGATTATGAACATTTTTTTTAATATACCTGTTGGTCATCTGCATTTCCTTTTTGGACAAGTGTCTTTTTAGTTCTTCTTCCCATTTTTTATACAAATATATTAGATTTATTTAATTGTATTTGACATCACTTGTAGTCCCCAGGGGGTTCCCACCACCATTTCACCCGTGCACCATCACCTCAGTCCCTTGTGCTCTTTATGCCCTCATGCCTGTCCTTGCCCTCCCCTCCCTTCACCTGCCCCCCACACATGATCCCGTTGGTTTATATTTGACCTTTTGATCTTGTTGAGTTTTTTGTTTGTTTGTTTGTTTTTGGTTATAATTGCCCATTTCCTTAAGCTTTCTCTTGTGTTTTTTTTTGTTTGTTTTCCTTTTATTTTTTGTTGTGGTTGTTGTTCTTTCACATTCCTCCTAAAAATGAAGCCATCCAGTATTTTTCTCTTGCCTTCTGGCTTGTTTCACTGTGTATAATTCCTTTTAGCTCCATCCATATTTCTATAAATGTCCCTAGTTTTTCATTTTTGATTGCTGAATAGTATTCCACTGTGTATATGTACCACATCTTCTTGATCCAGTCCTTTACTTTTGGGCATTTGGGTTGTTTTCAGGTCTTACCAATTATAAATAGTGCTGCAATAAACATGGGGTTACAGGTACTCTTTTGGGTTGATGTTTTTGTGTCCTTTTTACTTCTACCCATTTTTTTGACTGGATTGTTTATTTTTGTCAAGTTGTGCAAGCTCTTTCTAGATTTTTGTGATAAGTCCCTTAGCAGTTGTATTGTGTGCAGAAGTTTTCTCCCAATCTTTTTTTTTGCTTTTTCAGAAGCTATAGCTATTAATTAATGTGAATAGACATTAATAGGAAGCTACAGGGTTTTTTTTTCTGTGAGGTAAAGACTTCAGACTAAGCATTTGAAGAATACAAATAGTCCTTATAACATCCAAACTATTAAAAGGGAAAAGTAAAATAAATAAATCTCAATCAAGTCAATAAATGACAAGGAGGAAAGAACAGAAGCACGAAACAAATGTTATAAATACGATAAACAGAAAAAGCCACCATGAATTTACTAGCATTCTCAGTAAATGTGAGTAGGTTAAGTGTCCCATTAGTAGGCAAATACTTTGGTTGGAATTACACAAATGAGTGAAGTATAGTTTTGTTATTCATGAGAGTCAAATATAAAGGGAAAAAGAAGACTGAATAAATTTTGTAAAATACAAAAACTGAAAAAGTTAGTGTTCATCAAAGACAGTAGATCAACCAGGTATATATCACTTTTAATAGTTTAACAAACTAGTATTTGAGGTGAAATGTTTTCAAAGTAGTGTTTCAGTAGTGGTGGAAGAAGTAATCACCAAAGACATATAACGTACGAAGCAGTTTCAAGTACAAGTCAAAACCCATAGAAAGACGAGGGAAATTTGCACCCAGGGAAAGGCAATGATAGGAATGATCCTGGTGGGGTTCATGTGTGGAAACTTCACCCACATCCTGTAATGATAAGGAAAGACCCTGTGCTTGAGAGGGGAGATGATGGTTGTAATAAGGAAGTAAGACAGTTAGTTTGGGACCTAATGTTCTGAGGAAAGGAAGACCTTAGGAAAAGAAAGTAAAGGAAACAAACATTTTCTTTCACCTCATAAACTTCAAGTGGGCACAATTCAGGGACCCAGCTTCAGGCTTCATGCTATAAGTTTTGTGGACAGTCATAAAACCAGAAACGGAAGAGATAAGCAGTGCTTTGGAGAAAAAGGTGACAGGAGCATGGAAAACACAGTGTTGAAATTCAGTCAAGGTCAGCAGAAATGTCACCCTGCTGTTGTGCAAATATAGTCCAGGAATCTCCACCTGACGCTCAACTACCTCTAACTGCAAACTGAGATGCATGAAGCGTCCTTCACCCCTTCAGAGTCGTCTCTCACCCTTTTTCTCGCTCTCCTTCCTTCTCTGTTTTCCTTCCATTCATTCTTCTCTTCCTCCCTCCCTCAACTGTCAAACCTCGAAAAGCCAACACACTAATTTAAGGCAGGGTAAGTGCTTGCAGAGACTGCTGTGGTGCCTGGAGACTCAGCTGGGTGAGTGTGTTTCCCAGAAGTGACTGTCAACCTCCTGTGTTGTCCTGCCCTTTGAAGCTCTATCTGCTCTTCACTTTTTCACCACTTGCTGGCCATGCTTTCCTCTGAAAAGCATGAGGAATACAGGGATGATAATGAAGATGTGAAAATTGTTCTCTTTGTAAGCTTCCTTAATGTCAAAATGTCATTCAGAGAGAAGCTGAACTGAGACTTGTTGGCCTTCAAGTTTATTACCTCTGCTCTCTCCATGTCTGCTCACTGAATATACTTAGGAGTTTGTTAAAAATTTCACATGCTCGTTCAATTCATGCTAATTTCCATGGAATGAACATAGTATATGTGAATCTTGCATTTTAATCTGTGTGTTACAAATATACTTTTCATTGTGCAAGCATATAATTCTGTATAAATGGATTTTTTTGTAAATTATTCATATTTGAAAGATTTACCTAACATTTAAGTCAGGTTAGTTAGCAGATAGCAAAAGTCACCAAAAGTAACTGTCAATCTTGTTACTGTACACTAATTGTATTAAAGTTCCTTTCCATTAAAGATCTTATGCACCAAGGTAAAAACAAGAGTCACCATTAAAATCTGGCATTTTTGTTCATGAGTTTTTCCTAAATCAGGAAACACAAGCCTCAGGTTTTTCACTATGAAACAGAGAAATGTTAAAATTGTGTGTGTGTGTGTGTGTTGTGTATGTCTATGTGGGTGCATGTGTGTGGTACATTTATTCATGTACATACTCTATCTATATGTGTGTGGTATATATCTTTGTGTATTTGGGTGTCTGTGTATTGTATGTGTGTATGCCTTATGTATGTCTTTGTATGTCTGTGTATAATATATATAATATATGTCTGTGTGTCTCTTTGTGTTTGTGCATATTGTGCATTTGTGTTTGTGTATATGCCTCCTGTGTGTGGTACATGTCTGTGTGTATAGTACATGTCTATGTGCATCTGTGTGCACTTGTGTATGATGCAAGTCTGTGTATGTTTGTGTGTTGTGCACGTGTAGGGATACACATCTGTGTATATGTGTATGTGTGGTGTATGTCTCTGGCTTGTTCTAATGGGCTGCACAGTTACTTACCTCTTCCTTCTCCTCTTCCGGCATCCCTCTCCTCCTCCTCCTCCTTCTCCTCCATAAAAAGTAATCAAGGTATCTTTTGCTTCCATATTCACAGTTTCTTTATAATAACCCCTTTAGGGTTTCTTTCACATGCAGATTAGTGTTGATAAATTCTTTTAATTTTTGCTTTCCAGAAACTCCTTACTCTTCCTTCTATCTTGATTATTCATCTTGCAGGCTAGAGAATTCTGAACTGGAAATCTTTTCTTTAATTACTTTGAATAACTGCTAAAATGTCTGCTGATCACCTGACAGGTAAAAGTCACCCTTTTTACTCTTGATCTTTTTAATATTCTGACCTCGTCATTGGTTCTCAACAGCTTTCTTATTATTAAACATCTTGGTGTGTCTATCTGGCATTATTAGGTCTAGAATTTTTGGGGCTTCTTGGATCACAATTTCTGTTTCATTTCCAAGAGTGAGATGATTTTCAGTGATTCTTTTGTTTCAAGATTTGTTTTTATTTATTCATGCATACAAGAAGCGGGGGTATGCACAGAGAGAGTAGGGAGCAGACCAAGCAGATCTACTGAAAACACTGCTGAGGGGAGCAGTGGGCAAGACAAGAGAGTTCTGTTGTGCTATATGTGGATCAGCTCCCTGGCTGGGCATCGAACTTATGATGCAGTGGCTGGTGATAACTTGATAGGGCTGAGAGTTTAACCCCTGCGCCACCAGGGAGGCCCATAATGATTATTTTTTAAAATAGGTTTTCTGTGTCTTTATATTTTACTTCTACTTTTTGGAGCCCATGAAGTGGAATTATTTCTCTTTAAGTTGTCCCAGAGAGGTCTTACATTGCTTTCAATTTTTAAATTCTTTTTTCTCTACCTTGTTCTATTCTTGTGTTCCCCAACATTGTTTTCAAGCTCACGATTCCCTCTGGTGTTTCTGTTTGTCTTCTATTAAGGGTCTCAATTATATTTCTTAAGGCAACTAGAGTGTTTCTTAACTCCATTATTTTTTAGCATAGCTGTGTCTTACTTTCATCATCTTTATTTTGTTGTGATTTCGAAGTCAATTTTGGAGTTGCTGGGTGCCAAGAGTAAGATCCTTGGGTTCACTACAGGAAAAGTTTCACAAGAGCTGCCCTTTCAGTGACACTAATGAATTTTCAAAAGGGCAGGTTTGTTATAAAAGGGAGAGACAAATAAAGGACACTTGTGTAAGCAGGCAACAAGAGCTGCCCTGAAAGGAACAGCTCAGAGAGAGGCCTGCATGGTAACAGGCATGCAGCCTTGAGGAGAGCTGCCTCTGCCAAGAGAGGTCAGTGAAGTGAAGCCTCATCATAGGCAGGCAGGAGGATGCTGCCTTGCAGAGGGAGAGAGTTGGTGAGAAGACACACCTACATCGGCACAGGTGGGAAGAAGGACTGTTACCCAGTGCCAGGGTAGAGAATGCACTGATACCGTCTTCTTCATTCCCTTGTGGTGTGGCCTGTTTGCTGTTGGTTTTGAATAACTAATTGAATTTGCAAGAGACCAGAGATTCTACAATGGCCCTCAATCGCTATATCTTTATCTCCGATCTGTTCCCCTAACACTTTCTAACAGGAGTCTGACTTTTTCCTTAGATCTGTGCTTTGGTGCCTAAGAAATTTTTGTTCCTATAGTTGCTTTATTGGCTATGTTAACAACTTCTACCCCACCTCCAGCTCCTGGCATTGTGTTAGCCAGGTTTTTGGTCTTGTGGCATCTTTTTTCCAAATTTTCTATCCTTATCCTCCATCAGTTTCATACCCTCTATTGTATTTTTAAGTTCCATCAGTTGCAGCACAGTTGTCCTTAATACCCCTTCTGTAATGCTCTGCCACTCCACTTAGTTAGGGTTCCTCTCAGGGGTTTTTGTTTTGGCTTTGGTACTGTATTCTTCTGTCTCCTCCTTTTCAATTCTGTATGGACTTTAGTAGGGATAGTGTTTGACTGTTGTTTTTGCACCTGTTGGAGCAGTCAAGACATGGTTCCGGATGGGTAGTAGGCTAAAAAGAGGACTGGGGCAATAGGCATCAAAGAGTCACCTGCAGTAAACTCGGGAAATTTAACTTCCTATTGTAAAATGTTCCTTTGTCAGGAATGGCAAGTGACATCTGGGAGAGGGGGCGACAGGTGTTTTGGATAGCTCGGCCTGGGTGTGAGTAGTAGTTTCTTCTAGAGGGAAATCCAGGTACCCTTGTTACAGGGCAGGGAGAGGAGCACCCAGAACCCCCAAGCCTGCCCTCTCTGAATGGGTTCTGCCATCCGCCGCATTAAGACAAACATACAAAACCTTGAATGGAAAGGAACTTTAATACAACTAGGGTACAATAAAGAAAGAACAAAGACTATAGTTACTGAGTTAAGCATCCAAAGTTACCCATCTCCTTGAGGGTAAAAGTCCAGCCAAATAGGATTGGCCCAAAAAAACCTGGCACACATCTAAAGGACCTTTCAGTAGAGACCCATAGAAAAGGGTCAGAAAGAGTCAGACAAATCTGGGAGGAAAAGAGCAAAATCAAAACCAAGATGAAAGCTGCCATTGCTAACCTCCCACGGGTCTCTCACCCACATCTGTTCCAACCAGTCCAAGACCAAAAAGCAAGCTCAGTTTCTTCACATGTCCCTCTGCTCCACGTGCCCCATCCAGGTCTCCTTGCTGTTCTCCATCTTCCTTTCTTCTCTCTTCTCTTCTCTGCAGAAATCTTCTTATCCTCAGCTCCACCCACTTAGGGCGGAACCAGGATATTTGGAACTTCCCCTTTTCCTGGGACCACCCTGTTACACCCTGACTCAACTCACTCAACTACTATAAGCCTCAGATTGCTCTGTGTGCTCACATCTGCAGCTCTGCACTCTCAAAGCTCCACAATGTAGCCTCCATCTTGTGTGCTTGCTCGTGAACCCCCATATCCAGTACACTGCTGAATCTTAGGCTTCTTAAAGTCGGTGAGTGACCACATCAATAACTGTAGGGGGTTCTATACCATAGTCACTCCTCCCTTCTGTGGGATGTATGGACCCATTATTACTTTAAACAATGTTCATTTGGAGTTTTTCCTGCACTTTTCTTTTGGGCTGATGCTCCTATTGTGTATACTCAGGACCAGCTTTCCCCTCGGGGATTTTTGGTTTTCTTTTGCAACACTTTTATTATGTCTGGAGGTGACAAGCTGGGAGTCTTCACTTTGCTGTTTTGCTGGATTCCTGTGCTGCGTGTTTATGAGTGTGTGTTCATTTTTGTGCAAGCCTCTGTGTGTGTAGTCTCTCTTTGTGCAAGTCTGTGTGTGTCTCTCTCTGCATTTGTGTAAAGCATGTCTGTGTGTATTTATGTGTGCGTGGTGCATGTCTGTATGTATATGTGTGTCTGTGGGGGGGGAGGCAGTCACATTATTCATATTACACTATGATTTCCAAATGTTAGTGACAGCTGAAAGGATCAGCTTTATTTAACGCTAAGTAATGGGTGTTTATGGTGAGTATTCTGTTCACTAGTTCAACAGAGTAAAGCTCTTTATCCTCCCTAAGCCTGTTCCTAACAAGCACACAATCTGAAAAGCAGGTGGACTGGAATCAGCCTCCATCTGCTGCCCCAACTTCCTGTCACTGTGAGATTTGTACAGCCAAACCATGAAGGATCTGCCTGCCTGTCCAATTAGATAAATAAACTTGAAAAGCCTGCAGACAAAGTTCCTATGATAATTCTATCAATAGTGTGGTGTTTTCACATCTCACTGTGATTGGACATGTGGAGCCAGGCCTGGTTCTCAGGAACCAGGACACTGGACACACAGCAGCCCAGTTCCACTGTACATCCATGTTCCCAGGGGCCGGGTGCTAAGAGGCAGTGGGGGCAGGAGAGCTATGTCTGCGACAATCTGGGTGCTGTGGGGTACACGTCATCTCCAGCAGCTGAAGATACAGAAATTGGGCAGTAATGTGTTTTTTCTTGGCAAGTCTTTGAAAAGGGAAGTGGGTGGATGTATTTAATGACCACAAGTACAAGTTCTGCCATGTATTTTGAGTTGTCATAAAATAAATTAAAAAGAAGCTGTCTCAAATGTATTTCAGAGTTTATTATATAGATGCATAACACAGAAAACAAACAATGACAAACCTTTACTATTTGACAGTGACTGAAATGCCATTTGGTTTCCCAGAGTCCAACCTCCTACCCCCAACCTAGGAAACATTCATGCTTGAGAAAATAAACATAGAAACCCCATGATTCCAAAATTAGTGGAAAAATTTCAAGGAACATATTTAAAAATCCTTGTATTTTCTTTTAGTGCTCATGAAGTGATCACTGGCATTTACAATTGCATCGAACAGCACAGAGCAAGACCTTGTGGGAGATCTAATCCAAACTTAAGCCAAATATGCAAAAAGAACTGCAACCCCAGAAACTGCAAGCTGAAGTCTGCTGAAAGGAAATGCTTGCCACCTTGCAGATAAGAGAAACAAAGCAAGAAAGGAATTCCAGAGCTTCTTCCTAAAATAAATGTGCATTACCTCCAAAAAAAGATAAAAACACATTTCATTTTTTTTTAAAAAAGTACTTCAGTGAGTATTAGTTTTGGAAAGGAGTAATTTACTAGGTTACTGAATACATGAAGAATTTTGACTGACAAACAAGACAAATTTATGTAGCAAGTTTTGCAGCTGAAGAAGGGACAGATTTTTTCAGAGGTCATATTGCAGATTCCCATGCTAAAGCTATTGTTTAAGGTGATGGAAATATGCAAGAGACATTACAACACTTTATAGCTGCTAGAAAGCAATGCTTTCCTGTTTTGCTGATTTAGACAATGGAGTAGCTAAGAAGAAAAAATAATAGGAAAAGGCTGCCCTATATTTGCTTTAAAAAACTGTTGCATTGTATTTTAGTAAATTATTTTTGGTCAAATCACTTTTGTTCTCACAGAAATATTTATGGAAAAGATGGTTGAAACAAAGTACCTAAGGATCAAGTCCATATTTTTTCTTATTAGGTGACAAATGTATAGGACAAATATGTTCAAACTAAATTTAATAATAAAGACCAAAAAGAAAAAAAAGCAACATGCACCTGTGTATTTAAGAGAATTTTTTTCAATCCCATTCCTCCTACAAAGTGTACGTATGCACTCATACATGTATGGTTAGATTTTATTTCATTTTTGGCCTAACATGTTGAAGAAGATGCTAGAATGAGCCTTTCCAAAGGGTTGCAGGTCTATCAATGAATAACACTTAGGACTAGAGTTGGCCTTGCCAGGCTTGGCAGTCATTGCAGCCTGCTGTCCTTCAGCAGGTCAGAAACTAGTAAGTTCATTGCACTCAAGCTGCCAGGGGGAAGCAGGTAGAGTGACTAGTTACCATCAGTACAATTGTGTTTTACTTATGGATGCCTGAAAGTTCCACCAAAGATGTTGCCTTTGCCTGGAGGCCACAGTTGAACAGAGGGTTCATCCCACAAAAGATGCTAACTGAGACTACCTCTACCAAGCATTTCCAGTTCATTGTCCTACCCTTGGATTTTGACACCCCACAGATTCCCTGGGGGAACATCCTGCACAGGCCTCTCCAGATAATGAACAAGAAAAAGATCAGCAATTGTCCCCCCAAATCAGGGAAAGTCATAATGGGTTGCATGCCTACGGAGATGTCTCCCTTTTAAATTGCCTGCCTTGGGTTGTGGGAGGGAGTAATTATATCCCTAATATAGTTTTTTCAAGAGTCTCCCAGAATTATTCCCAGAACTATGGAAAATTCTATTTATTCTATTTGGGGACAAAATTTCCCTTTTTTTTTTTTTTTTGAGCCTGTTGCTCAGTGGAATCTTCTCTCTCCTTCTTGCCCAAGCTTGTTCTATTTCTGGACAGGGCAGGACAGAACAGGGTGTCATCTGCTCCCCCCTCCCCCTCCCGGCACATTCAGAGGAGGTTGCACAAGCAAAGCACTGCTGTCACCACTCTCTGTCCCCTCGATTTCTCTGGTTGAGTAACAGTCTGGGGTCTTCTGAATAAGCAAGCCTCCCCAAACAAAAATTTGTGGGCCATAGACAAAGTGACAGTGGCATTAAGTGAGAGAATAGATCACGTACAATCTTCATTAGATTCACTAATAAGAGCTGTCCAATTTAGTCACCTTGGCCTCTGGAGAGTAGAAAGGGCTCCCTCTCCTTGGAACGAGTTGATTATCCCAGGGGGTTTTGAGAAATTTTTGATTGCCATTCCATTGCTCCCCTGTGGATCCGCAGCAGGGTTCCAAGATCTCCCAGGCATCTAGAATAGGGCTTCATAATCCCAACCACAGAAGAACTGAAACAGAAACCACAAAATAAGCCTGGCCTGTGTAGGAAATCCAAACAGTGAGATGAAAGGTCTCACTGGTGACCTCAGCCAGTTCAAGATTCGCAGGACCATGGAGGGGGATGGAAAGTGTACAATAGGAAAGTCTCCTTCCCCGGTATGATAAAGATAATAATTGTAAAGACCTAAAGGTAAAATTGTTGAATTTGCATTTATTTTCTGTATGTGAAGATACTGGTCATCTCTGACCAAGTCTTTAAAATCATCTAAATGGCTGAACGATTGGTTCCCATACAAGAGAATGCCATAGGCCACATGGCCTTTTTCTCCTTGAGTGTTCGCCACTGGTGATCCAAATGAAAACTGAAGAACATCAGATGATTTTAGAAACACAAGTTCCAGGCACCCCATGGAGCCCCACCAAGACTTATCTTTCCTTTTCACCCCCCTCCTCAGTTTTCCATTGTCTTTCTAAAAAAAAATCTGAACTACTGCATCTATATTCAAACTTGGGAAAAGGATATTTGGTTAGCTTTGAAGGCCACGCACCTGTGGGCTATTCCTGTCCAGGGTATAGCCCTCTGGGACAAAGGCATTTCTAAGGCAAACCAAAACAATGGGATGCCCTCATTCTAAGAAGCAAAGGTAGACTCCCTGGTGGAAAACTTCCCTCTGCTGCTGTGCACAATGGCAGCAGAAAGCACCCCAGGAAACCTCGCCTGTCAGCTGCATGTAGTTCTAACCAGCAGGACCCCCTGCTACCTTCTAGAACCTGGACAGAAACAGGGAGAACACTCTTGACCCCAACAAAGTGGATGGGGGGAGGGGAGGGACTCTGCACAGAACAGTTATTTAATTAAGAGCATGTACATTAAAATTGCTTAGAGCAGTTTTGATGCTCAAGAAACCTTAGTTATGCTCTCTTCTTCTCCCCCTTCCCTCTCCACCCCCATTTTAAGGAAAAGAGAGAAACCAAATGTCCTTAGGCAGCACTGCCGGGCATCCCACAGAACTGGGCTATGTGCTGCAGCTGCAAGTCAAGGTCAGGCTGGCAGGAGGCAAGATCAACTAGGACAGCTTTCAAAACTCAAAAGCTCCTCCCTCTCCCTCACAAGAGTGTCAGTGAGCAGCAGAAGGAGACTCTCTAGCACTTCTTTTATCTACAAGCAAAGCCAGAGCAGCATACTGGGAAAGTGGACAGCAGAGAGGCTGCCCTGGGGCTGCACTAGCCAGTGCAGTTGCCTGGACTTTCCTCTCATGAAAGCTCCTCCGGCAACAGTCAGCTTGTGTCACCATCAACACATCTGGGTGAGTCCCCGGTCTCTCTCGCCCTTTAGACTGCCTGTTTTCAAAACCACTTTTAACTCGCTTCATACATTCCCCACATTATTCATCATGCAAATAAATTCAAGACAAATCTTAAGAACTAGATTTCTGAACTTCCTGTCTCTTTGCCATCTAAGCAATTCTTGTACTTCTGGTTGCTCGCTTGGAGGCTTCCACCAACATCCATTCTGCAAGACTTATGATGGGAAAGTACAGGTATGCAAATGCAAAGAAAAGTTTCCAGTCCTGAATTCTCTTGCTTAACAAAAAAAAAGGAGTTTCCTATATAATTAATAAATTGATCTCTATTACTCTAAGAGGAACACATCATTTCAGCCCCAGATAGCATGAGCTAAGGGTCTTTTCCAGATTACTCAAATAAGCAGAGAAGCAGTTCAAAAGGAGTCCTATTAGCACCTAATCTGTAACACCCCCACCCAAAATCAGCACACAAAAACAAATAAGTCATATTAAAATTTGAAAAGGGGGAGTGAGAACCCTTAATATTTATAAAGTTCCCATAATGACATCCCAACAGGTAGCTTCCACTTCAGGAACACCCTACTCCTGTAGAAAAAAACCTGTATATTTCAAGCTGCCAGACTTTAAAAGAGAAGGTTTAGAATGATTTGATAAAATTTCAGTTCAGTCTTTTGGAAGGGTGTGGGTCCCCTTTTTCATGAGGCACGTTGGTTGGTGCCAGTCACTGTCCATGGTCTTGGGAACCACCTCACCTTCAGCAGTCTGTCCCAGGCGTTGGACTATAGGAAACAGAAAATGACAGCATTGGAGGAGCTCACATCTAGATACAGGACCCACCTCTGCTCATGGTATGAGCTCCAGCCAGTTTCTAGTTAAAATAGGATTAGGGGCTCATACCCAGAGCCCACCATAGCCCTGTGCCTGCTGTGTGTCATAGCCATCGCCCACCTTCCTTCCCTGTCTGCTGCCTCCTACCACCAGGCACCCTCAGGCCTCCCTTACCTGTACTGATTCTCCATGGCCCTGCCCTCAGCTCGGTCTGGAACCCAGGAGTAGCTGTCTGCTGCGCTCTGGGGTTTCTTCTCCTTCATCTCCTCTCTCCTCGCTCTCCTCTTGTGATAGATCAGTAGCCCTAGAGCCAGAGCCAGCAAAAGCAAGATGGCCACTACGGTGCCCAGGATGTAGAACAAAAGCAGTTTTTGCCCATCGGTGCCATTACTTTGTTTGACCATGAATTCCCCACCTGTGGACTCCTCAAGGCCAGTGGTGACCGTGGGGTCATAGGTACTTAGCTTCCTCTGGATGTCAGGAGGCCCACTGGGGGCCAGCATCTCAGGTGGAGAAGGCATGATGGGCGTGTTGTGGAGGACGAAGGATCTCCTCGTGGTGGGGACCACCTCAGACGTGCCCTCAGGAGCCACAGTGGAGCTGAACGTGGTGGCAAATGACATGGGTTTGTGCTCTTTATCTCCTGTGTCTTTGCCCTGGGGAGGCCCAGTTGATGGCCCCGTGGCCACAGGACCCATGATGCAGGTGATGTTGTCAGGGGCCACCTCCCAACCTGGCTGGCAGCTGCAATAGAAAGACCCCGGAGTATTGAAGCAGCGGCCTTGACAGAGACGCCCCTGTGGGCCCGCACACTCGTCCACATCCTGGCACTGGGTGCCATCCTCCGGGGTCAGGATGTAGCCCTTCTGGCAGGAACAGAGGAATGAGCCTGGGATGTTGGTACAGTTCTGGTCACAGAGTGAGCTGTCCACGGCACACTCATCCACGTCCTGACAGGTCTCCTCTCCGAGGCCACCACTGGGCTTATAGCCCACCCAGCACTCGCAGCGGAAGCTCCCGGGGGCATTGACACACTCCTGGGGGCAGGGGGTGTCCTGGCACTCATCCACATCGACGCAGCCCCGCAGGCTAGAATCCAGCTGGTAGCCTGGCGGGCAGCGGCATGTGTAGCCTTTACCCTGGGGCCCGGAGATGCATGTGGCTGTCCCTCTGCAAGGGTTGGAGCTGCAAGGGTTCCGAGAGGCACAGGTGACCAGGTCATCCAGAAGCCGGAACCCCGGCCGACAGCCGCAGCGGAAGGAGCCATCACCCCCCTCAAAGCACTCCTGATGGCAGCCCCCGTTGTTGAAGTTGCAGCCATACTTGGGGCTGACACAGAGGGGGCCTGCTCTGCCCCAGTCGAACACATGGGGCTCCTTCTCCCGGCAGATTAGGTAATGCTGCCCACTCTCACCCTCATCCCCACAGGCCACGTGGGCCATAGTGGCAAAGGGCACTGCCTCCAGAGAGGAGCTGGTGGCATGGAAGGGGGTGGTGTAGTTCACCTGGCCTGGGCCCCCCAGGCCCAGGGGCCGGCACATGCCTTTAAAGCTGAATTTGCACACAAAGCCTTCGATGTTGCTTCCGGGAAAGTCTGGGCCCCCACACGGGCTCTCAGACCACTTGGGGAAGCGTCCAGCCTGGGGTTCCAGAGAAGGGTCCAGCAGCAAGGACACACAGCGCTTGAAGGTGCAGGTGCTCTTGACCTCCTTGTGCCAGTTGGTGTAAAGCGTGTCCTCCCCACCGCTCACCCAGCTGAAGCCCTTCAGTGGCAGGTTGGGGTCCAAGCACTTGCCCTTCTCTCGCTGAAGTCCAATCCAGAACTTGCTTATCCGAGCTCCCAGAGGCACCTTCAGGAGCTTCAGGAGCTGAGTCAGGGCTCGCTGGATGTGCTGGGCCTCCTCCTCGCTCTTCACCGTGGCCAAGTTGCCCCCGTTGTCACTGCAGTGGAGCTGGGCCTCGGCTGCACTCAGCTTGCCCCAGTGGGCTGTGTAGCAGGCAGTGTCTGCGCAGACCACAGCCTCCTGATCAGCACTGGCCCCCGCCCAGGACTGGCCCAGGAGCAGCAGCAGCAGCAGGTCGGTAGAGGTGGCCATCATGTCCTCTGTGTTCCCCTCAGGGGGAGGCTGCAGGCCTGGCGTGACAGCGGCAACCCCAGCTGAGCTCCAAGGGGAGCTGAGAGCGCGGCAGCAGACGCTCTGGCTCAGTGCAGGACACAAAGGCTGAGGGCTTTTCACGTCCCCCTGACCCAAGGCGCATCCTGTGCCGTTGTACTTCTTATTTCTCACCGGATGCTGGGGCTTCCTGCAGTGAATAGCTTTCTGACTCCTGTTGCCTTCATCACGGTTTTGTTGATCATAAAAGGGGCTGGGCAGCTTTGCTGGGTCCCTGTGGCTACGCGCTGGGGAAGTGCAGTGAGTGGTGTTGGGGGAAGAGGTTTGCAGTTCTCTGACTGTCTGCTTTATTTTGGCTCCATTCTCTTTCCCATCCGCATGAGGAAGCTAAATGGCATGCTATGGAATGAGCAGAGACTTTCGGGGGCTAGGAAGCTGAAAAAAATCTCACTTAGTAACCCATAATAATATTCCTCTTCGGTTTGCAAACAACCAGAAGAGTGAAAAAAATCCTCAGACTTGAGACACGAGAGCATGGATGGTTATAATTTTCAGCCTTTTTTAGAAGCAAACTGGATTTTTCTTTTGCCTATCTTGTGCTCCCTTTGGCTTTGGGAGTCTTTTTTCTTTTATTGCCCACAGTGAACTTTAAATACTTAGGCAGTTTTTAAATAGGAACTGGGTCATGGGAATGTCTGCATTTTTAACACAATGCCAAACGCCTCAAGAATGTTAGACAAAATTGGGTGAAAGTTGGCAGTTTTCAGGATTTTGTAGAGCATATGTTGTATTGTAAAGTGACAGTGTCACAGAAAGCATCAGAAAGAAAATGGAAAATTTTTCTGGCCTCATAGCCTGGGCTTGCAAACCCCAGGCACGTAGTTACCAGGGGGCACCTGAACTCTGAGTCTCAAATACGAATCAAAGCCAGAAGACTTGAGGCAAAGACTTGGGACATCTAACTTACCCGGAAGAGGAAGTGAGACACAGAAAGAAGTCTATAGAGGTGACTAATGACAGGTGACATGGGGACTCCTGGAACACCATCCCCTGACACACTGGAGGTCCCTAAGACAAGTGCCAGTCTCCCCAGGCAAGGAGAGGGAGCTAAACAGTTCTCTTCCAGCTCCTCTCCTCCCGGCAGTGGCAAGTCCTTGGTGCTCAGTGCTGACAGAGGGGACCCAGCACACCAAAGGGAATGCTCTGGGGCTTCCTGCTGGTGCTGTCAAGGACCAAGGGTCCTAGAAAGCTCTGTCCACTAGAGGCAGAAATGGAACGAGACTGCAGAACAATCAGCAGGGGCTATGTGCCTTGGATGAGGCTCTGCCCCATCCCTTCTCATCATGACTTGTCCTCAAGACAGTGATTGACCCCCAGAAGTGGGGAAGTGACCAGGGCCAAGGAGACCTGTGTTCGGCACCCTGGTTTCAGGCCAATTTAGCTGGACATATAATTAGGCTTGGTGAGAGTCAGTATTGACCTTTGTCTGGGAGAAGCTACATTTCTAAAAGTTTAGTTATTAGAAAGTGACTTCTTAACAATCTATAAAATTAATCTGACAATGTAAGCCTGGGGTTGTAATGCAGCCTGGCATGAGTTTATGGCAGGAACTAGTTCTTCCGTCTTACACAGCTATCTGTGCAGCCCAGGATTAGATTCTACATCTAATTTTTATAATCTCATGAGATACACCCAACATGTCACATGGTTGGTACTTCAGGACAAGCTGCCCAGACACTCATATCTATGTCAGCTTATATTTTACTGACAATTCTTCATCTTCCATTTAGGAAATTTCAAGTCAATTGCTCTCATTTAATCAAGTATTCATTTACTATTTTATTAATCCAGAAAGTATTTGTAAAACACCCACTGCTGAGTTTGCCTGGGTTAACTTAAGTAGGACCCAACAGCTATGTTCTCCTTTCCCCATGAAGAAGCTAGCAGGGGTAGCCCAGGATGGAAGCACTCATGGGCATAGGGGAAGAAGGAGGGTCTACTCTTACTGGGTAGTGTCTGAGAAGTATTTAGGATACTTGGATGCCAATTTAGAGGAAATTCTGTATCTTACATACTGAATTTCCCATGGATGGTGATTCATCATGTTTTATTTAGAGTACAGATTAGATCAAACTTCTGGAGGACTGACAGCTAAAAACAGGAATTGGTAGCCAGGAGACCAAGAACTTTCCTTAGCAGATCTCTGGGTAGAAACCATTTTAGTTTCAGAACAACCAGAGACCTGGCATGAGCTCTGAGTTATTGTACCAAAGCGTCTACTTTTGATCTGGGTTTTCAATGAGTATACCACAGCATTCTTTCTAAGTTGTCTTAAAAATTGATTTTATAGCATACTGGGAATGGTCCCTAATGAGAGGATAAGGTAATCTATCGATTATTCTGGAGAGAAGCACTTTGTTTGTGGATCATTCAGGCATCTTATTTCTCCTTTTCTTTATTTTCTGAACTAAAGGTTAAATGAAAGAGGGTATATAACTTACCTTGCTCTTTTCTTGGTATACAGCAGATACCCAGTAGATATCAAACAGTTCTCCCTCAATAAATGCACGCTCCTTGTTCACTCAGTAAATGTATATAAGCACGTAAACACCAGACTGTTTTCAGCACATGGACGAGAACGGGACCTGGATTTCAATATCTCAAGGGATTTGTAGCAGACAGGTGGGGGAGGGACAGGTGCTCGGAAGTGCCACAAATGTCACAGGGTTCATGAACAATTTAAAACTAATAAAATCAATTTTAAAAATTGGTCTTCTTTTATGTTTTTTTCCCTCTAATTCCAGAAATTCTTAACAATATCATTGATAAAATGCTTCCCCCCAAAACTTTGGTTGATCCAATTTCTAACTGATTGTGGTGATCACCATTGTTCTAATTGTGCATCCATGTCTATACATTTGTATACATATATATCAAGCTTCAGAGAAGTGCATTTTAATTACTTATCATTTAATAAACATGAAGTTAATTTGGAGACTTTCCAATTGCAAAGTAGGTCCCAGTCGATATGGACTATGCCATCCAGAGAGGTTTGAGGGCAAGTTCACAGTAAGAACTTGCTCAGTTCTTGGGTCTCCACCAACTGCGACATTACATGCTTCTACTTTTACACATTAGATTTGTAATAAACAATGATAACACACAGGAAGAGAAAGAAACAGCTGGGGTCACACTGATTCTGTCATTCTCTGGCACTACGTGGCATTTTTATGTTGAAAGTTTAAACCAGGGGAATAGTAGAATCAAGATATGATGTTTTTATCAGATAAATATATTTTTTAGTTAATATACCAGGTATTTACTGGAATGATAACATTTTTTAAATTAAAGTTTCATTTGTTTTTTGTAGTGAAGAACAAATATAGAAAAATACTGATTATGACATGATTACTTCTGAAAGCAATTGTTTAGCATAGAGGTGTGAGGTGCTGAACTGACCTTCCCCGGGTACAAGTTTGCCAGATGTACGAAGCCACATGAGGACATACTTCTCACAGGGGTCAGCTGGTTGATCTTCCAACTGGGTTGAGACCCCACCCTGTCACTTACTGTGTGACCCTAGGTGAGGTGCTAAGCCACTTGTTCAGCACAATAAACTATGACTGTCTCCTTTGCTATAACGGGGACAAGGCAACTTTGAATCTTGTGGACTTTTGAGGATTAAAGGAAGTTTATACCTGCAGAGCACTCAGAATAGTGCCCGACAGGAGGTGTAAGCCTCCATCAAACCAGACCCTAAGTATGGGACCACCCAGACCCATTTGAGCCTCAATTTAGCTATCAACTGGCTTTGGAATTGAACACAAACTGCTTGCTTCCACAGCTCTTAGTTTTCCTGTCATTTAAACAAGGAGATACAGTGATGATGCCCTCATGCTGTGCTGAGGATTAAAGGGGACAAGAGTACTGGGTGCCTTGTCAGGGACTGGCAAAAAGCAGACACTCAGTAGACCACAGTCCCTGCTACTACCATTGCCCAGAAATAAAAGAAAAGCAGATTCCACCTCTCCAGCCTTGTCACCACAGAGGCAAAAATAAAAAGGAGAAAAAATCTTCCATTTGCTGGAGATGGAGACCTTCTTTTTCAAAAATGTCCCCATCTTCTGAGTCTGTTTGGCTCCTTGGTTGAGTAAACACTCTTTAACACAGTATTGATTTTTCCACATTTTGTAAATAGTCTCCTAATGTAATTTATCATGCACAATATTTATAGAAAAGTTGACTGGCTTGAACATTGTTTTTAAGGTTAACTCACACTCACCTCCTGGCAACAGCCTTTGATAAGCAGAAACCGCTCATCAGCATTTGGAAACTGCTAAATCAGTAAGAGGAACAATACTTTAGGCGGATCATTCTACATTTTTCACCACCGGCAGCAGTTTTTTGCATGAAATATGCAGTTGTAAATCACATTTCCATGACTGACCTAGATGATTTTTAGGATCTGTTCGGCATGTACTGCATTCTCATTAGTTCCAGTAAGTTGTTATAACAGATAACCCTGAATAGACAATGCAATTTATAGAATCAAAAAAAAGAGTCTATTTTGACTTCAAGTCAATAGTCAGTTATCCATGAAATAAAAATAAGAACACAATAGTTGTTGGAAAACAGACATATAGGTTGTTATAAAACAGTGCCAAAGGATAGTCAAGGTGGGGGACAGGTTATCAAAGGTGGGTTCTCACCCATGTTCTAACAATTGCAAGATCACTCAGCCTCAGGATGCAACAAGAGTTTATTTAACATATGAGACTGGGAGAAACAAGAGTTTCTTTCTTTTTTTTTCTTTATATATATATATATTTACATCAATTTACATGGTCCTATGGAATTCCTACCACAATTTCACCAGTTCACCATCACCTCAGTCCCTTGTGCTCTATCTGCCCTCATCCCATTCCTTCCCCCTGAAACAAAGTGTTTTTGATTTGTCCTTGTCTTTTTGTTTTTATTGTGTTGTGATTTTTTTATTGTTATTATTCTTTTCCTTGGTCCCTTATTTGGTTCCCTGATATTCCTCCTAGAAGTGAAGCCATCTGATATTTTTCTTTTGCTTTCTGACTTATTTTGCTGAGCATAATCTCTTCTAGCTCCATTCATGTTTCTACAAATGACTCTAGTTTATCTTTTTTGATTTCTGAATAACATTCCATTGTGTATATGTACCACATCTTCTTGATCCAATTATCTGCTTGGGGGCATTTAGGTTGGGAAACAAGAGTTTCTAAGGCCATAGGTGGTCAGCTTTCTTACCCTAGATAGTATCAATAGTGTTCAGTAGTCCCAAATAAAGTATATGCCAAGATGGCACTGTCATATCAACGAAGACCTAGAGCTGGTAGCACAGTGGAAAAGAGCGGGCCAGGATCCATTTCATAGTGGCAGCTGGAGGTGTTCACAGGTGGGTCATTGAGATGACACTGCAACAGCCCACAATCTTAAGACCAGGCTGAATAGCACTGGATGCTGGACCAGAGAGCAATGGAGGCAACAGCACCAAAAAGCAGTGCCAGATAATCAGAATCAGTGAACAGCTCTCAAAGGTGGCAGGACAGTGTTCTAGTTACTGGCCAATAACTGGTCAGTGGTGCTTGTCACCATCAGTCACCAGGAGGCAGTTTCAGAGATACCAGTGTTATAGTTCTTTGTGATGTATTGGTATGAACCAATAGCCAAAAGCTCTTTGAGACACCAGGCTGAGATTAACAGCACTCCTTGCACGTGATGTCAGAAGGAGGACCAGAAGCAGGTGCGGTGTCCCTGTCTCTGCAAAGGTCTATGGAGATCTGGTGATCTGGAGGCCTGAGGGTCTATGAAGGTCTAGGGGTCTGCAAAGTCTGCAAAGTTCTGATCAAGCCCATGGAGGTCCTCTGCTCGATGCTTCTTTGGAGGTTATTTGATGAATATTTCTTCTCTCTTGGAAGTCAGATTGTGAGTGAATCCCAAGCTGGTTCCTGTCCTGTTTATATTCTCTTCATGGTTCCCTACCCCAAAAGACTGACTGGACTATTTTTCACTCAGCTTGCTAGAATTTTCAGTCCAATTAATGAGCTCAAGACTTTGATTGACAGCTGGAGAGCTCAAACCTGATTTGTTCACTTACAATCCCCCTATCAAATTTAAGGGGGAAAATCCCAAACCTGCACAGATTTGACCTGCCTGGAAGTCAGGACATGTTCATGGGCCAGTGGGCTCTGAGGTCCCACATGGCCAGTGCTGGCCTCAGTGGGGATGGAGTTACTTTGGATCCAGTACAATGTTATAATGCAGGGATGGGTGTTATAAGCAGAAAGGGGGTGGGTCCCAGCTGCTGCAGGATGGGTTCTTCTGGGAATTCACCAATTTGGCCCAGAACTCCTGAGGCCTCTTCTGTGGGAGCCCCAGGACTAGCTTGCTCTGGGGCCAGGAAAATTCTGCTGTTGCAGCCCTGGTTGCACTGCATGCCCTAGAAGAGTGAGGCAGGAGAATTTCCTCTGCTGCTGCCTCTGCCAGCACTTCCATAGGCAGCTCATTCTGGGCTGGTCAAGGGAGTCCCAACTTGGCCATTCACATTGGGGACAGTGGACAGTGAAATGCCCACAAGAGCTGCCACTTTCACAGGGGCCTGAGTGGCCTGCAGCCTGCATACACTGTGTCTAGAGAAGGGAGAACATCCACAGGTGGTAGGCTGAAGCATTGTGACTCAGCCACAACAAAGCCCATAGACTCCCACAGACTGTGGGAGGAAAGCTGCCGCTGCCTGTGCACATGTCTTGCACAATGGGTATCCAGTTTCGGTTAGAGGATTTCATTTCCTTTGCAAAGCTGACTGTTGAATCTTGGTGATTCCTGAGAAGGATAGACTAGATACACTGAGAAGCTACCAGGTGCCAGAAGCATCCAGGACACCCAGGATGGAGCTCACATGGTCCACAGCAGGGTACCTGAACCTTACAGGTGCCCTGTGTCTGCTCCTGGAGCATATAGGAAAGCTGGGTCTTGGACATATCTCCTAGCTTAAATCAGCACTTTGCTTGGTCTGGCCACAGGTGGCATCTTCATACTCAGGCAATTTAGCACAAATGCATAAAATAATCACACCATTCTTACCTCGTTATGAGCATCAGTGAAACTGTGACTCTTACTAGGCAAGTGACAAGTATTTTCCTCTCAGGCCTTCAGTTTCTTAATGAGGTGACTTGGAAGGTGCTTGGTACAGTAAATGCTTGTACATCACAATTCTAATAATGTTGGTTATCATTTTGACCCTGGTTGATACTCCAGGGAGCCACCAAAAATAATCCAGATGGAGGAAGTGTTCAGTGTACTCTAAATCAGTGCTATGGCAGCCTTTCAAGAATCCAGAAGTGAAACAGCACCCAATGATGCCACCACCCCTGACCGCAAAGAGGCCTGACCACCAGTGGCTAGGCACAGTCATGGCTATCCCTAATCCCAGAACTCAGACAGAGGTATGTAGGCGGTATGGTGGTGTGAGTGTTCTCAAAGCTGTCACTGTGACCTGGGATCTGAATGTGTGCCCAGCAAGCTGTTCCAGGCTGCCTGAGCCAGCAGTATCCAGTCCTAACTAGAAGATTTGGCACCACATGGTCCATAGGTGGTATACATTATACCAATCATCACCCCTGCCTCCAGGATCACAGTTGCTATGGGAATCTAGAACATGTCAACTCCAAATGGGCATCTGCTTATCTGCAGGAACACTCACAACTCTGAGGCCATAACCACAGACTGTGGTACAGATAATGGAGGCGACCAGGGCGGCTCCATTGGTAACAGCTACCCAAACAATAGCACTGAGGGGCTCACATGACCCTGCCTTTTCTAACACAGTTGTTCCAGTTAGGCCCAGAGGTGCGGGTACTGGCACAGAACTGGGTCTGTCTCCCGCTGACGTGAGTCAGGAGATCGCTGTCCACTTAGGTGCATTCAGATGCATGCGCTGGTCAGTTTCCACTCTGTAAAGGGGCTTCATGGAGCTCCCTGGGTATCCTGGTGGCTTAGAATCTGGCTTTCCTGATTTATATCTGCTGTTTCACAGAAACTGAGAGTCCTCCTGATGTCCTAAAGTTAAGAGCCCCAGGTTCCAAATGAAGATACACTATGCACTTTCCTCCCACTCCTGGTCTGAGCTCTGTGACTACAGGTAACACACGACCTGTGCCCTTGACTTTCCACCTGTAAAGGACCAGTGTGAAACTCTGAACCAAGTCCCTGCAGGATATGAGGGCAGGGAAAGCCATGAAAGAGCAACACCATGGAGTTGGGCAATCGACAGCATCCGCCCATCTCTGTACCATGCTGGTTACTGGGCAAACAAACAAAGAGTGCTTCCCTTTCATATCATTAAGAACCAACTGAGTTTAATTCAATGAAATTATTTTTAAAAATACTTAAAAAATTATAAATTTTAGCATATTTCATTTTAATAAGGATGGTTGATGAGGATAATTCAAAAGTCCATGTTATATTACTTTTCACTCATAGTCCTGAAGGTTCATTGTAATATAAAAGATAGTAACCATATATTGACTAAATTTGATTAATGATAAACTGGTTACTTCTCCTTTAAAATAATGAGTCCTATTGACCGCTCCTTGTAGATATCAGGCAGTATTTTTTGCAATTACATATCTTCACTAATAGCTTTTTATCATTGGTGCCTTCAAGTTTTCTTTCTCATTTTTATTGATTTGTTTAGTTGTGTTTTTTAATTAGATTTATTTAATTATATTTGACATCATTTGTAGTCCCCATGGGGTTCCCACCACCATTTCACCCGTGCACCATCACCGCAGTCCCTTGTGCTCCTTCTGCCCTCACGCCCCTCTTTGCCCTCTCTCCCCTCCCTCCCCCCAACCATAGTCCCTTTGGTTTATTTTTGACCTTTTGGTCTTGTTGAGTATTTTTTTTTCTGTTTGCTTGCTTGTTTTTGGTTGTAATTGTCCATTTCCTTGAGCTTACTATTCTTTTTTGTTGTTGTAGTTTTCTTCTTTTTTATTTTTTGTTGTGCTTGTTGTTCTTTCACATTCCTCCTAAAAGTGAAGCCATCCAGTATTTTTCTCTTTCCTTCTGACTTGTTTCACTGAGTATAATTCCTTCTAGCTCCATCCATGTTTCTATAAATGCCCCTAGTTTCTCATTTTTGGTTGCTGAATAGTATTCCATTGTGTATATGTACCACATTTTCTTGATCCAGTTCTCTACTTTTGGGCATTTGGGTTGTTTTCGGGTCTTACCAATTACAAATAGTGCTGCAATAAGCATAGGGATACAGGTGCTCTTTTGGATCGGTGTTTTGTGTCCTTTGAGTAGATTCCTAGGAGTAGGATTGCCGGATCATAAGGTAGTTCCATCTCTAGTAGACTTAGGAACCTCCATGTGGTCTTCCATAATGGTTGGAATAGCTTGCATTTCCCCCAGCAGTGTACTAGGATTCCTTTTTCTACACATCCTTGCTAGCATTTGTTGGTGGTGGGTTTTTTATATATATATATGTGCCATTCTTACCGGTGTAAAGTGGTACCTCATTGTGGTCTTGATTGGCATTTCCCTGATTGTGAGGGATGCTGAGCATTTTCTCATGTGCCTGTTGGCCATGCGCATGTCCTCTTTGGAGAAGTGTCTTTTAGGTTCTTCTGCCCATTTTTTGATTGGATTTTTCTCTTTGATTTTCTTGAGTCTTATGAGTTCTTTGTATATCTTTGTGATCAGACCATTGTTCATTGTGTGGAGCGCGAAGATTTTTTCCCAGTCAGTAGGGAATCTTTTTGTTTTGGTTAATGTTTCTTTTGCTGTACAGAAGCTTTTTAACTTGATATAGGCCCATCTATTTATCTTCTCTCTCATTTTTATTGCTTTGGGGGATGCATCTTCAAAGGCATTACTGAGATGTATGTCTTGTAGCATTTTACCTATGTTTTCTTCTATATATTTTAAGGTTTCAGGTCCAACATTCAAATCTTTTATCCATTTTGAATTGATCTGTGTGCATGGTGTCAGGTAGTGGTCCAGTTTCATTTTCTTGCATGTGGCCGACCAGTTTTGCCAGCACCATTTATTAACCCATTTTTTTCTATCCCTTTTCTCTACGATAACAAATAGCTTGTCATTTTACAAATGCTTTGCTTCTCTGTCTCCACATTTCATAAAGAGGGAAGTATGTGAGGAGAGGCAGGCCTCACAAACAGGATAGCCAGCCAGCGACTGAACCTGTTACAACCAGTGGGAGTCACATTAAAGGCGGCCCATGGCGTGCAGAGACTCAGTTTCTGGCAGCGTCTGCCAAGATGTCTGCCCATCACATAAACGTACCTCCTTGTGTTTGGGCTTATGTGTTAGTTTCATTTCACAAGTGGCTAGATTTTGTTTCCCAATTTAACTTCCTATGAAAGTCCTGGGTTATGTTTAATTTCCCTCTGAAACTGTGAATCACTCTGTGCACACCCTGCCTTTCAGCACTTCTGCAAGGGAAACTATAGTCCTCATTCTTGTCTGTTTCTTCTCAGTGTCTTGGTATCTTATCTCCCTCTCCCTTCTAAGAGACAGAAGTCTGAAAGTGACCTGATGACCAATTCTGGAAGAATACAGAGCTGCTCTCAAGTCTCTATTATAATACTGGTCTCTTCTAAGCGGGGGCACAACTACTAGTCAGCGAAATGAAGTCATAGCGAATCCTCCTAAGACTCCTGCACGTCGACCTCTTCATGAGCACAGCTGTTGGTCCAGGCTCAGTCCTCTGTTGCAGACGTCCTGCTAGCAGTGGGAACATGGCATCTTACCATTTTGAATGATCCGTATTTAAGAAGCACAAGATTCCATTTACAGTTCTGGATTTCTGGTATCCCTTACTAAATCAGATGTCCAGAATACTGGCTCTGTTCTTGCATGGCAACATGTGACCATGACAGCGCCCTCCTGGGTACAGTATGCTGGCTCCTGTGGCCCCAGGAGTTGCACTAAATGTCACCCTAGCTGTCCACCTGTCTTCCTTCTAATGCTATAGTAGTTCTTCAGCTGAAAGCTGCTTGAGCTCCATGCAGTCCACGTGCATATCTCCTTGCATGAAGTGGAAGTCCTTCTACTAAGGACACCTTATGAATACTTGATGATTTTTCAACAGATGCCCTCTTTAATACTTCCTCAGAGAAGCTCAAAGATGTGTCTATTGGCAAGAGCTTTAGGAGAATCAGGGAGACTCCTCTCTCCAGGGCTAACCCTGCACAGCGGTGAGCCAAGAATCACATGTCTGACCCCAGCCAAAACTAGCTCAGGGCAGATGTGTGACCCAGGCTGAAGGACTGGGTGAGAGCTGGGTGCATCTAGGAAATCTCTGCTTGTTCTTTAAAAAAAAGTCCGAAAAATGGTCATCCCTTCCACCAATGACCTCTGAGTGCTGGGTTGCACGGCTGCTGAAGTAGGACTGACTGGCGTGCATGTAGAGGGGGGATGTACACAGTCAGATTCCCAAGGCCTCACTGAATTGCTGAATTAGCCCCGGAATCACCCCACCTGAGACTTCTTATACAATTATTAGTGTTATTAATTATTTGTTCAACTTTTACATTGGCCATTACATAAGACCAAAAATATTATTTCCAGACTTCTGAGTCCTAAAGACCTTACTATATGGGACAAGAGTTGACCTGGGGTCTTTGAAATCCTTCCTGGGTCTGCAGAGCTTTGGTCTGTTTGCTGAATCAAGTTTTCACATAACAGTTCCAGGGGCCAGCTCTACTCTCCCCACTCATGTTGGATGGGAGGAAAGAGAGAAAAATCTTAAATGTCCTCCCCAAGTGCTGACAATGAGGGGAGATAATACTGCTAATACCTGCATACATTTCAGAGGGTGGCTTGGAAAGGATGACAATGATACATTTCGGAAGACTGCCTTTTGTCTTCTAGACCATACTCCAATAGCCTGTGCA
Source organism: Galemys pyrenaicus (assembly GCA_019455555.1). NCBI lineage: Eukaryota > Metazoa > Chordata > Mammalia > Eulipotyphla > Talpidae > Galemys > Galemys pyrenaicus. The sequence goes on from JAGFMF010011667.1 coordinate 131,449, forward strand.
TACATTGAGATCCAGTGACAGCAGGGAACAGTGGATAGTAGAGTGGGCAGTGGGTGGACATGCCTGAGTTAGCCAAGACCTGGGTTCATATCCATATGCCTTCCATCACCTTCCACTTTCCCATGGGAATGAAGTGGGTGGTAGGAGAAGGGTGAGACAGAGGACTGCTTCAGGTTCCAACAAGCTGAAGACTTTCAGACCTGCAATGATAGGCTGACTCCCTTTGTTCAGGATAAACGTGATGATGTCATGTACACCACACAAAGCAGGGCAGTTCCACACTATTCCCTGAAAAAGGCCAAGCTTGAATGCCTAGGGGTTGCCAGTGTTCAACTGAGTAATTCAGCAAGCATGTGTTATTTCTTTTATCTCTTGTATTTTAACAGCAAATATGATTTTGATTTTTTAATAATTCATCTCTGAGCCCAAAGAAAGAAATTCTAATTTAAAATAGTGACCATTTTTCAGGAATTAGCTTGTCACATAGCAAAGTCAGTTGGCTCCACAGAATTCAGCCAAACATTTCTATTCAACTCAGTTCCAAGTTATGGACAATGTGGGATGCTAGGATTCAGAATCCAGTATGTTTCTTTACTGGGAAATTGTATAACTCAATATATAACCTCATTGTATTGAAGCCTACAGGGCGTGTGCTCACATTGAACTTCACTGCTGATTTCTCCTCCCTGCAATGCTATAAACTAACTCAACTTCCTTCCTTTCTTCCTCTCTTCCTCCCTCCTTCCATCCCTCCATTGCATTCTTTCTTCCTTTCTTTCTTACTGATGCACTGCATAAGTAATGTAGCATCACACCTGTATAAATGTATATACCAAACCATATTCTCTACGAAGTTCTAGTACACTCACCATGATTTAATCAACTCCCTCCACCCATTTCTCCTAGCCCCTAACCCCTTCTCTTCTAGTAGTCACCATGTTGCCATCACAGTCTACTGGTTTGTTTTGATTTTGTTTGTTTGCTTTGTTTCTTTATATTCCAGATGAGTAGCATCATCCAGTATTTGTCTTTCTCTTTCTGGTATATTTCACTTAGCATACTCCCCACCCTCAGGTCCATCCATTTTGTCACAAGTGGAAGGATTTCATCTTCCATTCCTGAGTTGGATCTCACTTTCTTTCTCTAACCACCTGTCAATGGACTCCAATTTGCTTCTGTGCCTTAGCTATTGTAAATAGTGCTGCTGTGAACATAGAGGTGCATATATCTTTTCAAATTGGTGTTTTCATATTCTTAAATAGATGGCTAGCACTGTAACTCCTGGATCATATGGTAGCTCTACTGTTTTCTTTCTGAGGATCCTTCATATTGTTTTCCATAGTGTCTGTACCAATTTCCATTCCCACCAACAGTGTACAAGGAGTCTTTTCTCCACATCCTTATGAACACCCATTGGTTGTTCTCACCGATGTGAAATGATAATTTATTGTGGTTTTGACCGCTTCCTCCCTAAAAATAAAGAACCTGATTTTTAATGACTCAAGTGGGTGGTGTTAGACCTTTAACTGAACATAGCACCCTCCTTGATTGGGAAGCTGAGTCAGCAGGTGGCAGGTGAGGCCAGCTTCACCAGGTCCTTGCATGCACCTGGAAGATGCTGAAGTTGTTTGTTCCCAAAACAGTGCATCCCCAGTCCAGCCTCTGCCTTCCCCCCTCCTATCCCACTTCTCAGGGCATCACATTTCTCAGTTCTCTCTTTTCTGCCTATGACATCTGGAAGCTGTTTCACATGGTCCCCTCTGTTCTCCATGGGCAGCTCTCTGACCCCTCTCATAACTTAGTTACCCCACTCTTAGGTGTTCTTCTGGGATTCACACACACCATGTGAACTGCATTCCCTACATCCTCCCATGTTTCTATTGGCCATCTCCCTGGGGGCTTGTTCTGAGCCCCTCCCAGACACAGGATAAGAATTTCCATGTTAGGCTCATCCCTCCAACTCCAAATCCCAATGTCCAGCTGTCTACTTCTCACCTTACAGCTCAAAGTCACAAAACAAAAGCCACACTCATTTCTGCCCCAGTCCACCATACACCCAGTTATACAAGAAATATGTATCTCCCCAAAGTCTACAAATCATGTGAGCAAGCCCCTACAAGTCCTCTTCTGTCAGGCCGGTTCCTCTGCCCCACCTCCTCTACCTTTCCCAAGACCTCTGCATGAACTTCCCAATTTGACATTTGCTTCAGCTTTCCTTCTGGTACTCTTGCTGTAAGGTCAGATCATTTTCAGGACACAAACATGATACAAACAGATACAAAGCCATTATTTCCCAACAAAGCACACAGTGAACATGCACACTGTTCTTGAGATCAAAATTAAAATTCTAACACAGCTTAGTTAGGTCTGGTTTCTATTTTTATCTTCACATTCTCCAGCCAGAGTCCTATGTGCTGTTAGTTCCCTATCACAGGGTAATTTGCATACCCATGTGCATACACAGGTATATAATCACACTGACACATAATATAGTTAGCTAGTTAACTCTTCTCACTCTCAGGTCTTGGTGAAGTTTTACCCATATTCCCACAGTAGACCCACCTTCTCTGTTATCTGCTCCCACAGCTTCCTCTCCAACAGGCACTTTGTCTTCCTGGTACTTAACATTTTTGCAACATATTTGGGGAAAAGGAACAGGGAAGTAGAACTGCCCAGTAAAGAATTTCAGTTGAGGGGCCTCCTGGTGGCACAATGGGTTATGCAATGCACTATGAAGCAGACCACAGCCACTGCAGCAGAAGTTCAATCCCTGCCTCTGGCTGGAGAGGTGACCCACATGGCGGACCTCTTCTGCCTCACCCACTGCTCCCCGCAGCAGTGTATTTTGGTTGATCTGCCTGTTCTGTTCCCCACTCTGTCTCTGGTGAAACCTCTCACCCTCTAACCTCTGGTCTATAACCCAGTTCTTGTATGAGTAAATAAATAAATCTTTAAAAAAAAAAAAAGAACTCTTTTTTTTTAAAAAATAATTTCAGTTGAGGTTTACAATGCATATTACTGATTCATTTGAGGTATTTATATTTTGTAAAGTGTGACATTCAAGTTTAGAAACCATGGAAACAGAATAGAGATTTCTCAGAAAACTGAAAATAGATCAATAGACTATGTGATCCAGCAACTCACTCCTAGGTACCAACCCAAAGAAGAGAAAATACTAATTTGAAGGAATATATGCACTTCTATGTTCATTGCAGAACTATTCATGATAGACAAGTGTGAACACAACCTAAGTGCCCAAGGACAGATGAGTGGGTGAAGAAGATGTGATATATACACAATGAAATACTATGCAGCTATAAAAAAGTCAAATTCTTGCCATTTGGAGACAGTGCTAAGTTAAATAAGTCAGAAGACAAAAATTGGATAGTTTTGCTTATATGTGGAATATAGATAAAGAAAAGCAAAGGGACAGACAAAACTAATCCAATAACAAACCCTCAAAATCTGATTATAGAATTGAGGCTACCTGGGCCTCCCTGGTGGCGCAGTGGGTTAAGCAACGCACTATGAAGCAAACCACAACCACTGCAGCACGAGTTCGATCCCTGCTGCCGGCCAGAGAGGGG
>JAGFMF010011667.1:135085-147649 GCA_019455555.1 Galemys pyrenaicus
CCCGCTCTGTCTGTGGTGAATCCTCTCACCCCCCACACCTCTGGCCTGTGCCCCAGTGCTTGTATGCATAAATAAATAAATCTTTAAAAAAAAAAAAAAGAATTGAGGCTACCAGAGAGTGGTGAGCAAAATGGAGAGGGGCACAATATACTAGTGGAGGACTATGGATGTTTCGGTGGTGGGTGTGGTGTGGTAACAAACATCTAAAGAGGTGTGATCCTATACCTCTGAATACAATATTGTAAACCAGTGTTACCTCAATGAAAATAAAGACCATGGCAAAAGCCTGCTGCTGATTCCTAAACCCCCGGAACTAAGTTTACTCCTTGCATGTCCTCCCTTAGTGTTAATTAACTAGTGGGTGGAAGAGAACTCGTGGCTGTCAGGCAGGCCCTTCCTCCTGTGTCAGAGCTCCATCTCCGTCATCTGGACAAGAGTGTGCCTCCCCAGGACATCAAGGATTCCCACTGCCCACACCCCTATTTCCTTCTTTTGTTAATACCTGGTCTCTTAGATATTTTAAGTAGAGCTGAAATATTAATTCAAGGCCCGCTAATCTGTTCCTTCCTGGCTTTCCTCCTCTTCATGTGTCTTTTTAAAAACCATTAAAGTCTGCTTTCCTAACACACGAGGAAATGCTTTCAAAGGAATAAAGGAAGCACAAAGGTAGTAATAGGACAAGCACAGAGGGGCAGTTAGAAGCCAACCTGGTCACACTCAGGCTTCAACATCTTTTGAGACATCCCCATTTGGAGCAAAGTTTTTCAGATATAAAGAATTCTGCTTGAGTATTCTTATCTCTAAAATCAGGTATAGTAAGAAATGAAATATATATCCAAAAATGCAGGAGAAGGACCTGAAGCTTGAAATCCACAAATACCACTTTTTCCTGCTCCTTTGGTGACACTGGGCATGTGACACATGAAAATCACCCTACAATGACATATCACAGTGCCAACCCCTAGCTTGGACCAAGTAAATCAGAATCACTGTGGTTGAGGTACAGGCTGGGTGTTCTCTTGCATCACACACACACACACACACGTACACACACACATTCTTGAAACACCCAGAGCCTGGAAGATTCTGAATACTCATCACACACACCCTGAACAGAACAGTGGACTTCCCCTCAGGGATGAAGATAATTGCACTTCTCACATTTTCCTGATACTTGTGCTGCTCCACAAGGGCAGGGCTCAGGGTTTAGCCCAGAACATCCTGAGTGAAGAATGCACATTAGTGGTAACTAGGAGTTCAAAGTGCTTTCTCACTCTCTATCTCGCAATCCTTTTTTTAACCTAAAAGGTAGGTTCTCCAATGATTCCATGTTGAGATGAGTGACAACAATCTTCTGTGTGCAGGTATGTCATGCCCAGGACAGTACCTGGAGGAGTCAGAAGTGATCATGGAGCCAGGAGTGAAGGAGGAACCGAGATGGTATAGAGCCAGGCATGATGAAAGAGCCATGGTGTGGAGGGATGGGGAGCTCTAATGGGGTCGGGAGGAATGGCAGACCCAGAAGTAATGATGGGGGCAAGAGTGAGGAAGGCGACAGGATTCCAAGTTATACCTAAGGGTGAGATGAGTGTGGACACATGAATGTGCATCCACCTGGGGTAGTTCATCTCCCATTTTGACCTGACGAGCCAAAGGTCAATGGAGAGTCTCTGAAGAGGACATTCACAGCCAGAGTCCACAGCCTCTCTGACTCAGACTCCTTTGAGACTCTACTGTATTAAATCCACATTCACACAATAACCTGTACACAAGTATCTATAACAGAACTATTCCCAGTAACCCCAAACTAGCAACAACCCAAACCATTAGTGAATGTTTATATGAACTTTAGCCTGTCATCACCATGAATCCTACTCAGTAGGAAACTGGCACACACCAGCTTCCAGGGAACTAGGCACAGTGAAAATGCCCATCCCAACACAGCATGCTGCATGGCTCCCCATATATAAGAATCTAAAACATAATTTACAGCAGTTAGGAGAAGACTAATTGGTAGTCAAAGGCTAATTAGGGGGTAGGAGGCGCATGGAGGTGGCTATGATGGTGGAGGTATCCTGTGGCAGTGGAGATGCACCTCGCAACTGTCCAATATCTGTGCACCCATTGTCTGTGGAGAACAGCTCTGCATGATGCTACCACTGGGGAAGCTGTGAAAGATACATGGGATCTCCATATCATATTGATCTACAATAATTTCAAATTTAAGACACAAATTCAAGAAAAAAAAGAAAAAGAGAGGGTCCTGGGCATAAGTTTATTCACATGTTGCACAAAGATGGAAGCTCCTCCATCACCTGTTGATTGCATAGAAGTCAAATTCACCTACATGGGCCCTCCAGGGTCTGCCTTGGTTTCAGAACCAAGGTCAGGGCCAGTCCCATGACTTCCCAATGCCTTGATCTTTGGTAGGGTTGGGGGGAGTTGAGGGTGGTACCCAGACTTATGCTTAGGAAGTGCAAAGAGCCATCAGACTGATGAGCTGTGAGGGTCTCTGAAAGGAAGTAGAGCAACATGGCTTCCTCTCCTCTGAGAAGAAACCCCAATTGTCAGCATAATGGCCACTCTGCTACCAGCATTGTTTCCAGAAGATTTTGTTAAACCTTTAACACACAACAGAGATGAAATAATGAACTATCACAACATCAGGGGTCACAGACCATTTCCTAGAAAGGTCACAGACATTTCCTAGAAAGGACCAGGTAGTAAATATTTTCAGCTTTGCTTTTACACAGTTATAGCTGTGACTACCTAACTCTGTCTCTGTAGTTCAAAATCAGCCAGAGACATTATGAGAGAGAGAGAGAAAGAGAGAGAGAGAGGATAGTGACTATGTTCCACTACAACATCACTTATGGAAACAACAGCAGGTACATTGGACCCCTAGGCCTAACCCCTGCTCATATCTGTATGATTTCCTTGTAACTTGTATCAATAGGTCCACCTTACCCACTACCAGCAGGTATGGAAGACACACAGTAAGCTCAGGAGCTCCTTTGTAGCAGTATGAAAACATTTGGAAATAAGAGCCTGACCAGGACCTGGGACCTGGGAAGGGAAATGAATGAAATTCCCACACCACTGGGGATGCTTAGAGCCCGAATGGGATTTGGTATTTTAACCCCAGGCAGTGAAGGTGGTCTGTCTTTCTTTCCATCAAGCCAGTCATCAGTATGTTTATTCATACTGATTCTGACCCAGGCTGATACTCAGGATCATGGACCAAGAAAGAAAAACACTTCACAAGGGCAAGAAACCAGGTCTCCCTCTAACTCAGGCCTCAAGTGCTGTGGGGGCTCAGAGTACTCACTTCCCATGTGGTGTTGTGGGCAAATGGGAGTACTGAAAGCACTTCTCCCCAGTCATGAGCTTTCATCTCTGTGGTGCAGAGCTATATATAGCTATATATATATCTATATCTACCTGTCTATCTATCTATCTATAATTACATTTATATTTTTTCTTGCAATGTTCGCTTTCTTTTCTAGGTGTAGTCCCCATAGAATTCCCATCACCAATTCACCCATGCACCATCACCATAGTCCCCTATGCTCTTCCCTTCCCTGCCTTAATCCCAATCCCTCTCTCTTCCTTGCAGAATGTCTCTGTTTTATAGCTGTCTGTTTATTTTTGTGGGGTTTTTTGTGGGTTTATTTGTTATTGTTGTTGATGTTATATTTTTTCCTTGATCCCCTATATTCCTCCTATAAGTGAGACCATCCAGTATTTTTCAAATCAATGAGGAGATCAAAGAAAAAATTTAAAAATACCTTGAGATGAATGGTAATGAAGACACAACTTTACAGAATATCTGGGATACAGCAAAAGCAGTTAAAAGAGGAAGTATATATAATAATACAGGCACACATTAAGAAATAAGAAAGAACTCAAAGAAACAACCCAATCTCACACCTCAAGGAACTGGGAAAAGAACGACAAAAAAACCTCTAAAGGCCTGTAGAAGAAAGGAATTAATAAAAATCAAAGCAGAAATAAATGAAATAGAAGTTAAGAAAATGATTCAAAAGATCAATGAAGCCAAAAGTTGGTTATTTGAAAAAATAAACAAAATAAACAAACCCCTAGCTAAGGTGACAAAGAAAAAATGGGAGAAAACACAAATAAATAGGATCACAAATGAAAAGGGAGGAATCACAACAGATAGCAGAAATCAAAAGAATAATCAGAGACTGCTATGAGCAGTTATACGCAAACAAGTTCAACAACCTAGAAGAGATGGACAAATTTCTATGACTTTATAATCATCCAAAGTTAGATAAAGAAGAAATAGAACACCTAAACTGTCCAATTACAAGCAGTGAAAATGAAACACTAATCAAAACCCTGCCCAAAAATAAAAGCCCTGGACCAAGTGACTTCACAAATGAATTCTATCAAACATTCAGAAATGAACTTGTGCCTATCCTACACAGACTCTTTCAAAAAATTGAAAAGGAAGGGATACTACCAGACACGTTTTATGAAGCCAACGTTACACTAATTACAAAACAGAACAAGGACAACACAAAAAAAGAAAACTATAGACCAATCTCTCTAACGAACACTGATGCAAAAATCCTCAAAAAAATCTTAGCCAGCAGAATCCAACAATGCATCAACAAGATAATTCACCATGACCAATTAAAATTTATTCCAGGGATGCAAGAATGGTTCAACATCTGAAAATCAATTAATGTAATCCAACACATCAACAGAAAGAACAAAAACCATATGATCATATCAATAGATTCTGAGAAAACATTTGACAAAGTTCAGCATCCATTTATGATGAAAGCCCTTGAAATTCTCAGGAGAGGACCATACCTTAACATAATAAAGGCCATATGTTACAAGCCCATAGCCAATATCATTTTCAATGGTGAAAAGCTGAAACCTTTCCCTTAAAATCTGGAACAAGACAAGGATGTCCACTCTCATCACTGCTTTTCAATACAATACCGGAAGTCCTAGAAGAGCAATAACACAAGAGAATGACGTACAAGAAATCCAAATTGGAAAAGAATAAGTAAAACTATCACTATTTGCAAATAATATGATAATATACATAAAGAATACCAAAAACTCCACAGAAAAACTAATCAAAATAATCAACCAGTTTAGTAAAGTAGCAGGTTACAAACTCTGCAGTGCAGTTCTTTCCCTGCCTGAGCAACTCTGTCTAGGTGATCATGTAGGTTGGCTCATAGCGCAAACACCTGTGTTTTCTTTTACATCTGATTTCCTCCAGAAACCTCCTACTCAGCTCATGCCTACATGTAGGTGGAAGGCCCTAGAGAAACAAAGAGGAGAACTTGCAAACCATCTAGGGTACTAAGATCCTTAGCTAAAGCAGACAAAGACCTTGGGAAATGACTCAAATGTCAGGAAGGAAGTTTAAAAAAAAAAGGGAGAGCACATTTAAAACAAGAACAAAAAATAATGAAAGGCAGGCAAGCTAAAATAACAAGGAAAGCCTATGACATCAGCGCTGCTCTTTTCCTATCAGCGCAGCCATCCCCCACACAGAGAAGTGGGGGAATTTTGCAATGGGAGGTGGGGACAAAGTAGAAGACATCTTCTGGAAGATAGAATGGCTATATACCTGTGTGCAGTTATCGCTAACTTGTTATGGAATCTTATCTGTAGAAAACATAGTCTAACTGGAGAGACCCATGAGTTTTGCAAGCTGAACTCACCAAACCAAGTCCAGATACAAAAACATAAATAACCTCATGCCCTAGCAACCCTGAAAATCTGGACAGCCTTCGAGTCTGTTGTCCCAAAGGTGACCTCCTAACCACCCTAGCAGTAGAGATGATGAGATGGGGGGGAAAGGGGTCAAGTCAATGGAATCACTCGAGGGGACTCTTATGTCTGGATTCTCTCTCCCCACCCCACCCACCTGCACCAGGTTTATGGGGTTCAACCATGTTGTATAGATGTAGGAGGCTCGTGTGCATCTCCTTGATGAGTGTCCTCCCCAACCCATGAACAGCCATCATTGAGACTTGGGTGGTGTCCGGTTTGTTTGTGACACGGGAGGTGATGGCTCCACTGCACCATGTGCTCCTTTGCACAGTCTGGACTTGTCCCAAGGACGCGTTTGATGCGTCCTACTAACCATGCCCTGCTTGGTCAGGGCTAGCTCCTCTCAGGGCCTGTAGTTACCAAGAGTAACTTATGCTTGAAGTTCCAGGGGCTTGTCCTTTGAGTAAAAGGCAGAGGAGGAAGAGGCAGGCACACTTTCGCTCCTTCCTTATTCTGCATGGGACCAGCTCTGTGGCTGTGTCTAAACCGTGGTGTTTTAAAACTCCCCAGAGGTGCTCGCTTCGGCAGCACATATACTAAAACTCCCCAGAGGTGTCCCCTTCCCCTCGACTCACTCCACTCATCGCTGTCCAAAGACCCCGTGGAGTCTTGATAGTTTGCCAGAATATAGAAATTGTTGCCTCAAGGACCCACAGGTAGGTTAAGAAAATCAACTCAGGGTTTAATAAAGGTAGTAAGAGGATATGTGACAGACTGTGGGGGAGCACTGGAGGGAAGCATCTCAGAAAAACTTTGGGTAACTGGGGTGACTCAATGATGCTCCCTTCACTCAAATGCAAACCCATGGAAATGCTGGAGCAGAACACTTCAAGGGTACATGGTGGGGAGCAGAGCTCCCTAGGCTTGTGCACTATGGAACCCAAGTCCCAAGAGATGAGCTGCAGTGCCCATGTGCTGACATCCTGAGCCCAGGACACAGGTCACCCGTTGTTCATAGCCACCCAAGTTCTTCACCCACTTGCTGTCGCTGCCATTTTCTCTCCTTTCTAGAGCTACGTGCCCACTCAATAACCAGAGAAGATTGTTTTCTCACTAGCAGGAGTGCTGATGCAGATGGAAGGACTTTCTGGAAGGGTCCTAACGCCCAGGTGGGGAGGACCCAACTACATGGTTTCCTGTGAGCTCACTTTCGTGTGGCTCAGAGGACAACGGAATCCAGAGGGGCTTTCCAGAAATCCAGCCCTTACCCTTTGGCCCCGCCAGCCTTCTCCTGACGGTGAAAGTCCCATTGGCAGCTGGTTGTGGCAAGTGCTTCCCACAAACTTTCTATAAAATTACCAGGTTTTTAAAATTTGGTATGTGATTAAATAGTTCAGCAGTATCTAGGATATGATGAAATTAGTTCCCCTCCTCCAGAGAGTGAGGCTCTGCCCCTCAGAGACCCTGAACGCATTCCCAGTACACCCGTCCACATTTTTCTTTTCAAATATAAACATGTCCATATATGTGCTGTCCTGTCATGCCAAACTTTGTCACTTAGAAATAGGTATTGGAGATTGTCCCTTATCAGTCCCTGCAGTACAGGTACTCTTTTTCCAAGTCTGCATTATTCCATGACCTAGTAGTCACACTGGACCCTGTGAACTGCTTTTCAGCGGGCAGGGGGCAGGGAGGGAGAGTATTTCCTATTGACAGTTGAGATTTTAATATTTTCCTTACTAGCATATGATACATATCAATAAAATCAGTACTTGGTGAGGTATGCATGTGCCTTTTAGTGTCTGTCATTTACCTTCAGACATTATGGTTTTCTTTTCAGAAATATCTAATTTTTATCTAATTATTACTCATGTCCTTAACAGGTTTAAATTTGTGTTTTGCTTGTTTAAGCAAGATTTTTCTCATTCCATGCCTGTAAAAAGAATGCTTCTACATTTTGAATAACCTTATTTAAATTTTTTATTATATCTGGCATATATATTCCTAGGAGTGAGTTAGGACTTGAATTTTATGGTTTCCCAGATGGTTATTTAGTTGCCTGATCTTGTTTAATGATCAAATCTTCCTGTAGTGTTGGTTTTAAATGTCATCTTCATTTTAAACTAAGTTCTGATTTTGTTAAGGGATGCCCTCCATTCTGTGCTCCTTTCTGGCCCGGGTGCCCACTCACACCAGAATCACACCACGTTGTTTGTTACACCTCTGCATATTAGGGTTTCAGTCCATCCAAACTCATTTACCTGAATCTCCTCTGTACCTGATTTTCCTGATTATCTGTTTACCTATTTGCTTTGTGGTAAGAACTTCCCATAGATAAAAATCAGCATATCCAGTTGAAACCTATTTTTACTTAAACAACAAAAACATATATAAATTAGAACAGAGTTTCACTGTGACAGTGTGGAAATTTCAGTCCCAGGACAGAATATGTTTCAGTCTTTTCCCCCATTGGAGTTTTACGTTTTTGTCACACAGAATATGTTCTTTACTTGTTTATTCTTTGGCATTTTGGAACTATTTCCCTATTGCTGTCATGGGCTTTTTTCCATATTAGTTTCTATTTTCAGTTTTAATAAATTTATTGACTTTTACAAATTAAACTTTAACCACACACTTGACTGAACAACTTGTTGTTTCTATTAACTGTTCAGTTAATTATCTTTGTCTTTCACATCTAAACATTTCATTAGCAAAACATGTCATTATACCTCCCTTCCTACCTATTTCCACTGGATACTTCTCTGGCTAATTGCACTAAGCAGCACTTCAAGAACATGCTATATGATATGGCATTAATTGGCATCCTAGTTCAATATTTTTATTATTTTTTAAAGATTTGTTTATTTATGCATACAAGAACTGGGATACAGCTCAGAGGTGTGGGAGTGAGAGGATTCACCACAGACAGAGTGGGGAGCAGAACAGGCAAATCAACTGAAATACACTGCTGATGGAAGCAGCGGTTGAGACAGGAGAGGTCTGCTGTGCCATGTGAGTCTGCTCCCTGGCCTGTGATTGAACTCATGCCAGCGTGGCTGTGGATGCTTCATAGTGTTGAGACTTAACCCCTTGCTCCACCAGGGAGGCCCCCTCAAGATTTTTATGGGAATGTTTATTTCTTAATGGGGGAAGTTTCCCCAAAGCATACATTTTTATCAAGAATGGGTTTTACCATGTTGTAGAAGTTAAAATCTATTCCTGTTCAACTGATTTTTTAAATAAAAAATATGTTGAATTCTATCAAATGCCTCATTTACCTTTATGGAAATGACTGTATGACTTTTCCCCTCTGACTGAGCAGGACATGTTGGTGGAGCCCCCTGTCCTGAACCCACACTCAAACTAGGTGTACCACAGTTTGCTACCAGGAGTGTGGGCGGCTAATGAACCACAGCTGCCCCCTCTCCAGAGATTGCATTAGCAGCAGGGTCTTTCCCCAGAGAGCCTTGAGAGGTGGGACCAGACCACCATCACTGAGCTGTAACAGTTACACCTGACCTCCAGTTGGAACGGTCTGCTGCAATTCACAGTCCAGTTTCCTGGGTGGCCAGGCCAAAGCTGAACTCCCAAGGGAAAGTCCTGTTCGCCCAGCAGCATCCTGTCCACTCCTGCCCCTCTAAAGCTTTCTAGAGCTCCTGTGACAAAGCACCCATGTGAGAATCTTTTTGTCAGGTTCTGCTTCCAAGGGAACTGATTGAAGTCAGATTTAAAGTGATGTGAACAGTCACTGATCTCCTGATGTAGGCCAGGCTTACATTCTGAGGACAAAGTGTCCTAAGAGGGACACATGCCTCTTACATATGTTCCTGGGTTGTATTTGCTAATATATTTTTTCTGATATTTCCTTCAACAATTATAAGGAGGTTCACTTATTGTTTTCATTTTGTGGCTTCTCAAGGTATGGTATCTAAATAAAAATAATTATGAGATTGTCTTTTATTAACATAGAACATTCAAGATGACTGGAATTACTCAAATATGAAGTTTTGACATATTTTTTGAGTATGCAAAAAATGCAAGCAATATGGAAACAATGAAATAAAAAGCACCCACAGATCCCATTGCTACTATTGGTCCAATAACCTTCCTTTCACAATCTCTTCAGCTTCTATAGGCATTTTTATGCTCGCATACACTTATGTGCAGTCAAAGTAAGTTAGCCACACAATTTTAATTGCAGCCACCATCCTGTATATGTATATTTGTTGTTTTGTTTGCATCTTCTGTCACTCCCATTGCCCACCGCCCCCCACCCCCCACACACACACCTTGCTTTTGACCAAATTAGTGAAATTAGCACTGAGGCTAGCTGGTTTCCATGGGAGCCTTGCAGAAGGTCAATTTCCTTTCTGGAGGTCTGACCTGAAGAGATTACCTTCCCCTAATAGCTCCTCTACCTATTTTTAATGATATCACACACATACACACACACACACACACACACACACACACTACGATGTTTTCCAGTTAATTCTATAGCTAGTGATTTAGTCTCCAACATTGTAGCTTGGTGTTCTGAGTGTATTAGTTTCTTCTGATATTCGTTTTCCTTGGTTTTGGTGGACTTTAAGGAGGGTGGTTGGACATGCTGCCATTATTCTGATATCTTTAAAGGGAAAGCACTTGTATTAGTTTCCTATGGCACTATAATAAATCAACAACAATCTGATGGCTTATAACTACTTAGATATATTTTCTTACAGTTTTAGAGGTCAGAAGGGTGCAGTGGATGTCACAGAGATGAAGTTAACGTGTCGGCAGGTTGTGTTTCTTCTAGAGGTTCCAGGGAGGACCATGTCCATGCCATTCCCATCTTCTAGAGGCTGCCTGCATTCCTTGGCTTGTGGCCCCTTCCATGGTCAAAGTTAGCAATGGAGTTTTGAATGTCCCTCATACTCATCTTCTTACTCTGACCCTCACATTGATTCTTACATATAGGAAACTTTGTGATTCCTGGTGGCTCCAAGTTCACCTTATATCAAGATCAGTGATTGGTGACCTTATTCTCATTTATAATCTTAACCTCCTCTTGCTTTTTACCATAAGATGCTCCCATGTTTTTTGGACTAGGATGTAAATGTCTCTAGGAGGTGGCACCATTTTGTCCATCACATCTCTCAAACATTTTGCTCCAAACACCCCTCCCCCTACCCTGGGATATAGACCCACGATATTTGCTGTTGGTAGCAGGTATAAGCAGAAGGACCTTCGAAGAAGTGGGTTGGGAAGAGGCATGTAGTGATGAGGGAACACCTTCTTGGATAAGAGCTTTGTATAAGGGAAGCAATAAACCCCTCTACAGTGAATGCGCTCAAGAACTTAAATGTCCTTGAACCCCTTCAACAATCACATTAAGTGTTTTCCTGACACCCACAGAAATTTGGATCCACAAAAATCAAGACAACACTAGCATCTGGAATTGTAACTCATGTGCTCTATCCCCCAACACACACATTGGAAATACCCTGGAAACTTAAGTCAGGAGTACCTTTCAGGAAATTCCTTTATCAAACCTCGTAGTCAGTTTCTAAATATCTCAGAAGAGCAGGGAAGTTATTTCACTTATAGACCAATGAGTTTTCTGAGAACTAGGATTACTTTCTGTGACCAGAGGGGAAATTCCTTCTCAAATTGCTGGATTTCTGTTAGAACACAATGGAGTAGTAGATGCAATTTTCCCTTTACCATCCTGACATGCCAGTGCAGGCACCCACACCTCTGTGTTCAGGGTAAGCCAGAGTGTAATGCCATTAACCAATAAAATGCTCAGCTCCTTTTGCTTCAAACAGGAACACGCTGTCGTGAGCCAGTCGGTAGATAATTAGAGGGTCGGACACGATGTTATTAAAATGCTCAAAGGTTTTATTGTCACACTGATGCAATAGATAAAACATAATGAAAAACACTCCAAAGGTTATCACTACAAAGTAAAACACTATTTCATCACCATCACCCATTACCCATCACGGTCTCACACACTTGATGTATAAAGGGTAATGGATACGAGTCAGCCTAACAATTTCCGTTACAATCTCCCTCTGATCTAAGTCTATGTTTCTAAGTCTATGGCTCAAGACCCACCCATCACGACGTGAGTGCGGAGATGGAGTTCCAGAACGGTCCCTTGTTGCTAGAGCTCGAAGTTTGGGCTCAGGGATCCGCTGCAGGCCAGGTCCAGTCTGCGATGGAATCACGGCTTCCAAAGAGGCCACGGTTGAACAGCACAGGCACAGAGAGGTGCGGCAGTTTTGGTCCAGTCTTTTGCCTGGGACTCATATTGGTGTGGAGCCGGTTGGGGGTCTTGCACTTTTGGTGCCACCTCAGCACGCTGCCAATCAGGCTAGCTGGTCAGCGTCAAGTTCAACTGGTCATCGGTCTCGAGTCTCTTTTATCCTAAGTCTACCTCTTTAATTACGTTATTACTATCCAGTCACATCACACACCTGTGCTAGTTGCATCATTTTCAACATGTGATACACCAGGTTTCCAAACATCACACACAATATAACGTCCTATGCCAGTTGCATCACTTTCAACCAATCACACACCAGGTTTCCAAATGTCACACACAAGATAACATCCACAGAGTCAAGGGTCTCATCACTCCAGACCACTCCTCACACTCTTAGGTGTGCATGTTACTCTATGCGATTGCCGGTAAGAATGGCACATATAAAAAAAAAAACCAACAACAACAAATGCTGGCGAGGTTGTGGAGAAAAAGGAACACTACTACACTGCTGGTGGGAATGCAAGTTAATTCAACCAATATGGAAG
>JAGFMF010011667.1:147727-164333 GCA_019455555.1 Galemys pyrenaicus
ATATGAAAGAACAACAGCAACAACAAAGAATAAGCTCAAGGAAATGGGCAATTATAACCAAAAGCAAACAAAAAACTCAACAAGACCAAAAAGCCAAGAAAAAGCAAAGAGATAATGAGGGGAGGGGAAGGAGGGGAGGGCAAAAACGGGGATGAGGGCAGAGGGTGCACAAGGGATTGAGGTGATGGTTCAAGGGTGGAATGGTGGTGGGTACTCCCTGGGGACTACAAATGATGCCAAATATAATTAATAATTTAAAAAAATGTGAAAAAAAATAAAATAAATAAAACAAGACACATTCAAAAAAAAAAACAAAAACGTTAAATCCCTATGTCTCTAACATAGGTGTGAAAATTCTCAACAAAATATTAATAAATTGAATTCAATAATGTGTTTAAAGTATCATACCTTTTATGATGACCAGGTAAAATTTATCTAAGGATGCAAGTATAATTTAACATATGCAATCAACTCAAGTAATTCACTATATAAACTAAAGAAAGGGCAAAAATTTTGTGGATATAGCAATAGATGCAGGTAATGCCTCTATTTATTATTTTTAAAAAATCAGAAAAACAGATATAGAAACATACCTCAATATAATAAATGTTCTATGCTATAAACTCATAGTTCATATGGAAATCAATAGTGAAAAAGTGAAAGTTTTTCCTTTAAGATTGGAATTGAGCAAGAGCACCCACTTTCATCATTTATATTTAATTTAGCATTGATAGCTAGCAAGAGCAATTAGACATCAACAAGAAATAAAAGGTATCCCGGCTGGAAAAAGAGAATTAGAATTATTGTTATTTGCAGGTGCCATAATACATAGAGAAAACACTAAAAAAATCTATCAGAAACAATAAATAAGTAAAGTAACAGACAACAATTTTAATACACAAAAATCTGTCATATTACTATCTGCATATTACTAGCAAAAAAATTGAAATAATCACATTTATGAGCACACTGGTAAGTATTAAATACCTAAAAATAAATTTAAAAAAAAAGAGGTAAAAAGATGTATACAATGGAAACTGTAAAACACTGTTAAAAGAGGCATACCAAAGCACCAAATATGGAAGAATGTGGATAATTTATGTAACTTAAATGACCATCCTACCAGAAGCAATATATAAATTCAGTGAATTACTTCCAAAATTCCACTATTTTTCAAGGAAATTGTACAGAAATAACAAAACTTGTATGAAATCACAAAAGATCCCAAATAGCTAAAACAATTTTACCTGAAATAAAACATGTTACTTGATTTAAAGCTATATTATAAAGCAACAGTAATTAAAACAGTGTGCTACTGGAATAAAAATAGACACAGAGATCAATAGAACAAAATTGAGTGCCCCAAAATAAATCCACATATTTAGTGACACTGATCTTATGGGAAAATAGTTACAGACATACAATATAGAGAAGAAAATCTCTTCAACAAATGGTGTTGGAAAAAGTGACAGCCACATGTAAAAAAAAAAATAGTGATAAGTTTCATGACATCAATGACCCCAATAGCAATGGAAATGAAAGCAAAAATATATAATCGGAAGCACATCAAATTCAAAAGTTTTTGCTTAGTAAATGAAGGATACCAGCAGACTAGAAAGATAGCCTATTGATGGGAGCTGATATTTGCATATCGTACAACCTTCCAATAAGGAGTTCATATTCAAGTATATCAAAAATTCTCATCCCGTTAACAAAAAAAAATAACAAATTACCCAATTAAAAAATGGGCAGAGGATCCAAACAGACTCTTTTCTAAAGAAACTATACAGATGGCCAGAGATATATTAGAAATTGCTTATCATCACTTCTTTTTAGGGACTTGCAAATCAAAACCAGGAGATATCATCTCACACCTGTTAGATCAGCTTACATTAAAAAAGAAAAACTTGCTAATTGCAAGCATTGGCAAGGATGTTGAGAAAGAGGAAAAGAGGAATCCGATACACTGTTCCTGGGAATGTAAATTGGTAAATACATTTTGGAAATGCAGTATGAACCTTCCTCGGAAAACTAAAAATAGAACTACATATGAATCAGTAATCCCATTTCTGTATATCTGTCACAAAGAGTATGAAATATACACCACATTGTTTCATGCAGTTTTATTTATAACAGCTAAAATAAGACAGTAACAAAAATGCCTACCAATGGAGGGCTGGATAAAGAAGATGTGGAATATACACACAATAGAATGCTATTAAGCTTTGAAGAAAGACAAAATTGTGCCATTTGCAGCATAATAGAAGCAACTTGAGGAAATATGTGAAGCAAAATTAGAAATATAAAGACAAATACTAGATGATTTCACCTATAGGCGTAAGATAAGAAAACTAAATGGATAAATGAGAAGAATAAAATTTTAAAAACTAGTGGATACTGAAAACTGAAGTGAGGCTGCCAGAAGTGACCAGGTGAGGACTGAGAGTAAACGTAGAGGAGGCTTAATAGAGGCTAGGTGTTTCATTGAAGGGAAAGTAGAAACAAAACACCATGAGTTTTACAATCAGCAAAATCCAGATTATAGAAAAATCTACAGGACAAATCTTAAACAGAGAGCGAGAGAAATAAAGATAGAGATTGAGAGGAGAGAGAAGAAGGAAGAGGAGGAGGAGGAGTTAATGGAAGGGAAATAAGGAAGGGAAAGAGAGAGAGAAGGAAGAGGGAGAGAGGAATGAGAGAGAGAGGGGTGGGCGGAAAGCGAAAGGAGAGAAGGAAAGGAGAAAAGGGACAGTTTTAAAAGAGACTTTTAAGAGACATATCAGGCAATTGCAAGCGTTATGCTCTATTTGGATTCTGATTCAAACAAGTTATACAAACTGATCACAGAAAAATGAGGGTAACAGGAACACTACTTGGATATGTGATTTAATTATCATTTTTAGGTACGTTCAGTTTATCGTGCTTTAAAAGATTCTTACTCTACTAGAGATATATTCTGAAATATTTTCAACTGAATGATTGTTCTGTCTGGGATTTGATTCCAAAAAATCTACCAGAGGATGGAGGGGACATGACGAAACAGGATTGACTGTGCAGTGAACTTAGGAAAGATGGGTGAAGGACATCTGGGGTCAGTATGTTATTATTATTTTCTTCCTTGACTCTTGTATGTGATTGATGTCTGTAATAAAAAGGTAAAATTGCAAGAAAAAAACTTGGCAAAGACACTGTCCTGTAGGACTAGAGTTTACAGGACTAATTGTTTCTTCCCAGGAATGCTTTTTCCTGTGTGTAAACTTAGGAACGAGTTAGAAAACTCAAAGCAGCTCTGAAGAAACAATTTTATGTGCCAACTGCACTTAAATGCACTAACTACACGAAATGAGGAGTGAATAATGGCTTCACTGAATAATAGCTTCAGTGTCTAATTAAGTAGTGGTTGAAAGAAAAGTCTCTCTTCCAACACTATTTGTGGGTCTTCAGCTTTCTCTTTATTTAATTGTTCTGACTTTTATAACTGCCTGTCAAATAACAGCACGTCTCTACAATATCTAGTTTCAGAACATAGGGAGCATTTGTTGACATAAAAAGGTGCTTAGGAAAAGTTGTGTTTGTTTTGGTTTAGAACTGAGTGCTGGTTCAAGAGCCCAGAGACTTGTCAGCTCCCAGCAGACACAGAGACAGACACAGCGACATGGAGGCAGCAGTGAGAGGAGGATGGGCTCTGGGCCAGAAGGTGGGAGACAGAGGACGACCGCAGAATGAGGGTGTCCAGGCTGATCTGGCTCCAGGGCCCGGAGTCTGTGTGAGACAATTTGATTAATACTTGGTCCCTCCAGTTTTCTGATGAATCAATAACTTTTACCCTGATGTGACCTAGGTCTGTGAGGTCCATAGTTGAGCCAAGCTACACCAGCGCAGTCTGCCTTACCGAGCTGGAGCTCATACACTTGCACAGCCTCTCACACCTGGGGAGCCAGGGAAGGCCGACTCAGACAGGGGAGCCAGGCATCAGTTCAGGGCGACAGTGAGACCAGTCATGACTGCTTGCATGACCGATGTCTCTTTATCTTTACCACACCCTGAGAAGGGAGTCTTAGGCTCACCCCAGTTGTACATGAGGCCGGGGTACATGGAAAACAAGTTACTGTGCCCCGCTCTTTGGGAGAGGTCGTCTTTGAACTACGGAGCCTTTGCCTCTTCTGCTTGACCCATGACTCCTGGAGTTGAGTTCTGACAATGGGGACAGGCAAACTGGGCCAGGGCCAGCTGAAACAGTCACCACCCTGGTAGGGAGGGTCTCAAGCCTCTCAGTCTGGTGCTGCCCTCAGAGGGGCCTAGCAAGTCTTCCACGTTAGTTCAGAGAATGCTCAGAGGGGTTTCTCTGGAGGAAACTGCTTGAAGAATGCCTGTGCTGGGCAGACACTGGTAGGCATGGCGATGACCATAAGCATCAGGAAGCTGGTAAATTACTGACTACCCCTCCCCAGGAAAAAAAGCTCCCATTTTGTAGCATCTGCCTCTCTACCTGGTATCAGTGCCTCTACGATGGTCGATTTCAATTGGCTAAGTGATGTCACTGAGCACAGCACAGGGAGGAGGGGCTAATCACACACCATTACTGAGCACTTCCACAGTAAGGTGAAGTAGGCATGAGTAAGCTCAAGAGCGCTTGCTGGAAAAATAATCAGAAAGTCACAAGATTTGAATATTTCTTGCCTTTGTTTTAGTGTCATTTACTCCATTATTTTTCCACGGCGAATTTTTATTTCATTTTATTTTTTTTAAAGATTTTATCCATTTATGCATACAAGAACTGGGGTACAGGCCAGACATGCGGGAGGTGAAAGGATTCACCAGAGACAGAGCAGGGAGCAGAACAGGCAGACTGACTGACTGAAACATACTGCTGAGGGGAGCAGTAGGAAAGGCAGGAGAGGTCTGATGTGCCACGTGGGTCACCTCCCTGGCCGGCAGCAGGGATCGAACTCGTGCTGCAGTGGCTGCGGTTTGCCTCACAGTGCGCTGCTCAATCCACTGTGCCACCAGGGAGGGCCCTATGGCGAATTTTTAATAATACTGAGTTGAGTTTAGCAACCTGCTTGTGCGAGTCCCCCAAATTTTGTGATCAGCTCTTATAGGCAAGGGGGAGCCAGTGCAGGCTCTGTCACAGCACAGTGAATGAGGCACACAACTCAGAAAGTTAAGTTGGGCCTTGGATATCAGGTGAAGCAGAGCACCATTAAGGGTTAGAACTGTGTGGTGCTGAGTTCCAATGGGGTAGACCTGCATGAAAGTAGATTAACTGGTTCTTAAAAATCAGTGCCAAGAGACCCTGACAATGTCAATCCAATCCCACAGAGTAGAGGGGAGAGGCACACTGCAGTCAGCTTCTGGGCTGCAGTTCAAGCCTAATATGGAAGTCCAAGTTTTGCTCTGGGTGCACGAAGGATTGCAGGAAGCTTGTCATATCGCTCATTCAATTAGAATCAAGGGCCAGGAAACCGTCTCGGCCTTGGCTGTCAGCTGTTGTTTACAGCACACATTATACAAGCCTCTCAGCTAGGCCTCCTGGGTGCCCTGGGGTTCCCCTGCCCAGGGTCAGCTGTTAACCATTACATGAGTGAACAGGGGCTGAGGTGGGAGGTGGTGTCAAGGACTCCCGATGCAGACTGGAAACCACATGTGTTTCAGGGCATTGAACCTGTGACCCCAGAGCTGGCGTGACTCAGTGTGAGTGCTTGGCCCAAGCCAGCCGCTGGGGCCCTGCACTGCCCTTACTTAGTGCTGCATTCACCATGCGTAATTATTGCCCTCTCACTGCATATCACTTATTAAAAATCTACGTTGAGAAAGAGCTAGATTAGGAAACAGGAATGTCATCACAGTGTTGGTAACAACTTCAAAACTTTAGGGAGGCAACTTCCCTCCAAGCCTCAGCTTTCAACGATAACCTAGTTAGGTATTCCTAAGATCCAGTTCCATGATGCTATAGAGTAAAACTAGCAATATGTGAGCAATTTTTAAAATCACACCTGTTTAGACCTGTTAGCTATTCTCAGTCTCGCGGCTCTCCTCACCTACATCACCTGGAGCAAGCTTATTCACTCCTCCAGAACCTCAGTTTTGGCACCTGACCTGGCAGCACCCCAGCACATAGAAAAGTTTCCAGTGTCCCTGCAATGATAAGAAGAAAGGCCACCTGGAGAGGCCACCTGCCCAGGGCTGTAGAAGCTCTCCGAGGCCCTAGCGCACAGGGTGGGCTGCAAGACGGGCAGCTGAAGAAAGCAGGTCCCAGGTTGTGGACCTGGTGTGGGTGGGCTGAGAAAGGGAGAATGGAAAAATCTGCTCTCCGGATGTGGGCTCCCAGCCCTGCAGCTGGGCGGAGAGACTCTCAAGATTAAAACTCACAAATCCACAGCCACACGCATGTACTAATACTCCATAGCTCCTCTGCCATAGCTCCTCTGCATTATTCACAATTGAAACTATTAGTTTCTCATCCACATTTAACGTGAGGCACCTGGGGAATTTTGGATCACTCATTTCTGGCCCATAATTTTGGGCCTCACTGAAAAACTTGGATCAAAAGAGAATGAAGTGGTTACAGGCTTAATCAAAATAACCTTCAGTATTGCCTGCCAAACCTGCCTGTACAACATCCACTTGAAAACCACCTTACCGAGATGGGATCCTGAGCAGCACTAACAAACAGGCTGTGGGGAGTGGAACTTTCCAAAGCTCAGACCTGGCTTCAGCTGCTCCTCTGCTCCGGGGAGCATGGGATAGCTTTGAAATTGTCACTTGCATACTCTTCTGCTGTGATTTTAAAGCCACTTACACTTCCTGTACCTGTAGTCCTCCATATTCAGCTGGAAGCTCGCCAGGCACTGCTTTGGAAAACCTGGAGACATCTGCAAACTGAGGTCACACTGCAGGGAGAGCAGATGGGACTACACTGTTTTCTAAGTAAAAAATAAAGGAAAGACTAAACTTCACTAATTTTTAACATATAGATTGGCAGAAGTACATTGTTGTTATGTATAAAGAAATATATATCCACTGGAGGCACAGATGAAAAAATGCTTTAGACAGAGGCACTTAGCCTGGAATGTTTGGAGAAAGTCAGCACAGACATAGGCTTACATGCTTTATTAAAGTCTGTCTTGAAAAGATCCATGTGAAACTTTTAGTGAACAATCATTTCCATACTCCAGTTGTAGGAAACCTGGAGGTCACTTGTCCTGACCTCCATTTCACAACTGCGAAGAATCAGATCCAGAAAGATTAAGTGACGTGACTGAACTGCCCAGTTAGCAGCAGAAACAAAATTAGAATCCAAAACTGTGTGTGTGCACATGTGCTCCTGTGTGCATGTGTGTGCATTTGCACATGTGTGATGGTACGTGCACGTGCTTACAATCATTTCTGCATTTTTACAGATAATTGCTCTTAAGAGACTCTTTCCTAAGGTAATAATCTGAATTACAAAACCAGTGTTTTGCATTAGTATCATAAAATACTAGTAAATTAATAATAGCCTAGTCTGTAACCACATGATGATGTATTATGCAAAATTAAATTATGTTCATAAAGAGTTTATACACACAGAGGAAATGTTTACCTTTTAACATTCAAGACTTAACCCTCTTTATGAGTGAAACCATGTCTAAATTGCATAGAAATCCACTGATGTGCCAGCAGTGACCCTCGCTGGGTGACAATACGGATGATGATCTTGTCCCAAACGCTTCTTTTTTTCCAGCCTTCTGTAATAATTGTATATGGTACAATTTTTAACTGGAAAGAAAAAGCAAATTTGTAACTGATAATTTAAATCACAGCTCCCTGACTTGGAGCAATTTGGGGATGATGGTGCTTGTGTCCCAGCTTCTTGTCAGTTTCTTGTCTCCTAGAGACACCGAGGCTGCCTGGCCAGGGCCTTTAATAAACCCCTCTGTTCTTCTTTATTAGCATGTTCACATGTTTGGCATGCAAGGATGGTTCTGACCTCAAACACCCCCTTTTTCTGAGGTGGAGGGCCCCATTTTCTGGATTCCTTCTGGCATGCTTTCCTGGCCACAACCTCAGCAGCCACACAGGGTCTCAGGAAAACCTGTGTCCCAAGAAAAAATTAAGCTTCCTGAAATATCACACTTTGAATTCCTTAGTGTCAGTTTCCCTAAAGCATCTTAAGAATCCACGAGCCCCATACTCTCCCTGTGACAGCCATTGTACTTACAAAGTCACTCTGTGGGGAAGGGAGGCTGAGGTCTGCAATCCTTTATCCTGGCCTCAGGGGAAGCTGAGTTTTCTCCCCACCCCAACTTTTTCCTTTTTCAGCATATAAATTTGGCTCATGGTAGAAAGTAACCTATCCAGGCCCTGTGGCCACCTGCTGAGGAAAAGCTAGGCCTTTTCTGAGATCCAGAATGACCATGGGAAAGTTGAGTTTTGTTCCTTAAACTACTGCAATCTCTGTTTTTCATTTTCAGAACTTGGAGGAACTCGCTCAGGGCGGGCGATGGGCCCAAGCCATTTATTAGTCACCAGTGTGAGTTCCATGGTGGGCTCGCCTGGTTGCTAGAAGGCCAGCTGAAACCTCTTCTGCACTGAACCTACAACCCTGAGATACAAGAAATTTAGAATAATAAACAAGCTGCAGATGGGAAACGTGGAGTAGGGCAAAAAGGGAGCGAACATAAGTGCCAGAGAAGCTATTTGAAATAACCTTGACCCAAACTGCTCTGAAATATTCTGGGGGAAATTATCTGTTGTGCATTATGGAAAACACAGTCTGGGTAGCAGCAAACAGCTGGATGACTCTGGAAACAAGGTTTAAGTTGCTCTCCTAGAGCTTCCAGAAACACTGGTGGTCTGCCTGACCACCAGGTGCTCCAGTAGGTAAATGGAGGCAGTGAGATTGTTCCACTGACTCCAATGGATTGACTCCAACCCACTACTGAGATTGCAGGTGGGAGGGGAGAGCGGGTGTTAAGAGCAATGTGGAGGGACTGCCAGGCCTGTGCTTGGCAGGCTCAGGGATTACAGACGTGAACTGCAGGGAGAGGGGCTGTGGGCATGCTGTTTCAGAGGAGTGAGGACACTGTGGGATTTGAATATTGAGTTGGAGCAAGCCTAGGATTTATAGGCAGAGGAGAAAGTGTGCGAAAGTACACGGAAGGGTGAGTGGGCACTAAGGTCCTTTCTGTCCACGGAGGGCGAGTAGGAGGGAGGCTCAACTGGAGTCAAAGCTGGGGAGATGGTCATCTGTGGGTGTGGAGCTTTCACCAGCTGTCTCCCAAAGGCCATGAACTAGTCATTCGGACAAAGGGTGCTGGGTGTGGAGGAAAATGGTGACTGAATTAGAGATTTCACCCCTATGGTACCATTTCCCTATTTAGAAAATAAAATCCAGATGCTCCTCTGACTCTAAAAACTGCAGAGCCCACCTTGTCTTTCAATTGTACAATAGTTCTCATGCTTTAAAGCACGCCTCTCCTTCAGTGAGGGTCACAGCTGACCTTCAGAGCTGAACACACTGCGCATGTCGGTGGGTGGACGCACGCTAGCTATGTGGTCATGGTACACTCCAGCCGACTGTTGGCCATAGAACCCTGTGGAATTTGGGTCCTGGGGCGTGTACAATTGAATTTAGCAGACACAGATTGCTTTCACATTCTCAGTCATTTCACTCCATTTTTCTTTACAAGTTTGGCATCATGGAGTCCCCCAGAGGCGAGAGAGCCAAAAGTCCATTCTGCTGGTGTTTGAAGCGAGCAATCCTTGTTTCACAGATAGTCCTGGGGCCAAAACCACAAGTGACGAGCTACACCCAGGTGTCTTACTGGAGCAAAGTGAAACACCCTCACTACTGTGTCGGGACAGCATGTGTTGCTGGGAATCTAGGGCAGTGTCCATTGAAGAACCTGGTGTTCTTTATGGTTGTAGTCTTTCTGATATCGTGAGCTTGTATGAAAAATACTTAGCATCCGCCCAGCATAGCACCAACCCTTAAAGCAAAGGCTGCAGCAGGGAGGGTCTGAGCCCCTGCTGGGCTGTCGAGAGCCCTATGGAGAGAGAGGAGGGAGGCAGGGCACTCAGGAGCCTAGCATAGAAGCTGCTTGCCCACCAGCAGGGTGGAACTGCTGCCTGCCAAGGGTGTATCAGCCTTGCTTTTACCATAGGCCATAGTTCATGTCTTTTGAATGGAATATTCTAACCATGCCTGGCTCTATATCAGGCACAGTTTTAAAAGTATTTGCTAGCAGTGGCTACATCCTGTTGTGTGGTGTCTTAATGCCATCAACATAGTGGAGGAGAAGCAGGTTTTTCTCTGGAAGGAGACCTGATGCATTAAACACTTGCTTTCTTGTGGGGTCGTAGGCCAGAATGCAGGGCAAGTTATGGTGAGGCCAGGAGAAGCTGGGCTTCTGGTCCCCCCAACTGCACAAAGTGGGAAGGTTGACTGGGCAGGTGAGGGGTCAGTGGTGTGAATGGCAGCTTACTAGAGAATTCAAAAGCAGGACATCTGAAACAAATCCACTGTCAGGCTGAAGGGAAGGACTCTCATGACAGCAGGCCCACCAGACTGGAGGGTATCGGCAAGGGGACAGCAGAGACCATGAAGAATGACTCCTGAACCTGGGGTACATGGAGCTTCTTTCAGAAAAATGCTTCATCATCCTTCAGCTCCCCTAGCACTGCACACACCCCCAGTCTCCTTGTGTCTTCTGCAGGCACCCAGGTCTCCTCTTTGGAAAAATCCCCTTACTCAAACTAAAGTATAAATGACTATCTACACTTAAAGAACTAGAACCAGAGTCAAATTAGCACTGCAGTCCAATGTCCAAAATTCTGCAAGTTATATTGAATACATTAACAAAGGGGGCAGTAAGATCCTATTTTGACACCCTTAATCCTTCAAGACACCCACATAGATGTATTGTTGGCACCTGAGCAACCATTACTGACCATGCTTCTAACAGAGATTCTTTTGTTCCAGCCCATTGCTGACAAATTCTTTTGTTCCAGCCAGACATCACTGTCTAATAAAGATTCCCAAGGCTCAGATACAGAGATGGTAGCATCAAATACGCCACCTGGGCAGGCTCCGTGAGGACCTCTTGTGTCTGCTCCACTACTGTCAAAAGGCCTGTTGTTCCCTTGCCTGGTGACTAGGCTGAGGGCTTGCCTACAAGGATCCTCAGGCACCTAGGGCAGCCTTGGAGTGACTGGACTTCCAACTGTCACCTAGGACACGTCTCCTGAGAGCCCAGGTAGATATTTGAAACCCTTTTACAACCTAGTCTTGGAGGTCACACTCCCACCACGTTGTGTTCATTGAGAGGACACAAAGGCACTCATGGAGTGGGAGGGGAGAGGATATAGGCTCCGGCTTGTGATGGGGAGTGATTGGATATGGTTCAGGAATGGCATGTGGGATCAGAAATATTGTTGGGGTCAGTTTTGGAATATAACACCCTTGCTCTGCAATGCCAAAAGAAAGAAATCTCTGCTATGGTCTAAATGTTTGTATCACCCCTAAATTCATGTGTTGAAATCAAGTGCCTAATGTGATAATCATAGGAGCCTTTGAGAGCTATTAAGTCATGAGGGTGGAGTCCTCAGGAAAAGAATTAGTGTTCTCATCAAATTGCCCCCACAGATCTCTCGCCCCATGCACCATATGGGGACATGGTGAGAAGCTGACCATCATCAGTCCAGAAGAGGTCCCTCCCCTGACCATACTGGGGCCCTGATCTTGGACTTACAATCTCCAGAACTCTGAGAAATATTTTCCAGTTTTTTTATCCCAGTTGGTCTCTGGTGTTTTATTTCAATTTATTTGAATGGGCTAAGAAATGCGCTAACCTTTCCTAGCTTCCCACAAGCTGGACCAGCTCCATAGGTAGACTAATATGCCCACATCTCCATTGATGAACGCCCACTTTGGAGAAGCACTGAGCCAGTCTAACTGGTCATCCTGATTCTCCACAATCCTGTAAGGTAGCTGTTGCTGTGCCCATTTTATGAACACTCTGAGAACTTGGTGAAGGTCACACAGTTAGTGGAGTCCTTACCTTTGCAAGGACTAAGTGGGACACCCAAAGTCTTGTTCTTTGGGTCATGTCCATCCTCTATACATGAGAGAAAGGACAGTGGGAGAGATGTGAGATGACCCAGGAGACTGAGAGGCATTGAAGGCCCCATGTACTGTTTGTCAAAAGACCAATTAAACAAGAACAGGGAAAATCACTATTAACATCTTCCACTTCCCTGAAAAGTGCACAGCTCCTCATAGAAGTGAACTTACCTACTAATTCACCAGTTAGTTGGTGATAAGGATGGGGGCGGTTCTCAACCCCATGTTTTCAATCCTTGCCTCAAACCACTCAGTGAACCAAAATTTCTCTCCCCTATTGAGTGTTGGTCCTGCGGCCTGGTACGGCTAGGCCCTCAGGTCCTCATGCCTAGGAAATCCCTCCTGAGGAAGCAGAGCCTGGGACAACATGGGGCTGAATCTCCTCCTCAGTGGTCTCAGTCAGCAGCTGCCTCTCTGGATTTATCGACAATAAAACTGACTCTGGAAAGCAGAAGCTAATTAGTTATCACTAAGGAAATGATAGGCCAAAATTCTCAAAAACAACATTTGTAGTCTCTGCCAGAACATGTCTCCTAATTCACGTATGAACTTAAATGTCTGCTTCCCTCAAACAAGGGGTAGAGGACAGACCTCAGTGGCCTGAGTAAGAATCCAAGACTCAAATGTCAAATCACAAGACTCTTGGATAAGAAAATGCAGAGACTGGGAATGGGAAAGATGGACACTTACCTCCTGCTGTTTCTTGCGGCAGTCTTCCAGTTCAATCTTAATAGCCCTGCCAAGTTCATCTTCCTAAATTACCAAGTTCCTCATGTTTCGTTGTATGAATTGGGGAATAAGCTACCCTAAGGAGAGTTTCCAAAACACAGTGGCCCCTACAAGATGGAAGTTTACTGCTTCCTTCTATAACAGGGTGGTGGGTACAGCTGCATGGTGGGATCTTTGGTGATCCTAATCTCTAGGATACCAGATATTCCACAGGCCCCAGCACACCTAGACATCTAACCATGTACAATGGAGCTGCCAGAATTACAGGGAATCCAAACAGGGTGGCAGAAGGAGTGAGACCAGCGGGTGTGGCCAACCAAAGAGTTGACCCGACTAGGGTAGAGGTGTGGGTGAGAAAATGTAGGTAGATCAGAAAGGGGAGCAGGGGAGACTGTGGCACCATTGAGGACCATGTTGAGGTGCTGGGGCTATATTCCCACACAATGGGGCCATCAGAGGTAAGCAGGCAGGGGTTAAAAAGTCACGTTGCTCCTGGGCAGGAGGGTATGGCCTGGGCTGCCTCCTGTAACAAGACAGCAGAGCATACCTGCCTCTGGCATAAGCAAGCCAGCTCTCCCACTGAGGGCTATGACTGAGAGACTCAGCTGCTGTCCTCTAGACACACTGCCAGGTGTGATTCCCAGGTAACTGGTCACAGGTCCAAACTGGAAGATAGGGGACCCTTCTCCACCTGATTTTGTGTAATAGGGCCCCACTGATGAGGGCCCCAGATCCCAACTGTCCCCTACAATCTAAGACCCTCCCCAACTGCTCTCTGTCATCACCTTCATAAAGGTCTGGCCTGCCCCTATACAATCTCCCCCGTTCTGTCTCCTCCTATGTTCTTTCTTCATAAGCATTGCCCCCAGTAAATCTCTGGCATGTCTGTACTATTTGACTGTGGGTGAGATTGGCTCCCCGAGCTGCTCCAGGGTCCACACTCGAGTTGCAGGTGGTATCTTCTTTCTGTGTCTCAGGTGGCTCCCGCAATGTGTTCTATCTCTGGGTTCAAATTTCCCCTTTTGTAAACACCAGCAATATTGGATTAGGGGCCACCTTAATGATCTCATTTTAATTTAATATCCCCTTTCAAAACCTTCACTCACATACGGTCACACTCTGAGGTTCTAGAAGTAGGACTCCAACATGTGAATTGTGGGGGGACACAATTTGACCCATAACATTATTTGCCCCATCTTGAAGTCTTTTTCAGAAGAACAGACCTGACCCAGATGCCATAGTGCTAAATTCAAGATGAAGTCACCCCCTTCAGATTCTGCTAAGTTTCATGGCCCTAAAAGTGAAGCACCAGATCCTATGGATATTTGTGGTCATTATCAGCAGTGGCCGATAAATCCATATTGGGGAACAAGGGTACAGAGCCAAAATCAATTATCCAGTGAAGCTCAGGGACCTGGGAAACAGGAGAGAAGATTGAGAAAGGGCTAGGGCAGATGAGGGGGCAAGAAGGAAGAAGCCTCAGCACAGCGTTGGGGGCAACCCAGGGGCACACAGTGATGCCATGCAGATAACAGACAACGTGGGTAATCACTGGGCAGAGGCCAGCTTGCCAGACCCCACAGAGAAGCACAGAATTGGAGGACCTAGTTTCTCAACTGCAAATGAGATGTCACTTTTGTGGCTTTAGAGTTCCACATAAAGTGAACATAAGGTCCTGGGTTCCAGGCAAGCACAGCTGAGAGGAGGTGGCCCTGGTCTGCCCAGCCCATGCTCTAGGCTCTCTGTGCACCCCTGCCTGGATGTCAGTGCTCTTGATGCCCCATTCAGCGCTGCACACCACCCTAGGCCCTGGGGATCCTCAGGAAGGAGACATACGCAACTTCCACATCCCAGCCCCTGCTCCTCCCCCACAGCCTTGGGGGTCATCTCCACTTTAGAAGGAGGGCAGTGTTAGAAACAGGAAGAAAGCTAGTCAGTCACACCCAGCCTCAAAGTGAGGCAGTAGGAGAAGGCAAAGTGGGCAGACACCAGCGGGTATTCTCCTCACTAAAATAACACTTCTTCCTTCCTGTGCCTGGAACAATAAAGCTGTCTCCACACTAAGTACACAATCCCAGATGGCCCATTCCTCAAAGCACTGAGTTATACAAACTATGGACTTGTCAAGAGAGAGATCAGCCACCCAGTGGGGTGGCCTGTGAGTGTATGCCTGGAGCCCTCTGGCCCTGGCCACACTCATGCGGGTCACTGCCACACCCACCACAGCCCCAGGTACCCCCAGCTGGGGTACCCACCCAGGCTCACCCTTTATCACCCCCAGGGCTCTGCATGTGGGACACATGTGGTGTGTATCCCAACCTTTCCTCTTGGAAAAGGGCTGCACAGCAGTGACTCAGCTCTGCATCAGCCTTTCTCTGGTGCTACTGCCAGCTTGTGAGGAGCTAGAAAGCAGACCCATCTTGTAGCTTTGATGCATGTGTGTCCCCAGGGCCCCGCCCTGAAGCCCATCACCATCTTTCAATAGCCCTGTGGAAGCATACTGGGTCCTTGAACTCGATTTCCCCCCAGAAGTCTTGTTCAGCCTCTGGCAAGGGGCAGGGTCTTAGTACTCTAGGGCAATGCTCAGCCTGGGGCCTGAGGTTGATGGAGACTTCCCCATTGCTAAGACATCCCTGAGACATGTCTCACATAGTCTTTCAACCAGCCCAGGCCCAAGAGAAAGCCGCTCATTAACACACCTGTCCACTTCTTCCCCGCCCTACTTCATGACCTGCTGTGAGTCCTGGGACCACCTCCCAAGCAAACTGCTTGCATGAGAGTCCTTATGAGAGGGCCTACTTTTCAGGGAGATGGGTTGGGGACAGGGAGGAGGAGTGTACAATTAATGGGGCCTCAAGCACAGGACTGTGCACCTGAGGTCTCCTGACCTTGAGGCTCCTGATTGCTCCCACATGAGGTTCTTATGACAGGATTTATTCTTTCCAACCTTGCCTTCCTTAGAAGAATCATCACCATGTGAGTGTGCCTTCCTTAGAAGAATCATCACCATGTGAGTGTTTGTTCAAAGAAGAGCCCCAACAGCTTTTCTACAACTTCCCATTTAGCAGAAAGAAGTTTCCTCAGAGGAGTGGTCAACATCTAGCAGCCAACTCAACTGCATGTTCTCAGCACATGCCCCTGGAGTAGAATCATGGGTAGAGTGTGTTTTCCACAATGCACTGTACAGTTGGTACAAGAATGGGTGCAGAGTTGGCTCTCAGAGAACATTTGTTGGTTGAATCAATGAACCCCACAACTTGGAATCGTGGTGGATCAACCTTCTACCATGGTGTGAAGATGCAACCCCCAAGTCAACTTCTTTTCTATCTTCCCTAAACCACAGTTATGGCTCTGTCCCTCATTACTACATGTCCCAGAGACCTCACATTCCTCTCTATGATACTGTCTTCTCTCAGCCTCCAGAACCTACCCCTGGTTCTCTTCTGAATCTTTGGTACCCCTCCTTATCTCTCATATTGTGGAATGAGGGAGATGACCTGAGGGATGAGTTGACAAACATGAAAGACATGTAAGTTTACATCAAATCATGCAGGTCAAACTTATCTTTGGAAGAGGAGTCCAGTATACTGGTACAGAAAGCAGGAAGGGTCTTTGATGCTACAATAGGTCAAGATTCTGAACATTGGCTCAAGAATTTCTAAATTCGGTGTATTTGTGTCTTTTGAGTATATTCCTAGGAGTGGGATTGCTGGATCATATGGAAGTTCCATTCTTAGTAGATTGAGGAACCGCCATACTGCTTTCCATAAT
>JAGFMF010011667.1:164993-179933 GCA_019455555.1 Galemys pyrenaicus
GTGCACTGGTGAGATGGTGATGGGGAATACATGGGGATTACAATTAATGGCAAGTATATGTAAATTTTAAAATATTTTAATAAAAAAAAGAACAAAAAAAAAGAATTTCTAAATTCTTCCCTGCAATCAGAACTTGGACAGGACAGAGAGATAAAAACTCATGCTCATTGTGTGTATATTTCAATGAACCTTCCCCATCAACAGTCAGTGGGCCATGGTCCTCCTCCCAGACTAGTGCACAGCACTCTTCAGCTCCCTGCCTATAAGAACATGCCATATGTACCAAAAATGCCATCCTTCTCCCTCACCCAATGCTCTCTCCTATGTGCCTTCAAGGGTAACTCGAGATTCTGCCTCCATGATCTTTGAACTTGATGATAGATCTGGTTTTTGGAAGCTCATGACACTGTTTGCTTTCTTCTCTGTGATAAACATGCACGTGTCAATGTCTGACACCCTGTTACATCCATCAGCAGTTACTGTGTAACAAAGGAACCACAAACTCAAGCAGCACTCATTTATTATTGCAGCCTGTGTATATGAGGGGTATATGAATGTTGGTCAATATCAGCTGGACTCTCTCATGCCTTTCCAGTTCCATGAGCTATACTTACGGCTCACAAGGCTAAGATATGACCTCAGTGCACATGAACATTCTCTTCCCCATCACAGGTCACATCATGCCTGCTAGCGTACCACTGGCAGTCAGTCTCATGGCTGATCCCCAGCAGAGAGGAGGGAGCTAGGGAGGTATGTGCTGTAGTTAGACCAGTAACGTATCCATCTGTCTACAAAGCTGGAGGGGGCAGACACAGCTGACCTCCACAATTTCTACTTCATTCTTGGAGATTCATTATCTGCCTAGAAAATGAGCTTCTAGTGTGATTTTATTTTGGTCTGCTTTGCTTTTGGTTTCCTGTTTTACCATTTTATAGTGAAGTCTCTGGTATCCAGAGAAGCCAGGTGACTGAGCAGGTTTGCAGCTGGGCAGTGGAGGGCCAAGAGTCCTGTGAGGACTCATAATCTCCGCAGATCTCCAGAGCTTGCTGATGGATCCCCACATGCTGTCATGACCCACAAGACCCACAGTGTGGTCCTTGACCAGTGACCCGGGCCTGGCTCAGTGTTGTGGCTCATTGCCAATTATAAATTAATAAGTAAGCCTTTGAACATTAGGGCTTTCCATGGGGAGAGATCATCTGTGTTTTTATGATGGATTCCAAGGACTTGAATATTTTATCTAACTTGATTTTGTTCACTTTATCCTCAGAATTGGTCTGCAGAGATAAAGCTGTGGAAAGCAGCAACGTGGGAGAACTGAAATAGTCACAGATGACTGAGAGTCATGATTTTGACAATGTATTTTGTGCATCCCCTGAAAAGAAATATATGAGATATACTTCCTTTGTTAAGGTCCAGTGCCTGTCTTCCAAGAACAGAGGCCACTGCTGTCCCCATCACACAACACCACATTAGGCCACTCACAGACGTGGGCTGAAGATCAAGGCTAGGGCAGTCGGGGGTGTTTGAGATGCCTGCCTAGTTTAAAGGAAAACTGAATAGCTCTATTTGTCTTAAGAAATGGAGGGGGCCTTCCTCCTTCTCACATCCTCCCCCACTTCAACCTCCTCTCACCACCTCATCTCCCTTCCCCAGGCCTGGGCCACCTCAGGTGAGAAGGAAGGTGTGTACATATAACTTATAAAGACACTATATGTGGGTTTTCAAAGAGGCTGACCCTGGTGCATTCCCACACTGTGGAGAGGCCTGTTTGTTGCCCCACAGCCTGCACAACTGCAGGCATGCTGGTGGGTGTGAGATGTCTCAAGAATATCAATATTCATTTAGAAATAGTAAGGAAAAATCACCTGTCTTAGTCTAGTCCTGGTGTGATAAAATGCCATGGCCTGGAAATAACATAAAAGCACATTTAATTCTCATGCTCCTAGAGACTGGAGTGTTAAATCAGGCCCAGCACACTTGATCAGGGAGCTCCCTTCCAGACACTGTCTTCACCTCATGTCCTCAGGAGTGAGAGGACTGAGTGAGCTCACTGGAGGCACTTTCATAGGCACTAACTAGTAGGGCTACTATTATGGGGTGCCAGCATCTTGACCTAAATACCTGCAAAGGACTCCCACCTAACCCCATCAACTTTGAGGTGAGGCTTTCCACATGTGAATATGGAGAGTACACTCATTCAGAACACAGCACAACTTCAATGACTTTGAATCTCAAAATCATTATATTGAGTGAAGTGAGTCAGATCCCAGAGGACACATGTGACTCAGTTCCATGAAACAAAAAAGGAATCAATGACTTGAAGCTGGCAGTGTAGTCTGTGTGCAGGAATGGGAGTTGTCCAAACTCCCCAAAATATGTGCTTCCATGCATGCAGTGTATTTTCCATTAATCTTTCCCCAAAGAAATGATAAGAAAAAAATAACCATTGTGCTCCACACACAGGTCATCTCCCTAATAAGAGAGTGGTGGTGATAACAATAGAAGTAATGATGACTACAAGCTAAGTGCACAAGGCTGTAATCTAGATGCCCTGCAGTCATCACCTCCAGCTCTCACCTCACCCCTGAGAAAGACTCTGTATCCCCACTGCCCAGATGGTAAGTGAGCCAAAGTGGCATTGTGTGACTTACCCAAAATCACACACTAAGTAAGCACCTAGAGCCAGGATTCAAATTCTTGCGACTGAGCTCTGAACTAACACTACTTAATAACTACATATGTGGCAACAAATCAAGTCTAGAGACTTGGAAGTCCAAGAGGACCCCACTTTTGAAGGCACATCTCTGCATTTAGATATCCTTGAGTAAGGTTTTTCTTTGAAAAACCAGGTCCCCTCACGCAGGTGAATGCTGGTGCTCACCTCCCTGCTCCTCTTCAGGAGGAGGCGGGAGAGAAGAGGGACACTCCCCCACCACCATGCAGCCAGCTGTCCCTGTCCATCGAGAGGGAAAGTGGAGTTCCCCAGGTATGTGAGGGCTGCCCTTTCCCCATGTGATGACACCCAAGGAAGTCCAAGAGCTGCAGATATGGACAACCTCGTGTAACACCCAAAACAAGGGAGGACCAACAATAAATCCTACTGAGACACTGGTCCTGGAGGGCCAGGGAAAGATGGGGCTAATCTTATAAATCAGTTTCTTTCCCTTGCCCAGGACCTGGAAATAGCCATTCCCTGTTTCTCAGATAAGGCTCAGTTCTCTGAGTGGGAAGGCAGAAAGTGACTGAGGATTCCCTCTGTGCCCTCAATGTATTTATGGTATGATATGAGGAAACATACCATCTGACCCTTTTCTAGGCCTTTTTGGTAGAGGAGCTGTTGAGGGCTGGGAGTAAGCAGCCTCTCCTAGTGTGGGCCAGAGTTTGGAATGCAGGGGATGATAGTCAGGGGAGTTTGGAAGCCTCTCAGTGGGTGTTTGGGTGATGCTGAGGCTGGTGTGTCAGCAGGAGTCATAAGGCTGGCCATCACTCACAGAGTGACCTGTGACCAAAGAGCTCTGACCTAAAAATGGTGGAGATGAGTGTCAACTCTGCCCCATTCACAGATCCTTGGCTCACCCCATCCTGGCAACTCTAGACTTCCCAAGGCCAATGCCTGCATCTCCCCCAGGAGCTTTCTCTGTCAAGAGGACCCCCAGGGCATCAGAAGAGAGAATGAATTAACATCCTAGGGACAGTCTTAGGTGTGTGAGAGATGAGAGCAGGAGGAAAAGCACCCCAACCTCCTCATGCTTAGCAATATCATCGGGACCCAGAGGACAGAGTCCCCACTGGTGCCCAGCACTTCCTGAGAGCTTTTCACCCATCTCATCCCTCCCACTTCCCAACAGACTTCTAGCTTTGTAAGGTCAGGGCCAGATATAAAAAACAGGTTGTGGGTAAACCAGCTTCCCCTCAATACCACATGTACAAAATCAGTTTTACCATTAAAATCAAAATAAGGAAACGGGGTGGCATTCAGAACAGAGAAAATTTATTCTGCGTCAACAAGCTGGGCACATGAGAAAAAATATTCAAATTGGCTCCCTAGTCAAGAGGAAATATGATAATATAAGTTTTAGGGACCAGGGCTGAGAAAGAGATGTTACATTATACTGGCTGAAAAGCTGGTTAGGGGGAAAGAAATGCGGACTTGGCTGAAGTTCATCGAATAGTCACAGGACATGAAAAGTATGAAAGGTTTTTCTTCACATAGCTGGAGTTTTGAATCTCTGTTACTGGGCCCCTGCCTCTGGGAAGCTGCCTTCTCTGTCTTCAGTCCCCACCAGTCTTGGAGCAAAGCGCACAGTCATTTGCTTCTGCGCCGTTAAGGCTGCCAGACAAGCTGTATCTGTATGTGCAAGCCTAAAAGAGAGAGTCAGAAAAATCTCCTTTTTCTTTATTCACACTCTTGACCACTGGCCTCAGCTTCACTCTGCGCTCACGCCCAGCCAGTACACAAAAGACACGCAGATGATGGACCCACTGATCCAGGGACGAATAAGTGAGACAAAATGAAATCAGTCTTAGTCAAAAGGACCAGGAAGGCAAAACTGTTTGCCAACACTTACACAAGGCTAACACAGTCCAGTGGCTCCTCTTTCAGGGTTAGTATATTTTACTTCCTATGACACTTACCTTAAGTGCCAGGATTCAGGGGAAGCTGAAGGCAAAACCCAGGGGCCTGTCTTCTGGTTACAACACCCAGATTTCCCTCTTCATAAGCAAACATGCAGACTGGGCTTGAGCTTTTCTGAACAGAAAGCAAAGATGTTAAAGGAATCAAAGGGTGTAAATCCTAACAAAATTTCCTAGTACTTCATTCCTCTCACAGGATTCGAATGCAACAAAATAAATCAGACCCACCTAATACAACTAGGTATAAAATAGTATCTGTTAACTTTTTTCAGCAGTACTTGGCAAACACTTGTCCTTGGATAATGTATTTTCCTCAATAAGTCAATAATACTCCATTAAAAACAATAAAGAACAGTGTCAGTATTTTGTTCAAAAACTTGTTGAGTGTAGCTCAACTCATTCCCTCTGGGTAATTAACCACATACTTTATATACATGGTGCCACGTATAAAAGGCACCAGAAACTGTCAAATAAAGAAAACTGTTTTGCTTTAAAATGTTGTTTTCCAAACTCAATGGACCATTGAAATTTTTTTTTGAAGTAACACTTATTAATGTCCTAGAGTACACTGGAGTTCCAAGAAATGTAGTTTGGGGAACGTGGGGCTTCCCAGGTCATACTAGCGATTTCATCTACACATTCCATGCTAAGCACCCTGTGTGCGTGGCACATGGCTCACTCGTGTAACTGCAGCCCTCTGGTTCCAATTCTTAATCCAGATGTTTGGCATCATGAGAAGCATGGAAAAGTGAGCGTCCAGTATTTGTGCTATTGGGGGTCAGTTACCTCTTACAGGCATTCCTTAAGTCCACTAGAGAATAGTCCAATTATATTTTTCCATGATTTGCTATTTATTTCTGCTATAGATTGAGCCACAAGGGCATGTCTGAGTTCTCTGCAGCAGGCACTTATCAAATTCATTAGACTGACATGGCATCCACGAGCTTAAATTGACCTTAAATGCCAAGAACCATCTGGTAATCTGACCACAAGTTGGAAACAGAGCCAACAATTCCTAGGCATGTGCAATGACTGGTCGGACCTTCTAAGAATTCCAAAGACCTTGCAGTGACCTGCTGTCCTCATAGGCAAGCAGATTTTACAAGTGTCCTTCCCCTTTATCTCATAAGTCTCCATTTCTTGTCATTATTCTGTCAGCACATTTACTGCTGTTTTCTGGTTGTGTGGTGGTTCTTGCACTACTTAATTTCCTGGTCCTTATCTTTATTCCCACACCCAAGGGGAAAAAAAACAGCCTGTACATCAAGTCTGCTTCAGCATGAATTTATTCTGTTTGGAAGGTGAGTCACAGTGAACTGGTTCAGGGTTCAAATGATGAGGTCTGCCCTACACCTGGAAGGAGCCCAGGATCCCCAAACTGGCACATTCTCAAGGGTTCTAGCCATCTGTACTCACGAAAGCAAAACAGACTCTTAGTGTGAGAGACTTTTAATAGAATTTGTGTATATACAGAGAGAAGAGAAGACAGAATATTCCTAATAATAATTTCCTAATAAAATACTCAAAATTACCCATCCCCTCATGGGCAAATGACCAGCCAAATAGGGTTGTCATAAAATGGGTTTGCCTGACCAGGTCCTCACCCGCGCGCTCGAACGGCACTTATAATGCCCCAGCTGCAGGCACACACAACAAAGGTTAATAAAGGGTTTTATTTACAAGGGAAGGAGAAATAGCGTAGTGAATAACACAAGGGGAAGAGAGGGATACAGATTTGTAAATATTCTACCAGTTCCTTGGAGCTGGAACTTAACTGTGCACTGAGAGCTGACTCCCAAGGAAAAAGGACCCCCCAAGGCCCACATATCTGCTTTTATACCCAGCCTGGCTGCTTAACTCCACCCTCAGGTCCCAGTGATCCGCTCTTCGATAATGACCTTATGGGATTTGTAGTTCTTGGATCTTGTAGGTCTGGAATGGGGGTCAAAGTTCATAACCTATTTGTGTAATCCATTCAGGAGGGTCTTTCCCCCTAACACTGAAGCTGCACCCCTGAGGCTGAGAAGTGTGCCAGGAGTCTAAAGTACCTGCTGGAGGGGAAATGGCAGAAGGGTAAGGTAA
Organism: Galemys pyrenaicus; assembly: GCA_019455555.1. Taxonomy (NCBI): domain Eukaryota; kingdom Metazoa; phylum Chordata; class Mammalia; order Eulipotyphla; family Talpidae; genus Galemys; species Galemys pyrenaicus. The sequence continues at coordinate 171,714 of JAGFMF010011667.1, forward strand.
GTCCCAGAAAGCTGGGACAAAATAGGTACCATGTCAAGATAAGGGCTGCCGTTGTCAGCCTCACCAGTCACTGATCCGTGTGCTTCTGTTAAGTTTCTCTACATGTTTCTCCCCCAGATAATCCCAAGCTCCTGAGCAAGAGCCCCCCTGCCTTTGATGTATACAACTTCACCTGGCTGCGCAGCTCTGCCCTATTTCCCGTTCCAGCAGGCATCCGCGGCAGCTGCATGTAAGTGAGGGTGGGATGGCCCAGCCCCTGACAATGACACCGGTGTGAGCTATTTGTTTGGCCCCTGAACCACTGCAGGTTCTTGTCCCACAATGCTGTAAAAAGGAATTCGCAGACTCTCTTTAGATAAGTAAGTAGAGAAGCAAATTTCATTTAAGAGAGTAAAAGGTTTATTTAGAAGAAAAAGAACAAAAGCAAGGACTCTGAGGCAGAGATGCTAAGGAGGGGCAAAAGACACCACTATGGGCCTATGTCCAGGGGATATTTAAATCTTTCTTTTTTTCCTCTACACTGATGTGATTGGCTCTTTCTCCTAATGGCTATACTCCTCTGGGCACATGTGCCCATTTTCCCAATTCTTATCTTAGAGTTTATCTTTTTACCTCTTTTTACCTCCCCTGTCCTTGGTCTAAAATTTACTGACCCAATTAGCCTCACATTTGAAAATTTACTGCCCTTGTTAGCTCTTCTAAATTTTCTCACTTATCTCAGAGCTCCCTTAACATTCCTGAAGTCCCTACCTGCACTATCCCTGAAGCTGCCCACTTAACCCTAACTTTCCCTGGACTCAACAAGACCTGCAACAAGTACAGGGCCACCGAGCTCAGGCCTAATCTGAAGGCAGCATCCTCCACTCACTGAGATAAGCCTGGAATTGTTAACATTCAGACTGAGGAGTTCCCCAAGACTTCAAACTTTGCATGCTTTAAATAGGTCTGCCATCTACCTCATAAAGACAAAACATATTTTTAGCACATAAGTCCTTCAACAGAAATTAACTTTAAATAGAATAAGTGTGCAATAGAGAGAAGAAAGAATAATAGTGTCCAACAAAACACCCAAAGTTACCTATCCCCTTGTGGGTAAGTACCCAGATAAACAGGGTTGGGCCAAAGCCAGGCCACTGACACCCAAGTACTTGTCGGAAGTCTAAGGCACTTTCTGGTGGGGACCCATAACAAAGGGGCAGAAGGGGACAGGTAAATCTGGAAGGAAAGGAGCAAAATCAAAGTACAAGTCAAAATAAAGGCTGCTATTGTCAGCCTCCCCAGGAGTTTCTCCTAATGTCTCCTTCCATGTCCCCCAAGTCCCTAGTACAAGACCAAGGACATGAGGCAAGTGTGGCTTCTTCGCATGTCTCTTCCAAGTCTTCTCCCTCAGTCTTCTCTCCCAAGTCCTTTTTAGCTCTCCCTTGACATTCAGCTCCACTTTTCATTTGGTGGAACAGGGAACATGGCAGTTTCTGGGTGAGCGTGTTACATATGTGGCTAATTATCACACTCAGAAGGACCAGCCCTGGGTTTCACGTGCTCTGTTGCCATCTTGAAGTTCTTAATTCTGAAGCTGTCTGATACATTAGTGCCTCTTCTGTACAATGGGGTGATAGTGAGGATAGTCTCACAGATTGTTGTAATAATAAGATAGTTGAAGGTGAAGCCCATTCCAGTGTCAGACACATAATAAGACCTCGAAAGCAGCTGACTTTTAATGTCTTTTATCCTTCCTTTTCATTTTTATAATTTCTTCAATTCCTATTGAAAACTAGGGGGTTGGGGGGTAGCAGACTTTCTAATAAAGCAGAGTTCCTCAAATTCAGGGTTTCCTTTTGGAGATCTGAGGATTGATCGCATGAACAGTTCTATATCTGTGTTATTTTACATTCTGGAACCACAAACAGCAAAAGACAGACTCTAAGCCCCTACCAACAAGCCCCCCAAAAGCGGTGGGGTTCTAGGATCCTGGGCTAGAACTCTCCCTTTCTCAGTGTAGGAGTAGCAGGGCTGAGGGAACCCAGCCATCCTAAGCTTTTAGGATTTTTCCTAACAATTACAGGAACTGAGAAGTTAGTGGGAAGGTCTTGGGTGGAGCGAGGTCACTGGCCTGGCTCCAGAAGTGTGGCCACAGATAAGGTTCCTCCTGGCTGGGCTCACAGTCTGCACCACCCACACTCCTGCCCTGGGGGCTTCCTTTGGGGCTGCAGAGTTTAGTGAAGCTGGGGGATGACAACCCTGACAATAGAGGGTGTGGTTCCTCCACATCCAGAAACTGCTGCCTTTGCCTTGACGATAAGGCCTCTGAGAACGTAGGCTTGTAAGTAGCTGAATACTGACGACAGAAAAAATCTCCACCTTCAGCATCCAGGGTGGTATTATGCGAAGCAAGTGGATGAAAGGATTACTGTTCTTTTCTTTTTCTTTTTTTTAAAAAGATTTATTTATTTATGCACACAAGAGCTGGGGTACAGGCCCGAGTCGTAGTGTTACAGGGCAACCCTAATATAAAATGGGTTTCCCTGACTGGGTATTCACCTGCATGCTCAAAAGGCTTTTATAATAAGCCCCAACTGCAGGCACACATGACAAAAGTTATTAAAGGGTTTTATTTTACAAAAGAAGGGGAATAAAGCAGTAATAACACAAAAAGAAGAGAGGATACAAATCCATAAATATCCTACCAGATATTCCAAGCTGGAACTCAATGACGCGTTGAGAGCTGGCTCTGAATCAAGGGAAATGGCTCCAAAGGAAAAGAGAGCCCAAGCTCACCTCTGACTTTATAGCCAGCCTGGCTGCTTAACTCCACCCTCAGGTCCCAGTGATCCACTCTTCGATAATCATCTTATTGCATTTGTGGTTCTGAAATATTGGTGGTCTGGAACGGGGGTTGGAGTCTATAAACTTATTTGTGTAATCCATTCAGAACTACCTTTCCCCCTAACAGTAGGAGATGAGAGGATTTAGTGAGGAGCAGAACAGGCAGATCTACTGCAATACACTGCTGAGGGTACCAGCGGCGAGGCGAGAGAGGTCTGCTGCTCCACAGATGCTTCATAGTGCGGCACTCAACCTGCAGCACCACCGGGGGGCCCTTTTTTTTTTTTTTTCCTGAGGGACTGTATTGTGGTTTCAGCTGAGGATTTTTTAATGTTTGTTTATCATAAATTTTTTTCTGGCTGGGATCTGAAAGAGATTGGTCAGGTTTTTTAGGAGCATCAGAATTGTTTTATTGTGCTGGTACTGTAACAGGGTCATCCCAGGAAAGGGGGGAAGTTCCAGAATCCTGGTTCCGCCCTAAGTGGGTGGAGCTGAGGAGGAAAAAGAAGATTCTTCAGAGAAGAGAGAAGGAAGAAAGGAAGGAAGGAAGCAAGATGGAGAGCAGCAAGGAGACCTGGAGGAGGCACGTGGAGCAGAGCCACATGTGAAGAAACTGCGCTTGCTTTTTGGTCTTGGACTGGTTGGAACAGATGTGGGTGAGAGACCCGTGGGAGGTTAGCAATGGCAGCTTTCATCTTGATTTTGATTTTGCTCTTTTCCTCCCAAGTTTGTCTGACTCTTTCTGACCCTTTTCTATGGGTCTCCACTGAAAGGTCCTTTGGACATGTGGCAGGCTTTTGGCCTTACTTTGGGCCAATCCTATTTGGCTGGACTTTTACCCTCAAGGAGATGGGTAACTTTGGATGCTTAACTTAGTCACTATGTTCTTTGTCCTTTCTGTATTGTACCCTAATTGTATTAAAGTTCCTTTCCATTAAAGACCTTATATGTTGTCTTGATGCGGCGGATGGCAGAACCCATTCAGAGAGGGCAGGTTTAGGGGTTCTGGGGTGCTCCTTTCCCTGCCCTGTAACAGTACTACATCCGGATGATTGACACAGTAAAGATTCACTTTGACTATCAACAGGCATTGTTGGGGGAAAGGTACGGATTTGTATCCCTCTCTTCTCCTTGTGTTATTTCTACTTTATTCCCCTTCTTTTGTAAAATAAAAACTCTTTAATAACTTTTGTTGCGTATGCCTGAAGTTGAGGCTTATTATAAAAGTCTTCTAAGCGCGCGGGTAAGGACCCAGTCAGGGAAACCCATTTTATATTAGGGTTGCCCTGTAACAATAGGACAGTCTTTTCAACAATGATGTTGGGAAAACTAGATATCTACATGCAAAATAATGAAGTTGTAGGCTCACATTTTATAGAAGCTATTTCAGAATGAATCAGAAACCTAAATGTAAAGTCTGAAACTATAAAATTCTTAGGGAAAAAACTTCATGACTTTGGATTTAGCCATGATTTCTTGGCATGACATCAAAAGCACAAGGAACAAGAGTAAAAATAGATCTTTTAGGTTACATCGAGATTTAAAAATCTTTATACATCAAAAGATCAACAAAGTGGAAAATAATCTATGGAATGAAAGTATTTTCAAATCAAATATTTTATAAAGGGTTACTATCCAGACTAGATAAGGAATTCCTACAACTCAACAACAACAAAATATAAACAGCCCAATTCAAAGCAGGTAAAAATAGCCATTTCTCCAAATAAGGTACACCAATGGCCAACTAGCACATGAAAATATGTCTACCATCACTATTTACTAAGGAAGTAGAGATCAGAACTCTAAATACTTATCTCACTCACTGGAGTGGCTACTAGCTCTACCCTAAGAAGAAGAACAAAGACAAACTATAACAGATATTGGTGAAGATTCCACTAATGGTGAGAATGTAAATGGTGCAGTATATGGGTCCTCTATAAATTAAACTATAAAACAGTATGGTGTGTCCTCTAAAAATTAAACCACCATATGTTTTAGCAATTCCATTTTTGAGTATATACCCAAAAGAGTTGAAAATTTACATCAGTGTCATTCAAAGGAAAAAGTGTTATTCATAGCTAAAAGTGGAAGTAACCCAATATCTGTCGACATATGAATAAACAAATTGTGCCATACAATGGGGTATTTTTCAGGCTTTAAAAGGAAGGGACTCATGTCACATGCTACAACAGGAACAAACACAAAAGGGCAGTCACTATATGACTCTACCTATATGAAGTCTATCAAGCAGTCCAATTCATGGAGACAGAAAGTAGGACCAGGAGAGCTGATTGTACATGTATTTCTCATCCATGTATTTCCCAAGTATCTCTATATGTCTCTCCTCTATGTGTCTCCTTCCCAGCAATACCAGGGAGCAGTCAGGGCACAGAGGCAAAAGATAGGCCCACATGCCTTCTGTGTTAAATAGCTTCACCTGGCCTCTCAGTTCTGCCCTCCATCCCAGCAGTCAGTCTAAGATGGCTACATGTAAGTGAGGGTAGGAAAAATGGTACCTCCCACTTTTTGGAGATGTCTCTGTAAAACAAGGTCAGGGCTCACACTTGACATATCTTAGTGGGCCACATTCATGGTCCCAGACCATCTAAGGGCATCAGGGTGAGGAGAGGAAGACCCTGCCCTCAGTTTCAGTCCCTCAGCCTTGGGAAAAGGATCTATGACTTCCCTGCAAGACAAGAGATGCTTCCCTGCACCCAGGAAAAGGGGAAGGATGTGGATCATTCATAGGACACAGGCGCCTGAGGCCCCAGGTGAAAAAACATGCTGGATTTCAACTTCATAGGCCTGGCTCATCCAAGGGAAAGCCAATCTGGCCAGATGGAAGCACCCCTGACTTTGTGCTCACTACCTTTAGGTATGGGGACATGAAGGACACTTATACTTTACATTATTTAGATGTACAGGGTTCTATGCTGAACAGTATCGTTCCATTGTGCAGATTGGAAAACTGAAACCTCAAGGTTCAGAACCCTGCCGCCATCACACAGTCAGTAAGCCTCAGAGGTGAGATGGGCCAGGCCACTGGATATTTGAGTTATTTCTTGCTATTTAACAGAGTACTCCAAATCTTAGTAGCTTCAAACACTGTCCATTTGTCCATCTCTCTGGGTCTGCTGGCTTCTGGGAGCTTCCTGCTCAGTTTCACAGTATCTGGAGGTTTGATGCAGTTGGAGGGGCCACTCTCTCCACCTGCTCTCAGGTGCATCTGTTCCACAAGGCCTCTCTGCACAGCCTCTCCTGTGCTCTCTCCAGCAGCTTGCTCAGGGGGTCTTATTAGCAAGGGTCTCAAGCTGCCCACCTTCTTTGAGGCAGGGTGGAACCAATGAGTATCACTTCTACTGTGGTTCCCCTGGTCAGGGGGAAGCAGAAACCAGTCTAATTTCTAACCAGAGGGGCCACAGGACGGTCAGAACTCTAGATGGTATGATTTACTGGGGCCTTTTTTGGAAACCAGCTGTATGCCCCAGGCAATAGGCTGTACTTTGAAGAGAGCTATGCTGGCCAGCACCTCCTACCTGCAGAGGCCCTGGGGTGTGTGTGCGTGTGCATGTGTGTGAGAGAGAGAGAGTGAGAGAGATGGGGAGGGAGGATGCTGGCATTTGGGGTCTGTGAAACAGGGAAACTGTTCTCATGGCCCCCCTCAGCACCCTCTTTCACTCTGGGGGCTTGCAAAGAGCGAAGGGGGAGGTTACTCTTATGCTCAGCCTATAATAGAGTGGTTCCCAGGAAAAGGAAATTTCCAGGATCCCAGCCCCACCCTAAGTAGGGTAGAGCTGAAGAGAAATAAGGAAGAAGGAAGCAAAATAAAAAGGAGCAAGGAGACCTGGAGGAGGCACATGGAGCAAAGAGACATGTAAAAAAGCTGCACTTTACTTTTTAGTCCTAAACTAGTTAAAACAAATGTGGGTAAAAAAACTGTGCAAACGAGGGACTGAGGTGATGGTGCACTGGTGAGATGGTGGTGGGGAATACATGGGGATTACAATTGATGGCAAGTATATGTAAATTTTAAAATATTTTATATTAATAAAAAAAAACTGTGCAAAGCCCAACAATAGCAGTGGGGTTTTTTTAGATTTATTTAATTATATTTGGCATCATTTGTAGTCCCCAGGGAATTCCCACCACCATTTCACCCGTGCACCATCACCTCAGTCCCTTGTGCTCATTCTTCCCTCATCCCCGTCTCTACCCCCCCCACCCCAAATGATCCCTTTGGTTTGTCTTAGTTCTTTTGTTTTTGTTGTGTTTGTTTTTGCCTGTAATTGTTCTTTTCCTTGAGCTCTCTTTTATTATTTTTTTGTAGTTTCTCCTAAGAGTGAAGCCATCTGATATTTTTCTCTTGTTTTCTGACTTATTTTACTGAGTATAATTCCTTCTAGTTCCAGCCATGTTTCTATAAATGGCTCTCGTTTATCATTTTGACTGCTGAATAGTATTCCATTGTGTATATGCACCACATCTTCTTGATCCAGTCATCTGCTTTGGGCATTTGGGTTGTTTCCAGGTCTTACCAATTATAAATAGTGCTGCAATAAACATGGGGGTAGAGGTATTCTTTGGGTTTGGTGTTTTTGTGTCCTTTGGGTAGATCCCTAGGAGTGGGATTGCTGGGTCATATAGTAGCTCCATTTTCAGTAGACTGAGGAACCTCCATACAGTCCTCCACAGTGGCTGGACTAACTTGCATTCCCACCAGCAGTGTAGTAGAGTTCCTTTTTCTCCACATCCTCGCCAACATTTGTTGTTGTTTTTTTTGATATGTGCCATTCTTACTGGTGTAAGGTGGTATCTCATAGTGGTTTTAATTTGCATTTCCGTGATTATGAGGGATTTTGAGCATTTTCTCGTGTGCCTGTTGACCATTTGCATGTCCTCTTTGGAGAAGTGTCTTTTAAGTTCTTCTGCCCATTTTTTGATTGGGTTGTTTCCTTTGTTCTTCTTGAGTCTTGTGAATTCTTTGTATATCTTGGTATCAGTCCCTTGTCAGTTGTATGGGGTGCAAAGATTTTTTTCCCAGTCAGTGGGGTGTCTCTTCATTTTGGTTAATGTTTCTTTTACTGTACAGAAGCTTAACAATAGCTGTTTTTATCTTAATTTTAATTTTGCTCTTTTCCTCCCAAATTTGTCTAACTCTTTCTAATCCTTTTCTATAAGTATCCACCAACAGGTACTTTAAACTTGTAGCAAACTTTTTTTTTTCCTTTTCACATTTTTATATTTCACATTTTGTTCCTCCTTTTATTATTGAATTGATTTTCCTTACTACAGTTTTCCCTTTTTTAATATAATTTTTTAAATTTACATATATTTGACATCAATTGTAATCCCCATGTATTCCCCATCACCATATCACCAGTGCACCATCACCTCAGT
>JAGFMF010011667.1:180118-209668 GCA_019455555.1 Galemys pyrenaicus
ACCTGGAATCAACCTAAATGCCCAAAAACAGATGAGTGGATCGGGAAGCTGTGGTACATATACATGATGGAATACTACTCAGCAATCAAAAATGAAAAAATAGACGCATTCACTGGAACATGGATGGAACTGGAGGGGATTATGCTTAGCAAAGTAAGTCAGAAGGCAAAAGGGAAATACCAGATGGTTCCTCCCTTAGGAGGAATATAAGGGAACCAAATAAGGCTCAAGGAAAGGAATAAGAACAACAATAATAATAGTAACAACAACAAGAAAGAAAAACCAAAAATGAAAAGACAAAGACAAACTGTAGCAAACTTTTAAATCTTGCATTAGGTCAATCCTGTTTAGCTAAACTTTTATCCTCAAGGGGTTGGGTAACTTTAAATGCTTAATTTAATAACTACGTTTTTTATCTTTTCTATTTTATTTCCTAATTGTATTAAAGTTCCTTTCCATTAAAAGTTTTATACGTTTGTCTTTATGCAGCAAAAGTCAAAACCCATTTAGAGAGGGCAAGTTTAAAAGTTCTAAGGTGCTCCTCCCCATGTCCCGTAATAAGCCCACTAATGAGCAAACAGAAAGCGGTGATGGGACCTTCCAAGGTCACAGGCAGCATGTAAACTACTCCCTCTCAAGCCTTCAGAGCAGGGAGAAGGGCACCCTGGAACCTCCAAACCTGCCTGTCCCAAATAGTTTCTGCCATCCTCTGCATCAAGAAAAAACATATAAAACCTTTAATGGAAAAGAACTTTAAAACAATTAGTGAGCAATACAGAATAGATAGAGAATATGTTTCTAAATCAAGTACCCAAAATTACCCATCCCCTCATGGGTAAAAGTCCAGCTAAAGAGGATTGGCCCAAAGCAAGGCCCAAAAGCCAACCACAGGTCTAAAGCACCTTCTGGTGGAGACCACAGAAAAAGGTCAGAAACAGTCAGATAAGTCTAGGAGGGAAAGGGCAAAATCAAAATCGAAATAAAAGCTGCCATTGTTAATCTCCCCATGGGTCTCTCACCTTCATCTGCTTTAACCAGTCCAGGACCAAGAAGCAAGCACAGCTTCTTCACAGGTCCCTCTGCTCCACGTGCCTCCTCCAGGTCTCTTTGTTCTCCATCCTGCGTCCTTCCTACTCCAGTTGTCTCTCCAGCTTCTTCTCCCTGCTCAGCTCCACCCTCCTTTAGTGGGTCAGGGAACCTGGAACCCCCCTTTCCTGCAAAAAGTGGCAAAATCAAGGGCACTAGGAAACCAGGAAGGTCATCCAGAGCAGGGCAGGGCCTGCCAGCTGCACGGCTATTTGACAGTGACCTAGCTGGGAAGCAGGCACAACCATAGCCCCGGGAGCCAGAGAAACAAGTGTGTAGGGAGATGTGTGGGACCTGCCTGCGGGAGCCCAGCACACATTCCAGGGACAGCCTGTACAGACTTTGGGAAAGACACTGCCCAAAGGCAGGGGGTATTCTGGGGGAGGACAAATGAAAGGAAAACATAAGAAAGGAGGACTGGGGACTGAAGCCTGTAGAGAACCTCGCATATCCGGCAAAGCCGTTAGGTTAACATAAATTCCCCTGTCTTCGTTCTACAGAAAGGCCAAGAAAAGGCTCAGCAGAGTTTTTCCTCACTCTGCCTTTGGGGAGAAAAGTTGCCCCTTTGTCAGAAGGCTGCACAGTTGCTGTAAGAGGTGGGCCCTTTGCTGGGCGGGGGGCGTCTCTCCTCTACCCACCGCACATACTACACTGCACTTGGTTTTTCTCTGTGAACAGAAGTAGAGTGCTGTGCTCTTAGTGCTGCCACGTGGGTTCACCTGTGTGTAGCGGCGCCATGGCATTTTAGTCCTGGCTGGGACACATCATCCTACTCCACGCCGTGACATAAACACACAGGTGCACAAGCAGACCGGCGGGGAGACACTGCTTCCTGTGGACCTGCCTGGAGGGCATCAGCACTTTCCATTTTGACAGATGCTGCCACTTCCCTAGGACAAGCTTGAGCAGGTTGGCACCGAGCCCTGCTGCCCCCTGCGTGTCAGAGGTCGTGATTTTCTGCTCCTCAGCTCTTGCCCCTTCAGTCACCAGTAATGGGTCTTTTCACCACTGATTTGCAATAATGAAATATGAACCAAAGTCTCTATTCCTTTGAATTTCATATACAGCCCAGATAATTTCACACTTGGTCATTCCTTAAATTTTGTATTTTCTCTTTAGAACATGTAAATTGCCTTTATCTCTACATATTTAATAAGTTGATCTTTTTTCCTATGGCCTCTGTGTTTCAGTCATAATTCTTCACTCCAAAATCACTAAATTTTCTAACTGCTATATTTCCTTCTGGTAGTTTCAGGGTTTAGCTTTAGAAGGTTTGTATTTTGCATTTAAATGCTTGAGCCATCCCAGTGAAGTTTTGAAGTTGCTTGGTCTTAATTCTGACCAGGTATTTCCCACATGCTTTTTTGTTGCCAGTTTGTATCTGATATTTTCTTTGCTTGGGGGCTGGTGTTCTTTCTGACTATTGCAAAACATTGGATTTTATTTCTAGCCATCTTGTTGTTCCTTTTGTGACTCTATTGCTCTCCGAAGTGATGTATCTTCAATTTAGATAGAATTTATTGCTCCACTCAAAACACTTTTGCTACTTCCCACCATTACTCAGTTTTACTTTATTTTGTTATTTTTTAAAATGTCTCCTGGTATTTACTTTTGTCCTTTAAATATGACTTGATTTTTATCTGCTTTAATAATTTCTTTAGAACCCCAGGGACCAGTGAGGAGATATTTCTTATGTTCTTCTTGGAACCAGGAGTTCATAAAATTGTTTGTCTAAAAAGAAAATCCAAAAATGTGCTTAGACAGTATTAAGCTGGGAGACGTGTGCTATTATGACATAATGCAATGACCTAATATTCTTAGCTAAAGCTGGGGAGGCGTCCTCAGAGCCACATTTTCCAGGAACAATGCTGACTTGGCCTCCGCTGGCCAGCAGGTCATTCTCAGGGGCTCCGGGTCAGCTTGGCGGGCGTCACCATGGGTGACCAGACCATTTGTCCAGAGTGTGTCCACCCCTTGAGCTCCCTGAGTGCTCTGCACCCAGTCAGTGGCTTTGAGTCAGTCCAGACAGCTTCGTCACAGCTGTGGCCGTCAAAGCCACAGAGGGAGGCAAGCAGGAACACCGCGTTCACCATGACCCAGCCCTTCAGGGAGAGTTTTGTTCACAAGTGAGGTCCTCGCGAAAACCTTTCTTCCTCTCTGTCCTGCTTCCCAGACATCAACACCAGTTCTTGTCCGTGCAGTGTCACCTGTGGATGCTAACTGAGCTTCAGTGTCCTGGGCATGAAAGTTACAAAGACAATGACACCTACCCCTGGCCTCTGGCTCACAGAATTTTGAGAGCAGGAAATGAAATGAAAAAGCAGAAGAGCATCCGCAGATGCCAGCAGATCAGACTTTGATTACAGGGGACACTGAAGGAGATTAGACTGAGGGTCTTGAGGGCCGAGTGAGCAGTGGCCAGGCAGATGGGTGGGGTGAGGTTCCTCCGCCACCCGCACCTGTGTGGTCACAGCTTCCCCCACATCCTAGAATCTCCTGTTAGAATGCTTTGAAAAGGGTACATGATAGAATACTGACAGGGCCCTGGCCACCTCAACAGTCCTTGAAGACTTGGACTGTCCTTCCCTCTAAGTCAGCAGAGAATGCACTGTGGCCAGAAGAGCTAGGGACAGAGAGGGGCTACCTGAAGTGATGCATTCACTCACACTTATTCAAACACAGTGGGCTGCCAAAGACCAGCTCCGGCTATTGCCAGGATCCTCACAGGAAAAGATGGCATTGGCAGATGAAGGAGTTAGGGAAGGGAATGAGAAAATACAGACACTCCTTTTAGGGGGCAAGTATCCTCTGCTGATAACCTCAGCAGGTCTTTATTTATACCTTACAAGCAAGCAGTGACATTACATCAACATTTGCATAGAGCAGAAAAGTAACAAACATTACATTTTTCTCAAGAACAGTTTAGGGTCTTATGACCTTTAGCCAAGATTTATGACCTATACAATTTCAAAGTAAAGCCCATTTATAAAACAATCATGTTTCTATTAGTATCCCAGTTTCTATGGTTATTTAGTTTATTCATCAATGTCAAGGTAGGCATAGCAACTTTGCATAATCACAACTAATGATTTTACTTTTACTTTGAGATGAAGTACTAGTCACAAGGTCTAGCGTCAAACTAAAGTCAGTACCTAAAAAACTACAGACACCCAATAAAAGGGGAATACTAAAATTAAAACTTAAATCATAGTTAAGTCCTATTTTAATCTTTAAAAGGAGCCACTCACTTCATTGTATCCTGAACCTAAAGCTGATTAGTAATGTTTTTTGTTACTAGGGAGATCTTCTATATATAATTATGTTTTAAGTAAAACAATAGCAGGGAAAAAGGGGAGAAGGGTAAGAAGGGCTTATGCAACTCATTCATTGCCAAGGAAACAGAGCCTTTCATACTGGGCCAAGCCACAGAGGTCATTCCTCAGTTCCTGGGACTAGTTTCCCTTAATAGATGTTTAGGTCTGGGAGACTATTTAATAACTAACTTTTAAATTATTAAACAACCACATTTTGATTACAACTCTTACTATTTAGTTTTTTTGGTATCGGTGGTCTTATGATATCAGTTTCAGAGAATTTTGTATTACGTTATTTGCCAATCAGTAATTCATCATCAAAATGCTTAGCAACGAATTATTTTGTTTAGCAGGACAGCCAATTTTACAACCACCCCACATAGGTGAATTTCCAGTTAGCATTTGATCATGCCTTTTACAGAATGGTAATTGTAATGTCAGCCAAAACAGTGGCGATCTGGCAGGAGCCAACTTATGAAGCACCCTGACTTCTCAGGAGTGTCCCTTACACCCAGACCATATGTCAGACAATATGAGTAGCATGGCTCGCACCAGTGAGCCTCCACTGTGTGGTACTGGGGGTGCAGGAATGAAGAAATTGGGCCATTACCCCTTCCTGCTCAAGCTCACCTTTCTGTGGGATGACAGCCAACAAGCAACTAGACCAGGACTTAAGATCAGGGATGTACGTTCTATGAAATAAAGTGGGAAAAGGCAGAAAACTCATGAAGGAGGGGTGAGACTATCATGGCCAGGGTGGTCAGGGAGAGTTTGAGGAGGTAGCCAGGTTCTGAGTGTCCAGTGGGTGGCAATGGTGTGTGTTTAACTGATGCCCCTGATGTAACATTTCAGAGTAAGTAAAAACACTTCCTGAAAGAGGAAAACTCAGGTTCTTCAGATCAGATCTGGGGTAATGTCTAGTTTCCTACAATGGGACTTATGCAAGAAAATGGGTCAGGCACAGAGAGACCCTCAGGGAGACACCTGTGGTCATCGGTGCCAGTCCAGGGGACAGGCTAGAGCAGGGTTCTTGGGCAGGTCCAACCAAGCAGGGGCCTTGTCTGGCCTGGCCAACTCAGCTCAGCTGTCCCAGGCAGAAGGATATTCCACAACAGACTTTCCCAGGGGCATTAGGAGGTAATGCTCTCTCTCCCAGCACTGTCAGACTCCATTTCTAAGATCTTGAGGCCTCAGATATCTGGGCTGCTCATTCTGGAACAGACCTTCCCTGCTGAGCTACAGGAGAGTTGTGGAACTTGTGTCCTCCCAAATGCAAGGCATCTGCCCTGGTTACCAAACTCTAGACACCCTGTTCCCAAGGGAATGGTGGGGAGGCTCGGCCACACCAAGGCGTCAAGAGAACAGGTGTCTACCCATATCATTTCTTTCTTTGACATCAGGTTTACCAAAGCTTGCTCTCAGGACAGAAGTCGTTTGTGACAAAATTTTCTGTGCCAAGAAAATCTCTCTGAGTTGGGACACACTGCTGACTGGTCAGAAAGCGTTAAGCCTCTAGGACAGAAAAATATTGCTCAGATAAACCAAAACTCAGCTTTCAGGGTCATTTCAATAAGCTCCCTTTTCTTCACGGATACCCTGTGGGCCAGCCAGGGGTGTCAGACCACAGGCAACAGCCACACCACTGAGGAATCAAGTGGCAACTCCAGGGCTTGCAAGGCCTCTCTGAGGAAGGCCCAGCATAACAGAGACCCAGGTTGCAAGAAAGAACCCACTGAGGACGTTCAGGAAGAAGGGGGAGCACAGGCTGGATGGATGAGAGCCTGCAGCTTGCGTAAAAGACTGGTCTTCCCATAAAGAGAAGGGAGGGGAGGAAGCCACAGGGGCCACCGTTTGTGACGGCAGAGGAAACCTGAGAGGATGGAGTCAGAGACTGGCTGAGGTTTGCTACCATGCACGGAAAGAAGATTTCAGGGCCTTGGTCAGCAAAATGAAATCTGGCCAACAGTTGAAGAAGGGTCTCTGTCTGCAGAGCAGAGAGAGGTTGTTGGAGGAGCTTGCTGAGCTGGGAGGGCCCTTAGAAGACTCCTGAGGCAGGACATGTGTGAGGTGATGTCAGCAGGTCAAGGACCAGTGTCAAGACAGAACAAGTATAAGGATGTGGCCAGAGAAGATGTAGCAGGAGAGCACGAGTGCTATGTGCGCTCAAGCACCCAGTGACCCCAACACTGAGTTGCAAAAGCAAAGACAGTGTCCTAATCTTGGCCAGCAGAGTCACTGGGAAGGGGAACGGGGAGCTATAGGGTTCACACAACACAATTTAAAATAAGTAAAATTAAATACAAGCAAGAAAACCTTGTTTCAAAGCAAAAATGTCTAATATATTTGGGGGGTTTTCTTCTTTATTTATATATATTTGACGTCAAGTGTAGTCCCCGTGAATTCCCACCACCATTTCACCAGTGCACCATCACCTCAGTCCCTTGTGCTCTTCCTGCCTAATCCCAGCCCCTCTCCCTCCCCCAACCCCCACCTGCAAAAATGTTTGATTTGTCATTGTCTGATTGTTTTTGTTGTGTTGTGTGTTTTTCATTATTGTTATTCTTTTCCCTGATCCCTTAATTGGTTCCCTTATATCCCTTCTAAAAGTGAAACCATCCAATATTTTTCTTTTTCCTTCTGACTTATTTCACTAGGCATAATCCTTTCTAGTTCCATCCATATTGCTGTGAATGTCATTAGTTTATCTTTTTTTGATTGCTGAATAGTATTCCATCGTGAAGTATTCTGTCTTCTTGATCCAGTCATCTATTTTTGGGCATTTGAGGTTGTTTCCAAGTCTTACCTATTATAAATAGTGCTGCAATAAAAAAATGTCTAATATATATGTATATAAGTCTTCCATGAAGAATTTTTATAGAGAGAATTTTATTTAAAAGAAAAAGACTTCAGATAAACAGATCTTGAGTAACATTGTTTTCTCTCTGTCATTATGTATGAACATGACATATATAAATGATTTTGAATTCTAGCTTTAATTCCCTGAAGTGTAATAAAGATCTTCTCCTAAGAATTGATTGTTTATTCATTCCAGTATGTGACTACCTACTCCATGTCTGGCATCAAACAACTGTTTAATCTATGTTTAATAAATAGATTTTATTGGATGAATATAAGCACATTCCAAGATCTCAAGGAAGTAATAGAGCCATCCAACACATGATGTTTTGTCTTGGAGAGTCCAGTTGAATCTCAACAATTCCTCTACTTTTCAGAAGACAAACGACTCAGCTAGAGGTCTTCTAAGAGCCAAATCACCTCTGGGCAGAGCCAAGATAAACCCAATGTAATCTACATGATCTTGTCCATCCAGACCACACAGATTCGCAGAATCTTCCTCACAGGGCCCTGGTAATATCCACTCTAATTAATCAAGCATTCACACCATTGCAGTTATTTTTCTTGTCTTTCCCTACATATACTGTCCTGTCCTTAGAATTGGTTTCTGATGACAGCTTCTGAGGTCAGGACGTGGAATTGGCCTGGGCCAGGGATTGGATGGCCTATAGGACCAGTGCGGATCTGAGTAGGAAAGGACATTCTGAAAAGAGAAGCAAGGAATCAAATTCATTGCCCCAAACCTCAAAGGTCAAAGAGAAAAATGGAATTTTGCAGAGACATTGGGATGAAAAGTCTCTCTTCGTCTTCCCTCTTTCATCTCTCTTCTTCTCCCTCCTGTTTGTGATCTCTCACTCCAAATGGAACATTTAGTAAGTTGTCAGCAATTAAAGGCACTTCCAAGACAAAGCTGTTCAAAATTCTAGAAGTACGGCTATGAGCTAAGCTCCCTATCACTCCCCTTGGCAAACTTAGGGATGTTTGTTGAAAAGTTTATAAATGGGGCTCTACCCACACCAATTCCTGTGCAGACTAGCTGAGTTTGTGCCCAAAAATCTGCATCCTTGGAATGCACACAGAGTATGTGGATGCCAGAATTCCTTGAACATAGGTCCTGCAATCGCTGGGGTGTGATTCTGAAGCTGTATCATCTCTCCTATTCTGATGAGTTCCTCCTCACTGAAGGATCATTACTAGCACTGAAGGATCATTACTGGCACAGGCCAGTCTGCAAAGGGATTTGAGTGGCCTGTTGCAAAGGACCACATGCTGCAACCACCCCTGTCTGATAGTTTCCATCAATAATGGGGCAGGGAGGATAATAGCGGGCAGAATAGGGGGAGCATTTAATGATTGGGGAACCAAGTTCCTTTTCCATCCATTTTAGCTTCAAGCAAAATCCTTCTTATCTCTCAAGAGATCAGAATCAAGATGAGGACTGGCCACTGGTTGTCTCATGCTACTGGGTTTGCAGGGAAGAGGAAGTCACCAAAAGGCCTGTTTGGGGCAGGAAGCTTTGAGGCCTTCCCCCAGCTTGAAAAAAATCAGTAAAACCACATCCAGAGCTGTTAGGTAACCTGCTCAAGGGCCAGAAATAAGCATTAGTTTCATGTCTGCCACTTATCTGGAGCTCCTTTCTCCATTAAATCACCTCCATATTGAGGCTACATGTCAGACTCATTGAATCATGGTGAACCCCAAGTCCAGAGGAGACCTTAAGCCATATTCCCATGGTCTGATTCAGAGATACAAGGGAAAGAGGCCAGAAGGAATGTGTAAAAGGTCGTATTTTAGAAAGATCTCTTTATAAATTGTTGCAGCCTTAGAAATCTCTGCAATCTGTGCAGCGATGTAGATGATACATCACTTAGGAAAGCTTAGAAAAAAGCTTAGATGATCCATCACTTAGAAAGCTCTGCATCTGTGTAGTGATGTAGTGATGTGCACGGTCATCATGATGATCCATCATGATGTAAATGGATAGACACAGAGACATCATAACATGTGTTAGAGCACGGATAGCTGAGTTGTGCAGCGCAGTCCCTGGCTGCAGTGATGCTCAGGCTCACACAATCACACAGATGCCCAGGAGAGCATCAGGAAAGAGTCGAGTCAATTTTTGTTTCTCAGTGATGGAGTTTAGGTGAATTTATTTCTGATTTCTTGGTCTGGCCCATCTGCATCACTAATGTTCCTCCAACCAATGCATCTCACTTAATTTTTAAATAAGTAGAAGCAAATATAGTTTTGCTACCTGTTGAAGGCCATACTTCAGCCTTCCAAAAAATCACTTGACTCCTGAAAACTAACCCCACAATGAGTTGTTGAACCCAGGAATTTATTTGCTGGATTTTGAGCTACAGAGTGTAACCGAGGTGATGAGTGTGACAAAGGGTGACTCAGAGACCCAGGAAAGCAGCAGTGTCATGCTTAGGCAGGAAATTGCTTGGTCCTTGCACTGGGGTTACTCGTGAGTTATGCACAGTCAGGGCTAGCTTCACCCTTGCTCTGATTCTGGGTTCCTTGGGCAACAGAAGTTCAGGAGTCTGTTGTAATCACAGTGATTAGTCACTGAGGGCAGCTCAATGTCTGGTTGTCAAAAACAGAGCAGGGACTAGAAAGGCAGCATGAAGACCAGGCCACAGAACCCACGGGTCATGGGAGCCTGCGATGGTGGGGGCAAGGAGCTCACACTGTGCCCACTTCCAGCCACTAGTCACCTCCAACACCTCATGTTCCGTGCATGTCTGTTAAAAGAGCAAGTGGCCAAATAAGTGACTTCAATCGCACTCCTGAGCCGAAGGGGTCATTTCCTTTGCAACACTCCTGACCAGTGGTTACGCAACCTTCTCTCAAATGTTTCTGGAAACATGCAGAAAAGAGACAGCAATTTGTCAGCAAACCCCTTGGAAGAGGGTTTCCTACCTAAATCAGAATCCCCTTCAGGACAACTTAAAACAGATTTTTGGGTACCAGAGCTCCTGACCCAGCAGGACTGGGGTGGGCCCAAGAATTTACATTTCTAACAAGTTCCAGAAGATGTCAATATAGCTGGTCCCAGCACTAAACACTCAAACCTTTCACTTTCAGACTGCTTATTGCCAACAATACTCCTTTATTTCTATCCTATTCTCAGAACTTATTGGACAAAAGCAGAGTCCTAAAAAACAAAGTAATGCAACACTGATACACATAGACTCACTCATGTATTTAGACTTACACAGTCACACATATTTCACATATGCATTTTGTACACACATGTGCACTCAGTCTTTCACACACAATATATCACATACCCACACAATCACACTTTCATACACGCATGTACATACATCTATATACTCTCATTCATACCCAAACATGCATATATCCCACATACACACACACACACACCCAGACAGTGATAATTCTGACCCTCACAACCCTTTTCAACACCCACCTCCAAGCTTCTTCTGTAGTGGGCTCCAGAGGCACCTACCTTTAACTGGACCTTCAGAATTTCAGCTGAATCCACTATGCCAGGAGCTTCAAAGACATACAAGTGCAGAGGAAGTCTTGAAGGATGTTATGCAAGTTCACAGGTACAGAGAGAAGACCTGTTTATGGGGGAAAGATGGGAGAAGTTCAAGAAGGGTGGTCAGGACTGGGATGATGTGTGAGGGTGGCACGTATTCAGGGAACACAGTTAGGGAGCAGATATTGGAAGGGAAGTAGAGAGTGCAGCTGGGTGAAAGGGCGCAGAGAGCAGCGCCAGCAGGGAGAGGTCCAGCTAAAGTCAGGGGCTAAATCAGCCTGGACTTTACATAAGATTTCAGGTTGCTGAGGGATTTTGAACCACACTTGTAATCTCGAGTGAGCGACCACAGCTGAGCCCCATCGAGCCACCCACACAGGGAAGTCAGCCTTCACCCCATCTGAGGAAGGGGACCAGCAGCCATCCCAGGGCTCACATCCGGAGTTGAGCTGCACAGAGTCCATGGCATCTTCTGAATAGGTTTCAGGGCTGAGGGAGGGAGACCTGGGACAGTGCTACAGCTCTCCTGCCCAGTGCCTCATCAGTTGGCAACAAGAGCCTGAGCCTCCCTGCTCAGCCATGCCAGGAGGAGCAGGTCTAGCACCTCAAGACAGTCGATGAAGCCCCCACCTTTTGTGTACCTATGAGAAATACCCTTCACAGAGGTGCTGAGCTGTAGCACTTTCATCCAAAGCATCCTTCTGGACACCCTATCTCTAGCCTTGTGGAGTCACTGAAGATGCTTAAGGACATGTCTCCCTGTTTTTGGAGCATTGGGTATGGGAGCCCCTCCCACCACCATGGGGTCCTCCCACGAGGTAGACCCTCAGGGGAGGCTGGACAGTTCTACCCAAATCTCCTGGACTGTAGGACCCATGTGGGTGTGTGCTGCTGGAATCCCAGCTGCATGGGGCACAGTGCTGTGAGTCTGCACAGGGACATCACAAGAGCTGCCTACCCAGCCTCTACTGGCCTGCTTTGCCTTCCTTTCAATGCGTAACTCAACCGCAGGTAGGAAGCGTGTCATCAGAGCTAGAAGGGACAGGCGCCTTGCACCTCTGAATGGGGCTAAGAGAGTTCCTGTTCCCTACACCTCTGTTTCGCCTAAAATTGTCCCAGTTATCTCTAGCTATAAAGCAAACCACTCAAACCTTAGTGGCTTAAAACAGGGTGTATGCAACAAAAGAAGGCAAAAATAAACAGACAACTACAAATCAGAGACAGTCTGCAAGGACGAGGGAGGGACTGGGATCGAGGCCTGGACGGGAAGAGCACAAGGGACTATGATGACGGTGCACGGGTGAATTGGTGGTGGAAGATCTATGGGGACTACACCTAGAAAAGAAAGAAAACATTTTAATACATAATTTTTTAAAATGTATGTATGATTTCTCACAGGTGTGGGCATACCGTGGTTCTTTTGCTTTGAGATGCAGCTGTAGGGGCATCCTCAGGAGCACACCTGGGATTGGGGAGCACCCCTGGGATGGAGCCATCCACAGTGGCTCCAACAGATGCCTGGTGCCCCCAGTGAGAAGGGTGGCCAGAAGCTGGTTCAGACAAGAGCAGCCTTGGTGTAGTCTCGATTCTCTTCCTCTCCACATGGACCCCAAACACACAAACAAGGAAGCCATGGGCTTTCTAGAGACTCAGACCCAGAGTGACAAGGTTCATTGGTGAGAAGGCTGACCCAGACTCATCATGGAGGGAACAACACAAGAACATAGAAATCTACTTGGATGATTTTCCTCCCCGTGTCTTAGATTGCTACAAAAACCCCAGTTTCCGTGGAGAAGGGCCATGTAGACTGATGTGGTGGCTACATCATCCCAGGTCCACTTGTTAGGAGTGGTTAGAAAATACTAGGTGTAGCGGCAGGAAAGGTGGCAGCACTGGAGCAAGGTCCGGGATGGTTCTGGGCAGACGGGTCAGGGAAGGGAGTCTTGGAGCCCTCGGTGGCTTTTCATGCTTTTTTTAGTAGAGGTGGCCAGGTACATGACAGGCAGGGGTGCCGGGGAGCCGGGAGGCTGGCAGGCCTCCAAGCCCCCAGCGCATCTCATCCTCTCGGCTGCTTTCTACTGCTGCTGCTCTCGCTGGTACTGTCGGTCCTGTTGGTCCTGGCGTCCTCATGACACCGCCCATTTAAGCCCGTGTCCCAACTCAGGTGCGCCCACTTGCGCATGCCCACCCTGGAATGCTCGCAGCACCGCAGGTGTCCATCATCACAGTGATGGGAGGGTGGAAAGACCTGATTGTTCTCTGACCCTACACTAGGAAAAGGCAATTTCTCATCTCAGCCACCTAGACATTCTACTGTAGTGTTGGTGTATTCTTGAAGACCCTGACTAGGGTTTTATCTTTAGAAAACACACTATGTACCAAATGCCACCAAACCAGTGACTCCCTTTACAGGAAGCACTTGCGTGAGGGTTTTGCTGTTCTTTCTACTGTAGTCACCTCGTGTGACTCCATGACACAGTTGTCCTGCCCAAATGGGGTAGAGGGGACCCGTTGCACTTGGCTGGCTCACCGTCCAGTCTTGCATGGGCTCTCAGGTTGCTCAGCTAAGACGTCTAAAAACAGCAGCCCTTAGTCACAAGCACAGACTCCTGTGTCACGACACCACCCTGACGTCTGTGGGCCTCCCCAGGGACACAGTGTTCCTCTGCAGAAGTAGCTGTGAGCCTGTCGCAGTCACCTTCCTGGGCACAGTGCCTGCGAAATGTGACTAAGGCGTCAGCACTTTGCTTTGGAACATGTCACAGTTAATAAGCATGAATCATGCATACCTTAAGTAAAATGGTTAAAATCTGTTTTCAATTAGAAATAAAAGTTAAACATTTGGGACGTATATAAGTGAATGTATTTAGCAGAAGCTACATGACCACCACGTTGGAAAAAGGAACAAAGGGCACGTACTCAGAACTTGACTCTGGGTCATGGGGCAGCATCTGAGATTTCTCTTTGGAGGTCAGCTTGGAAGGAGGATGTGCCACCAAGCTAAGGACTCTGAGGACTTGGCAGACAGGAGGTGGGGAGAGTTATCCCCAGACACCCCCCGCAGAGGATGTCCTCGAAATGACAGCCAACCCTGAAACAGCAGAATTAAAATCCTGGGCTCTGGTTGCATTGCTTTTCTCAATTTTGTTACCATTTTCACTTGCTCACTGTAGAAAAACTTTGTGTGGTAAGCTTAAAGGATACATGTAGTGGCAGGATGGGGGTGGCACAGAAGCAGGGTTCAGGATGGTTCTGGGCAGATGGGTCAGGGAAGGAGAATCTTGGAGCCCTCGGTGGCTTTTCATACTTTGTTTAGTAGAGGTGGCCAGGTACATGGCAGGCATGGGTGCCGGGGGGCCGGGAGGCTGGCAGGCCTCCCATCCCCCAGCGCATCTCACCCTCTCGGCTGCAGCTGCTTCTATTGCTGCTGCTGCTGCTGCTCCTTCATCAGTCGATCCTCACAGTTCTGTCTGTTGGTGCTCGCAGTTCTGGCATCCTCATGACGCCGCCCATTTAAGCCCGTGTCCCAACTCAGGTGCGCCCACTTGCGCATGCCCACCCTGGAATGCTCGCAGCACCACAGGTGTCCATCATCACAGTGGTGGGAGGGTGGAAAGACCTGATTGTTCTCTGACCCTACAATAACCATAAAAAAAAATCCATAATGATAGACATAACTGCTATGCAGAAATTGTATTTTTTCTTTCAAGTGGTGGGATATAAATAAATAACCTGGGAGAAATTTATGTGTGGCTGCGCTGTTGTGTGATCAGCCTCCAAATGAACCTTGCAGCCCTTGTCTCAGTTAAGTAAGTTAAATGTGCCTTTCTTACAGGCACAGTCAGCACATGAGCAGGACAACTCCCTCCTTCCACCAGGGAGGTTAAGACAGGAAATAGAATCCTCAACCCCAAGTCTGCATTCCCTCCGGGGGATTGGTACCAGGCCACAAGATCCCCCAGCTTTTAAAATGAATTTTATTTGACGTCAGAACTTAACCATCCTTTTCCCCTCCTAGGACGTGAGCAAATCCTCTCCAAGGTAAGTCAGATGGTCTCCTGCTCCAAGAACAGGAAAGGGTCTGCAGAAACAGCAGACTGAAGTTCTTCTCATTCCCCGAAAAAAAAAAAAAAATCCTTTCTCCTGAGAACAGGCTTCCTAGTCCGGGAGCAGATCCTCTCTGGGTCAGCCATGCTGAGAGGCAAAGGCCAACGGTGAACAGTCTAGTTAAAGATGGTCCCACCCAAACCAGTGGACGTAGTAGAGGGTGCTCCTGCATCGCCAGGGATGCAGGTGTCCACTGGACTTTGAAGGACCCAATGATATGTATAGGGTTAGGGCACACTGCTATTTTTAAAAGAAAAGAAACCAACCTGCCAGGTAACATGCCCCATCCCCTCTGGAAGAGGCTCCAGGAGCTCTTCCAAATTCCCAGAGGCCTCAAAACAATTAACTGTAAAAACAAGCTCATGTGTGGCTCATAGGACAAGGTCTCCAATCAGAGCCCTGGTCTTGTATATATTTCTCCACCCAGCAAGGAGGAAGAAGACTTTTCTTTCCACTTTCATACTCCAACTCATAACAATCGGTGAGAATTTGCTTCTTGTAAGGGAGTCTAAACACACTGTTCCTGGGAGGGAGAGGGGATTAGCCTGGGCAGAGTCTTCAGGTTGCATTTCCCAGAAGCCAGGACATGGCAAAGAACCAGCCCCATGTTAGCAGTCCATGGAGGGTGAGCTTGTAGGAGGAGCGTTTCTCTTTAGGGGCAAGCACCTGTGTCTGCTCACTTGTCAGTGCTGTAAAGACATCATCAAATCGCACAGCGTGTATGCACCTGTGGTGAGGGGCGCCCTGGAGTGCCCTGGGGTCACATTCCCAGCACCCAACCCCAACCTGTTTCCACTTCATGTTTGAGCCAGGCTGAATCTGGCAGATGTTTTCCCAAGTTCATTCTCAAGGCAATTAATAGTCTGCCGTGGCCCAGTGGGTGGGCACAGCTGAGCAGACCCTGTCAGCACCATTTTCAAAAATTACTGGCAAAAGTTATGATTAAATAGGGAAGCTGAGCCCCACCACTGATCCAGAACAAAAGCCAGGGCAGGGGTGCAGTCGAAACAGCACCCTTCCCCTCCCTGAAGAAAATCTTTGAGAGTAGTTCTCACATGGTCAGCACCCACGGTCCGTAGCAGGGACCCTCATCTTACAGGCCCTCTATTGTTGAAGGAAAGCAGAAAAGTCCAGCTGGAAAGGAAACTCATACCGTCATTTAACAGAACCTCCTCTTTTCTCCGGAGAAGCTTGGCATCTGTCCCAGGTCACCCAGCTGGAAGGTAACAGATGGGAGGCTGAACTATCATATCAGCAATGCATGTAGGTGGTGGTGCTTGGACCACCTGGCTCATGCGGGTGTGGGCTAATAAAGAACACACAGAAGGTGGAGAGGCAGGACTGTCCACTCACTGAGATGGCAACCAGGGACATTGAAGCAGAAGGAGAGGATGAGGAGTTCTAGGAAGGCCCTGCAAGGTAGGTGGTGTGGCTTAAAGAGGGCATTTAAGAACTCTGTCCTCAGTGATATCCACCTCACGAGGCCGAGTCACCTGGCCACTGTCCCTCAAAAATAATGTGAGACTATCCTAGTGTAGTGGCAGGAAAGGTGGCACACTGGGCAGGTTCGGGATGGTTCTGGGCAGACGGGTCAGGGAAGGGAGGAGTCTTGGAGCCCTTGGTGGCTTTTCATACTTTTATTGTCAGCAGTGGCCAGGTAAATGGCAGGAATAGGTGCCGGGGGTGGGGGCCGGGAGGCTGGCAGGCCTCCCAGCCCCCGGCGCATCTCATCCTCTCAGCTGCTTTGCTACTGCTGCTGCTCATCAGTACTCTCACTGTTGGTCGGTCCTGTTGGTCCTGGCATCCTCATGACGCCGCCCATTTATGCCCGTGTCCAACTCAGGTGCGCCCACTTGCGCATGCCCACCCTGGAATGCTCGCAGCACTGCAGGTGTCCATCATCACAGTGGTGGGAGGGTGGAAAGACCTGATCATTCTCTGACCCTACACCTAGTATTCTAGATCCCTCAGTATCCCAGTAATCTCTGAGGGATCTAGAATACTAGGATAGTCTCACAGGGATATTGAGTCTTTCAACCAACACTTCAGCAGCCTCAGAAATAACTGGTGTAGGGTAAATGGAAAAGTATCAGGTTTTTCCACCCTCCCGCCATTTGTGTGATGATGGACACCTGTGGTGCTGCTCACATGCCTAAGTGCGCATGCGCACGTGAGTGCACCTTGGGTTTAGACACGGTGCATATAAGGGCAGCGTCACAAGGACACCAGAAGAGGCGAGACAACAAGTAGAAGACTGGAGAACAAGAGAAGTAGAAGAGAAGCAGCAGCAAAGCAGCCGAGAGAGTGACATGCGCTGGGGCCTAGGAGGCCTGCCAGCCTCCTAGCACCCAGCCCCCCTCCCCGGCACCCCTGCCTGCCATGTACCTGGTCACCTCTGATAATAAAAGCATAAAAAAGCCACCAAGGACTCCAGGACTCCTTCCTTTACCTGTCTGCTCAGAATCATCGAGAACTGCTCTGTGCCCTTCCTGGCCCCACACTGGAATTCAAAAGCTCTTAAAAATAATGTCTAGTGGGACCTTCCTGGTGGTGCAAGAGCTTGAATCTCAGCACAGTGAAGCTATTGACAGCCATTGCAGTCTGAGTTCTATGATCCCCTGGCCAGGGAGGTGACCTACATGGTGCAGCAGACCTCTCCTATCTCCCCTGCTGCTCCCCTCAGCAGTGTGTTTCAGTATATCTGACTGTTCTGCTCCATACTCTGGTGAATCCTCTCACCCCCCTCACCTTGACCTGCACCCCAGCTCTTATATGCATAAATAAATAAAATAAATCTTAAAAAATAATGCTTATCTATGATGTGGACAACATTCCTGGTTAAATGGAAAGATCATAAAGACCTCTGTCTGTTTTCATTGCATTTTATATAAAAATGCAAGGAAGGATTTACTTTGGAATCCAGTACAGAGGGATATGTGTCTCTTTGTAACTGGTCTGGTATGCTTTCTTTAGTTAGCTAAAGAATAAAAGTCATGTGGCTCATAGCATTTCACCTTTCCCTCTGCCTGCCAGGGAACTCAGGTGTGAATTATTGTATATCTGATTCAGCAGTCTTCCTTAAAATAGCGTTCATATTGTAAATCTGTCCTTTTTCCTTTTTAGTACACAATGTTTATTTTTAATTTCTATATTTTATTCATCTTGCTCCCTCGATATTTTTATTATAAGTTGCCCTGAATCTTTTAGAAAATAGAAGGTCTACACAATTTGCATTTTAAGGTTTTTACCCTTCCGTAAAAATCTTTCATGTACATTATTTCCTTTCCCTAAAGCCTGCAAAATTCCTGTCTTCTGAGTCTTCCAAGGGCTAGGTTGCCTCTGATCATGGAACTACACATACTTCACAGTGTTCTGATTCTCTGAAGATGGCTGACACACTAGTGACACTGAGATTCAGATCTGGCTGTCTGGGGATCAAGTATCTACTCCCTCCCCAAATTGGAGATCTCAGTTCTCCATTGGGGAGTATAGTTCCTGTTTTTTTCCCAATCTGGTAAGGGGGTTAAATGAAAATCAAGGGCACAAAAATGCCTTGAAACATATGCAACACTAGAAAGGGTAAATGAGCATGAGGTGTTATTATTCCTGGTCAATAAATACCGAGCAATGCCCAGAAAGCTCCCCTCCCCTGCCCCCACTTGCCTCTCCATTGACCAGGAGCATCTACTGTTTGAAGAACATGCCAAAATATTCTCTCTGGTGGAAGTAGAGTTGTGCTGAGCCAGAGAGACTAAGGAAGAAGAAAACCTGGGTGTTCCCCTTGCCCTCTGGCACTTCTACAGCCCCTGTCCCTGCATTGAGGGGGAAGAGCAGATCAAGAGGGCAATGCAGAAAAGGTCAAATGCCCTCTTAGGCCTTGAAGTCCTCTGAAGCAGACTTCAGGCTTCCAGATGCCACATGCAGTGGAAGACCCATCTCATAACCCCTTCGATGGGGCCAGAGGGCCTCCTCCATCCCCATCCGCTGCTGTGTCTCTCAGTAAGAAATCAGCTATTCTAATTCTCTACCAGGCATGGAAACAATTTGGGAAAACTTAAATTGCACCAGAGTCAACATTTTGGGTCAATCAATACTCAGTAGAGGCATCCAAAATTGGGAACAAGTCTATTGTATGCATGTCCAGAATTTGCCTTGGGCGGTACTTTAGTTTTAAAGAAGAAATGCAAGCTCAAATAGAAATCACATTATATATATTTTTTTGCATTGTTTCATTTTAATATCTGAGGCTGTATGCCATTAAACTGTTGTCTCATTAAAAGTGACCAAAGTTTGTTTGTGGGTGACTTGTTATACCCTACAGGAGAGTATACTGGACTAGAAGACCAGAGTCCCAAAGAATTGTAGCACTTTCCAAAACACCCACTAAAGTAAATCTTTGGTTCATTGTACCCCACTTTTCAACACCAGAAATAGTTCTTCCCTTTATGAATTAGAGCTAGTGCTGAGCCAGGGTGAGGGAGGGGGAGACAAAGAAAAGGACTGAGTTTAACATTCCCCACCGCTGGTTATATTCAGTAGTGAGCAGGAAAACAGGAAGGGGATGAGGCCTCCTTTAGAGACAGACAGGAAATGCTAAGGAAGTGTGGGCAGGGAGTTCATTAAAGGAAGCCACTCCTGGTCAAGGGAGAAAGTGGGCCCCGAAGCTCCAGGTTGGGAGGGATAAGTGTTATGTGGAGGTGTGGCTGGGGCAGAGAAGGGGAGAACCACTCCCAGGATTGTTTTTCAGGGGCAATTTCCGTTCCCATTTGTGGGCCTTTCCTCTGGACAATCAGGCACCAAAAGGGAGCCACAAATGCTCATCCATTTTGTCATTGGATTTTACTGTCCCTGGCACGTCTGCCCTCAGCTGCCTGGGCAGCTGTTCTGCCCGCAAGTGCCAAGGCAGTTGACAACTCTGGTCTCTGAAAGGCTGCCCCAGAAGTGACATGCTTCCCGATAATTGGACACATTTGGGGACTGTCTGTGGCAGATGAGAAAAGAGTATCTCTATGGTTTATTTCTATAGGAGGGTTCACTCTGAAAAGTAAGTCAGGGAGATTTACTTCCTTGGCCTGGACATTGTGCCTTTTGAAAGTGTTAGGAGTACAAATGTCTTCGTCTCGGAAGGTGGTATAAACGAGTCAGTAAATGGAAAAAACTGAGTTTTAATGTATGTCTGAAATCAATATGGATACTTAATAAATGAATGAGGAATTGACTGAATGTATTTGTATGTTGCAATGAATAATCTCAGCTGTTTCCTTAAAAGCTGAGATATGTGTTTTTTATTGTATATGTGTGTGTAAACCAAATATAAACCAGAGTTACATGTGATTCAGTCTACACATGGAGCCACATTCAAAGACACACAGACCTCAAACCAAAAGTATGTTACTTTCAGTTTTTTAAAATATTTATGTATGTATTTATTTATTTATAGAAGAACTGGGATACAGGCTAAAGTTGCTGGGGGTGAGACAATTCACCGGAGACAGAGTGGGGAGCAGAACAGACAGATCTACTGAAATACACTGCTAAGGGGAGCAATGGGTGAGATAGGAGAAATCTGCAATGCCATGTGGTCATCTCCCTGGCCAGGGATCTAATGCATACTGCTGCAGTGGCTGCAGACAGCTTCATAGTGCTGGACACTTAACCCCTTGTGCCATCAGGGAGGTCCCAAGAAACTTCAGCATCTTTCCAGCAATCTCCTTTTTCCATTTCAACTGGTTTTCTGTGTTGAGTGTCTATCTCCCAGGGGACAGCTCACTGTACGAGGGTGGGATTTCAGCTCATCAGCTCAGCACTCATCAACATCCATCAAATAAAATTGGACTCTTAGTGGTGAACTTAATGTAGCAGACACAGACTTTGATGTACAACGATGCAGGTGTGAAACTCGTAAAATCTCATAGCACAGGTATTTCAATCAAAAATCACCAAAACAATTGTGTATTCAGAAATAAATTTTCCCTTGAAAAATGTTTAACCAAAAATATTTAAATCATCCGATTGCCTTCCTCATCCCACTGCACCCCCAACACACGCACACCCCACCATAGACGTGGAGTAGGTCCTGGGCATCTCCTGCCTCCAAGAGCACCAGGCCATGTTAGATGTGTCACCCTGGTCGTGCTTGCTCCTGGGACTGAGGACCTGGGTGGGGACTGATGTATAGTGACAGCAGCAGCAGAGTGCCGTGTCTGGGTCTCCAGTAGGAAGTGCCTTCGGGGAACCCTCTGGGAAGGGAGTTGCTGCTGTAAATTCCTTCAGGGCATCTGCGCCCCTGCAAGCTCCCAGCAGTCACCCTTCTTCGGCTCCTAAAGCCTGGGGGGACAAGGCTAGGACAGCATAGGCCCGATGGCTGCTCTGGCCTCCAGACACACGATTTAGGGGACCGTGCCCTCTGCTGGCCAGGCCCTGCAGAGCTCTGGGAAATGGCTTATGGGTGTCAGGAACATGAGCAGGCCAACCCAGGGGGGAAGGGCAGTCTGTCCCCAGGCTCTGACAGCCAGCCTCCCTACCCACTATAGGGTGAGGAGTTGCCTGAGGAGAGGGAAGCAGCCTGGGCTGGTAGACCTACTTTAGAATTCACCTGGTCAGGGCCTCCCTGGTGGCGCAAGGGGCCGAGTGTTAGCACTATGAAGCTCTCTGCAGTCACTGCAGCACCAGTTCAATCCCCAGCCAGGGAGCTGACCCACATCACACAGCAGACCTCTCCTGTCTCATCCACTGCTCCCCTCAGCAGTGTGTTTCAGTCAGTCTGCCTGTTCTGCTCCCCACTCTGTCTCTGGTGAACCCTTTCACCCTCCAGCACTTCTGGCCTATACCCCAGTTCTTGCATGCATAAATAAATAAATCTTATATATATATATATATATATATATATATATTTGACAGTTACCCAAAAGCAAATCCAATCTTTGAGAATAAAAGCTGAGCCCAGAAAGTACATTCCTATGCAGAAGCTACACAGCAAGGTAGGTGCTCATAAGTACTGAGCATCGACAAAGAATGCATTTACCCACCTGGTCTGGTAAGAATACATTCAGGATTGTGCCTCCGCACTTGTCAGCCACCTCAGTGGGTCTTTCTGGTCTCAGGCATCTCATAGTGGCCTGTCTTATGGTACACAAGGTTGTAGTTGACAGTCGACTCTCAGCTCTCATGGCCCTGTAAGCCTCCCTCTCTGAGGCTGCCCCACTAGGTGGTATGAGCTATTGTTGCTGCTCCTTCACAGGTGTCAACTCACCATGAGTTTGGAGCTCCCTCAGGACTGGTGGTCAGCTGTGTAGCTTCTGCATAGGAGAGGAAGTGGCAGACACAGACACATGGCACCATGTCTGTTCCCACCAAGCTGCAGCTAAGCAAGGGGTACAACAGCCCCATAGCCATATGTGTGTTGTGCAAGCATATGCTCACACAACTACACACACACACATACACACGGGTATTTACTTGCAGGGCTTCCAGTTCCATGATGGGAAGTGAATCTTGTGGGGAGCCATAACTCTAGGAGAGCAGTCATCCTCCCATAAGGGTAGAGAAAAACTAGAGAGGTCACATAAACAGGACTCAAGGCTAATCTGACCTGGAAATGGAGCCTGGGAGGTCAACCCAGTTCTTTCCTGAAAAGCCTTGACTCACAGCCGTGTCTGTACCAGACTCAAGCAAACTTTGAATGTTATGGCCAGGTCATGTTAGGGGGAAAGGTGGTCCTAAATGGATTATGGGTGTGTGGACTCCAACCCCCACTCCAGACCATCAGTGTTCCAGAACCACAAATCCGATAAGATGATTATCAAAGAGTGGATTACTGGAACCTGAGGGTGGAGTTAAGCAGCCAGGCTGGCTATGAAGCCAAGGTGAGCCTGGGACACACTCTCTCTGACTGAGGAGCCAGACCCCTGCCTATGGAGCGATCTCATTCGACTCGGAGCCAGCCCTCAACGCGCCATTGCTTAGATCTGGTAGAGTATTTGTGGATTTGTATCCCTTTCTTTTTCCTTTGGTGTTATTACTATTTTGTTCCCCTTTCTTTCATAAAATAAAACATGCTAATAACTTTTGCCACGTGTACCTGGAGTTGGGACTTTTAAGTCTTCTGAGCACGCAGGTGGAGAACCCAGTGTGGGAAACCCATTTTATATTAGGGTTGCCCTGTAACAGTCACACCCCCAGGGACTGATTTCTGGGGCCTGGGCACAACCTGGGCATCTAGATTTAATCCAGATGATTCTAATGTGAATAAGGTTTGAGAACCAGTGCCCTGGAGAAACCTAAAATTCTACCAGATCTGGTAGCTCCCATGAGCTGAGCAGCTGCAGCCCAGCCATAGGCAGGGTGCAGGAACAAGAACTAGAGGCTGTACCCTGCGGTCCAGTCAAGACTCAGGGTCACCCTGCTTCTTCCTCCTGGTCTCAAGTCTGTCTGGTGGCAGAACAGTAAGAAGGGGAGGGAAAGGAAACACAAATCAGTCAATTCCAAAATCCATCCTGGAGAAATGTTCTAGTGCGATAAGTCAGGCCCTGTTTGTGCCGACGCTGGCCCTCACTCCCACCAGCAAGAGAACTAGAGGCTGCTGTCTCTGGCACTTGCCCAGAGGTGTCTCCTTGCTGGCAGACACCTCCCTTCCCAGGGCACCCTTCCCCGGCCTGGGGTTGGACACCGGCTGTTCTCTTCTCTGCCAGAATCTGTCTAATCCAGACATCGTCTAGGGAAAAGCTCTCAGCTGTGAGAGAGAAAGCACATGTTGCTGAAATAACTGATAAATGATACTCCCTGTGCCGTCCCATGTGGCCAACTGGACGTGTGGCTGTGGTTCCCATTCTTTCCCCTTTCACTATTTGGAAGGGAGGCTGGTCTCAAACACCATTCCCTTCCTCTTGTCTTCTCCCTCCTGGCTTCTTCCCCTCCTCCTTTCTCTGTGCCCTAGTTTTGAGTCGCAGAGCAAGAGGATAGCTTCTAGGGTCTGAACAGAACAGCGTAGGAAAAAGCCTTGGAGGAATAAGGGAGGCTCCAGAGATAGGGGCAGTAAATTCTAAAGGGGATTTAACCAGACGCTCCAGGTCATTTCCTGGACAAGGTCCATAAACAAAAAAAGGACTCTCAGATAAGAGCTGGGAGAAGTAATTCTGGGCACAGATGCATTAAAACAGAGTGAGTGAGACCGTAAGATCTAACCAATCATGAAGAGACTGATGGGGTTTTAGAATAATTAGGAGAAGAAGGTCTATATTCCCTGAGGCACAACTCCATTGCCCCTCCCTGGTCTTGTTCCCTATTTGCCTCTTTTCCCTTGCTGCCTGAGCCTTAGTGATGTTCCTGCCACTTTGTGAAACACCAACCTGTGATGGTCTAGTGGCTGGGACTCAGTGCTGCCACCACAGCCTGGGACCATTGCTGGCTGGGAGACTAGACCTGAAAACCTGAAAATACGCTAACAGTCTTATTCCCTTTCCTCAGTACCCGGGATGTCCTTCTCTCTGGAACCTCTCCCTATTGTAATATTCAGCCTCAAAAAGGACTTTTAAAAATTATTTTTAGATTGTTTTACAGTACCCTGAGTCTCTTGAGAAGAAAGAGGTATAAATATCTATGGAAGAGCAGATCTGAGGAGGCCTTTCCTAGCTAGGAGGAAGCAACTCCAGTGACCCAATGGCAGGGACCAAGAAACTTCATGTGCCATGTGTCAGGCAGAGCTGAGCATCTGGGAAGAGTCAGCAGCAAATTGGTATTGCTGGAATGTGCCGGAACTCTCACACGTTGTGCCAGCAGCTCCTCCTGTCTAGCAGCCAGGTGGGCGTCTGTCTTCAGATTCCCAGAAGGACATCATCCCTCCAGCATGGACATACTCACGGGCACTAACTAACCCGAGTGGGCGATGCCTGGCTTTTCTAGCCCACAGCCGGCAACTTCAAAGGCACAGATGAGCTACATGCCTGAAACTGGTTGTTCAGAGAAGAGGTTGACTTTGGTACAGCAAAACTTAATGTGTTTAACATATTTTAGAACAACCTCCGGAAACCACATTTTACTTTTTCAAGTGTGCTTACATTGCTAACTCCAGCAGTGCAGCCAATCCCACTCATAACCTGAGGATGCCAGACAGAGATTCGCATTTCATGTCCCTGTGGTTGCGGCTATGTTTTATCTCTGGATACAAAGAATCCTCTGAAAACTGGAGACCAGTATTCATTCAGGTGCTAATGGCCCCTCCATATGTTAGGTTAGCGCTGTTCTGGTCATGGCTCGAGATGCTGGGGATGGAGACACAGAGATAACAGATAACGTCCCTGCACTCCTAGGGCGTATAGTCTAGTGGATTGTTAGGGGAAAGGTCGTCCTGAGTGGATTACACAAATAAGTTTATGGACTCCAACCCTCACTCCAGACCACCGGTATTCCAGAACCACAAATCCGTTAAGATGACTATTGAAGAGTGGATCACTGGGACCTGAGGGCGAAGTTAAGCAGCAGGCTGGGTATAAAAGCAGACACGTGGGCCTTAGGAGCTCTCTTCATTCAGAGTCATCTTTCTTCGTTCAGAGCCAGCTCTCAAAGCACCATTGGATTCCAGTTCA
This sequence comes from Galemys pyrenaicus, assembly GCA_019455555.1. NCBI lineage: Eukaryota > Metazoa > Chordata > Mammalia > Eulipotyphla > Talpidae > Galemys > Galemys pyrenaicus. The sequence continues at coordinate 205,579 of JAGFMF010011667.1, forward strand.
GAGAATCTGGTAAGATATTTATGGATTTGTATCCCACTCTTCTCCCTGTGTTACTACTACTTTATTTCCCCTTCTTTTGTAAAATAAAACCCTTTATTAACCTTTTTCATGTGTGCCTGCAGTTGGTGCTTATTATTAGTGTCTTTCGAGCACGTAGGTGAGGACCCAGTCAGGCAAACCCATTTTATATTAGGGTTGCCCTGTAACAGGATGATAGAGAATGCAAACAAGCAATAACTAAACAAAGAGGCACTCACACCAAGTAGGGTGTGTGACAGTGACTGGGGTGGGGCTGCCTCCTTAGCAAGGTGGCTAAAGAGTGACCTCTGAGCTGATATTAGGGTGCAACCAGCTGCAAAGACCCAAGGCAGGTCTTTCCACAGTGAGAAGCAAGGATTCTAAAGTCCCTGGAGGATGGTGAGGTTGCTGTGCCCAAAGAATAGAAAGCAAGTCAATGTGACTGAGAGGAGCAGGGCCTGGAACCCAAGGAGAAGCTGGTGGAAGGATGAACAAAGACCAAGTTAGTGTCCTCATAGGTGCCAGTGACCAGCCAGTGTAATGAGAAGCCCTGTCTAAGCAGGCAAGACTTGAGATATATTGAATAAAGGTCACTTCTGGAACTCTGGACAAATGCACTGGGAGCGTTGGTGTGGACAAGTAGACAAATGACCTATTTACTTCTTCCTTTAAAATAAACTCCATTTTGGGCCATTCTCTCTTAGTGTTATAGAATGTCTATGAAGAGCAAACCCATATGCCAAGGAAAAGGCACTCGCCAGTGGTGGAGTAGACACAGCACCATGTGCATACTTGCCATATTTAGGATTGTGCTGAAAGTTCTGGAAGCAGAAAAGCCAGAAGAACCCTGGGGAAATAAGAGACCACACAAGAAGAGGTCCCTTGAGTTGCATCCACTAGGCTGAGAGCATCTGTTGTTGTGGACAAAGAGGGTGTGCAAAAGTGCAAAGGCAAGCCAGAGAGGAGGGGCCCCAAGGCACTCCGAGTTCACAAGGGTGGGGGACATGAGAAAAGGTTAGCAAGGAAGATTCAGAACAGATGAAAATCAGGCATCCAACAAAAGGCCTTGTTCTTTCTTTCCCTAGAAGTGTTGGGAAAACCTAGAGGTGTTTGATCAGGGACTTAATAGACCAGTTTTAGCAAATTAAAGCAGGCAGTGTCCCTGGTTTTAGTCACCCCTCAAATTTTAGTCAAAGACTGAGAACAAGCCATTTTTTTGGGAGGTGCAGAACACAAGGAGAGAAGTGGGTGAATGCAGCAAGGACAAGACTAGAGATATCTCTATAGAGGCAGAGGTGTTAGGTGGGAGCTGCCTGACCCACAGAGAAGCTTCTAGAACTGCATATCCTGTGCCTCGGTGTGTTCCCAGCCAGGAATAAGGCTGCAGAGGATGTGCTTGCTGCAACTCCAGTCTGTGTTTTGACTGCGCTGGAGCAAGAGGCCCCCTGGAGTGTGAACAGCATGGGCAGTCACGCAGAGCCCTCCGAGGGGCCAGACACTACCAGGTCAGTCTGAGTGACTAGGCCACTGCAGGGACCAGAGCAGACAGATGGGAAAGTCAAGTGGCCCAGAAAAGTACAGCAGATGAATGATACTGCATGTGGTTTCTGCCTTGCTCCAGCCCTTCTGATTTTACTTTTAGAGAAATCTTATTTTAGGAAATCCAATTGAGAAGTGCAAGCAGAGAACATCTGGATTGACTAGCTACCATGGCCGCTCCCACCAAAGACCAAACAAACCCTGTCATGACATCTGGAGTGTGAATGTGTAGCGTGCAGGCGACAACTTAACCCATCACCCCGAAGGAAGCGCCTCCATAGGATGTCCTGTCTTCACAACCCCAGGCTGTTCCCAGGCCACAGTTGCCTTGAAATGGAAGAGAAGAGCAGCTGTTGGCCACGCAGCAGCTCCGAGGGAGGTTTCCTTTGGTGGTTTAGTTTCGTGTTTTGCTCTGATGTTTATGAAAAGCTACAAACTATTTCAGCAATTCTGTTACTTGGCTCACTTGGCACTCCCAAGGGTTTTGCTAGTTCATTTGAGCCATTCTCCCATGTCGCGTCCCATGTCGCGTGAATCATCATGGAAGCACCCAGTGGAAGCTCATTTTTATTTGAGTAGAGTATTCTCCCTGGGGCATACACCCAGCACTCCTGCAGGAGGTGCTCCCCCCAGACAAAGGGTCCCTGTGGAGTTAAAGATCCATGGAATTAAAGTTATGGATAAGCTATAGTGATAAGACAATCTGAGATCCTTGAGTCTCTAAACCATAGGAAGTACCCGCAGGGAAGCAGTGGTCACTACAGAAGACAGTGAGGACTTTGGCTGCCTCAGCAATGACCACAACAGCTGAAGAGGGGATGGCAACCCCTCCTTTAGTTCCTTCAAGCTGCTATGCCAAAGTACTTATTTCTTGAACTAAGTGGGTTATAAGCAACAGAAACTTATTTCCTGCCATCTGAATACTGGAAACCTGAATTCAAGGCTCTAGCAAATCGCTTTCTGGTAAGGAACCTATTCCTGGTTCATAAATGACCATCTTCTTACTGTGTCCTCACATGGCAGTAGGCACAAGCAAGTTTTCAGGGGTCTTTTGTATAAGGGTGCTAATCCTCTTCAGAAGAGATCTACCCTTATGACCTAATCACCTCCCTACACCCAATTACTATTACCTTGAAGGGAATAGGTTTCTATATATGAATTTGGAAGGACATAAACATTCATTCCAAGCACCCCCATGTCAGCTGCATGAGATCTTGTCTACAGGGGTGCCAAAAAGTGCAAAAGAATCCAAAGTCAATGGCTGATAATGGGTTCCTGTTTAAGGAAACCCACCTCAAGAAAATTCCTAAGACAAGGACATGAGTGTCAATAGCTTATCTGATCTCAGGATACAGGAAGAGATGAGATGGAAAGTGACCTAAAAGGGCATGGGGGCAAGAACAACTCAAACAACTCAGACTCAATCATTCTTAGAACAGTAGGAGTCACAGTAGACAAAAGCTCTGAGTTACTCCACTCCATGAGTCAGTGGTCAAGGTCTGCCCCTGGGCCAGGGGAGTGTTAATTCTCTATACATTTGTCCTGCACACCAGCAGACCTCCACTGCCTGGGTACAACATGGGCAGGTAGACAAAAGGACAGGCAGTGTGGCTTGACAGATGAGGGCAAGAGGATATAGGCAGAACTAACCCCATTTCCTGTCCTCAGGTCCATCCACACTGATGATGTACTTCACATTCTTCTCACTGGGGCTCAGGACCACCCATGACCACTAACCCTTCCCTTTGCATGTCTAGGCAAACCATGTCCTCCCTTGCTGACTTTCTGCCTGAGCACAGCCTACTTGCTCTGGGGCCTGCTCTATGCAGCTCATCCACATGCAACAAATTCACACTGAGACATAAGCAACTGATAAAGAGTGTTTGCTTTCCTTTATTTTGTTTTGCAGTTTCATAGAGGTTTTACTTATGTACATTAAAACAGACCGTTAGTGTACAAAGTGTTCAGTGGGTTTCAACAGTGTATCATCAGGCCAAGTAAGATATGGAAGCATCATATCACACTGCAGAGTTCCCCTGTGCCCCTGTGAAATCACCCTAGTCATTCCAAACTAGGAAACCATTCCTGTGACCAGATGTTAGTCTTGTTTATTCCAAATTTCACATAAATGCTGTTCAGTATGTTTCTATTTTCTTCCCCTTCTGTCTGGCTTATTTTGGTCAGGGTTATGGCATACCATCCCTCAGCAGGTCATTCCTTTTCCTCACTGAGTTGTGTCCCACAGTTGTTTTATTCATTCAAATGAATGCATGGGTTAGATGCCATTGAAAGATGATTGGATGAGGAAGATACAAATGCAATGGAACATTACTCAACTGTAAGCAAGGATGGAATCTTGCCATTTTGACAACATGAGAGAAACGTGAAGATATTTTACTAAATGAAATTGTCAGAAAGTCAGAGTACACGTCAGAAAGTCAGAGTACACGTTTTTCTCGAACCCACATGGATCATACTCCAGAATCGATCACATACTGGGCCACAAGAAAAACATAAACAGATACAGCAAAAT
>JAGFMF010011667.1:213398-265295 GCA_019455555.1 Galemys pyrenaicus
ATAATAATAATAACAACAACAAGAAAGAAAAACCAAAAATGAAAAGACAAAGACAAACTGGGGACACTTGGTGGGGAGGGAAGAGGGAAAGGGTGGAGGGCAGACAGAAGCACGGGGGACTGAGGTGATGGGGCACTGGTGTTACGGTGATGGGGAATACATGGGGATTACAATTGATGTCAAATATATGTAAATTTTAAAAATTTATATTAAAAAAATATATATATAAAAAATGCTGTGCACCTGAAACATATATAATCTTATAGACCATTGCTTTCTCAACAAAAATGTGTTTAAATCAGAAAAAAAATTTAATTTAAAAAATTGAGTTGCTGTCTGGTTCTATTCCAGCCACTGTGAAGTAAGCTGCTGTGCATACTTGAATACAGGGCTTTATATGGACTATGTTGCAAAACACCTTGAGTAGAATTGCTAACAAGTTCAAGTTTAACTTCATAAGAACTACTATCAAAGTAGATGTCCTTGCCATTTTTTTTACAAAGACTTTATGAATGATCATTAGAAAAATAGAAGTAGAAAAAGTTTAGAAAAATAAGACATATTATCTGTAATACCCTTACCCGCAAATAAACATTTTAACCACAAATGTTCACAAAACATTTTCTTGGCAGCAATCATTTAATTGCAAGGAACAAAAACAATGTCAAACAAAAAGGAATTCTTCTAGAAAAACACGCCTCCAGGATTATGGCAAGTCTTCTGGGGCACTTATTCTCATGGGCTGTTCATTTCTTGCTCTGTCTGTCCTTGAGCTGTGGGTCATTCCTCTCTATGTCCCCAGTCCAGACTCCCTGCTGCAGAACAGCTTCCCTGTAGGTTGGTAGCCCAAGATGCCTGACTAGTCTGCTCTCCAGGACTCTTGATATCTGTTCTCAAATGAACAAATCTGGTTGGCTCAGTTTTGTTTTATCCACTCCTTGTGCCAGAAATAAAGGTGGTTGCATGGGGAGACTTTGGAAGAGTTGTGGGTAGAAAAACAATGATAGTATGACTAATACAGACTCCACCTAAGGTCATTCTGAAGTAAATACTCCCTAGTCTGTTTTTTTGTTGCTTTTCTTTTTTTTGAATATACAACATCCTGGCATCCTACATTGCACATACTTCAGTGGACTTAACCAATCCCCTTGTGCTAAATTTCTAGATTTTTTCTAATTACTTCCTCTAATAAGCCACTCTTTAATGAATATTTTATGCATTAATATTTTATGAATTTCTTGGAATGAAGTTCCTAAGACATCCTCCATCCAACATCTAGAGCCACTGTTTTAGTTCCTCTTCACAATAACACTATGGACACAAGCATTATTTGCCTCATTTTACTAGGACACATGAAATGTGTAGAGCTAGGACACATGAAAGCAGACACAGATCTTATATTCAAACACCTGAGAGGTGAGGTAACTGGATTCAAACCCGTGTCTGATCTATAAAGGAGTCATGGACCTAAGAATGAGCTGTGGGTAGACAAGCCACAGTCAATTTTACAGCTGAGTCAGTCTAGTGGAAAATGCAACAGAAAGTGAGAGTATTTTAGCCTCAGATCTACACACAAAGGCCTTTCCTGGTTCTTACATAAATGAATTGCTTCACATAGAGAATTGTCCTCCCTGTTGGAAGGGTTCTCCTTAAATCAAAGATGGATTGGCCCTCAAGAGGGATGGTATCTTACAAAAGCATCTCCCCCAAACTATGCTTTCTTCATCTTGCACTTACAGTCACTTGGCTAGGCCACATATAGACTCCCAAGGAAAGTAGATAGTCTGCTTTATTGTTCCCATTTCACAGAAGGGAAAATGGTCCTGGAAATCTAACTTAATTTGTAGCAAGGGGATGGGCAGATAGCACAGACAGTCCAAAAAGAAGGTCCTTTGTGCTTCAACCACAACAAAGAGTGGGTTTCCCAACCCTGTCCAAAGTCTTAGTTTAACACCCTCAGCAGAGGTTTGGCCTGGGCTGTATCCTCTTGATGCTGCCAAGCATGGAAGAAGTTGAAGAAGGGGCCCTGATGATTGAGAAGCCAAGAGAGAATATGGCTATCCCTGTGATGATCATCAACACCAAGTCCAGATAGTAACAGAAAGGAGAGCACTGAAGCTTCACCACTGAGAAGAAGAGTAAAAGGAAACTTTTCATCAAGATAATTCTTCTTCATTCCCATTGCAAATGTGGGGTGGTGAAGGCTATGGAGTTTAGGGCAAGGGCAAACCTCCCTGAAATGGTAAAGACAGACTTGATTTAGTTATAAAATTAGCCATATCCCAGCTCCTGTCTTGTCTGGGGTCTCATTAAGCCACCAAGGTTTGTGTCTCAAACTTGACTTGGGTCCCTGGAACACAAAATAGCTAAGGCGGAATTTTCTGCATGGTCAATGTTAGTATTCAAAATTAAAAGCAATTGTATATGTATTCATTTCCAATGACTTCGATAACAGAATACCATAGACTGGATACCTTCAACAATAAAACTTTATTTTCTCACAGTTACAAAGGCTGAAAGGATGGGATGAAGGTGCCAGGAGTCCTCACTCCTTGGCTTGCAGGCACGTGGCCACCCCTCTGGGCACAAATACTCTGTGTGTCCAGGTCTTCTCTTCTGATAAGGGCACTGATCAGTCACATTCTGAGGTACTAGGGCTTTGGACTTCAACATAGGAAGTTTAGGGAAACACAATTTAGACCTTTATCAGTATCTAAATAGTAAAGAAAGAAAAAATCATCTCAATTCATAGAGGACATGATCTCACATATAGAAAAACCCAGAGTCTCCACAATAAAACTCTTAGATTTAATAAACACACTCAGCAAAATTGCAGGACACAAGATCAACACAAACATCTACTGTACTTCTACACTCTGCCAGTAACCTGAAAACAAGATTAAGAAAACAATTCTATCTACCACAGCATCAAAAAGTAAAATAAAATACTCTAATAAATTTAACTGGGGATGTATAAGATTCATACAATGAAAACTATAAAACACCACTGAAAAAAATTAAAGAAGATCTAATAAGTGAAAAGATCATTCCCGCCTGTGGGCAAGAACCACCTCTATGTTTCTACCTGGACTGTGGGGACAATGGATAATGATCTCAGTCCCCAAAGGAAATGATCTTTCCACGTGGTTAGCTGCTTGGTATAATGCAAGAACTCCATATGGTTGCTGGCATCCAGTTAACCACTGTCCACACTAAAAATCATCTTCTCTACAGTCACCATTCCCACAGTCAAGATGAGCTAAAGGTTCAGGCAAACAGCCCCAGCAATGAAGGAGGACACTATGAATCATACTGAATGCACAGCCTCTTTGGCAGTGACAGAGCCTTAAACCTATAAGCAGGCACCGAAGGCACAGTGATAGAACCACAGTAATCCAAGAACCAGGGGCCTGCCCTCTGCTTGAATGTTATCCTTTTCTTTCTACGTAAGACTGCATGTGGACTGCCCTACTCACAGTGCCACCAGTCTCCGTCTTGGATCCTTGGCAGATACCTGGACGGATCTATCAAGGGAGCAGACAGGTACCAGTAAGGATCCAAGGAAAGTGGGACCATGGCAACTGCCAGGCAAGTTATGCATAAAACTTGGGGAGCAGGACTGCCCCTACCATCCAGCCCCACCCCTCTCTCTTCCCAAGTTCTGCAATGCTGTGGCACCATCACTGGGTTGGGTGGGACTGGAGGACCATCCCACTGAGAGCCACCCAGGTCAGCCCATCTCTGGACATCCAGACTCCTGCCTGGGTGCAGAGGAGCCCAGGAAATTCAATAGCCCTGATCTGACACCCAGAGGCCAGGACCTTTCCCTTTTCCTGGGCAAGATATGCCTTGGTTGGCCAGTTTTATACTGAGGACAACTGGATGCAGTTTCCTTATTCCCAGAGAAGGAGGGGTGCCCATGGAGGAGGAAGAGCTGATGGGCTAGAGTTCTGCCCAGGTTCCATGAGCCCAGGTGAACTGTCACCAACATGTTTATTGAAGGACAAAGGAAAGAGAAAGAAAACTGGATTCTACCTAAGGTTTGTCACTCAGGGCCCAGCTCAGAACTAGGGAGAGGGGTTGATGACCTGGTACTTTATTAAAGTGCCTACCCAAATTTTTCCTGGTCTTCCTGAAGCACAGGGAGTTTTCTTTTCGGATCTGTCACCTCCTTTGCCTTACCCCCAGGTCACCGGTAGCCACTGTGTCATTTGGAACACTGAGCAGCACATCCTTGCTGCCCACTGTGCCAAGCACTTAGCCAGAGCCCTGTGGCTGAACAGCCGATGTCTGTTGGCCTGGGTGGGTCTAAAGCTAAGAAGAGCAGGTCTGATATTTGAATGCCGTCTAGCCTTTTTTCTTTACCCCAGGGGGCCTCTATGGGTTTCTGGGATTTGGGGAAATGCTGATCTATAACCTTTCCTGGGCTTAGTTTACTCTCCTCGAATGTACTTTCACTCTCCCTCTGTGGCTCTGGATCATGGCAAAGAGGACAGGACTTGCTTTTCACATTTTACAGGTGAGAAGTCTTAGGGACAGCCAGGGTTGCTTGCCTGAGGCCCCCAGTCATGTCAGAGTTAGGACTGGACTGTATCTCCTCACCAGCCACACTCACCTCCAGGAGAAGGGGTCTGGGCTCCATTCTGCTGCATCGGGCAGGGTCCCAGGGGAGCTCTCATTCTCTCTCCTCCTCCACCCCAAGATTGCAATGTGAATCCTCAACTGAGATTTTTCTGTGCACCTATGGCAAATGAGGTTGTGGAGAAATGTAGAATGAATGTGGCACAGTCTCTGATGCTCCAAGTAGACATGCCAGTGACTGCTTCTTGGAAACAGGTAGCCATCTTCTCCAAGTAGCTATCCAGCTTTTTCCCTTTTTACAAGGATCACTTGAGGATTAGGGCCCACATAATCCCTCATTTTAACTTCATCAATTCTGCAACAATCCTACTCTGAACCCATGTTCAGCCTGGAGTACTAGTGTGGGAACACCAGCATGTCTCAGGGAACATGATTCAGTCCCTCTATCATGGAACAAAAAAACCCAAAATAGCAGACCTGGTAGAAGACCTGGTGGACCTGAGAGGGGTGGAGCAACCACTGATAGAGCCTGAGGACCTACAGAACAGAGAAGCGTGAGCTGTGAACTCTACTAGAGCCACAAGCCCTGACACTAGCACTGGGGAGCACCAGTGCATTTAGGGTCCTCCCATGAGGCAAGGAAAGAGGGGTGCTATGTAGGATGGCCACTAGAGACAAACAGGAGATAGATGGAGTCAGAACTGATGCAGGAAGAGATCGAAAACAGGGTTAGCCACTCTGGTTGCTGTTCCAAGGCTGCCTGGTCCCAGGTTGAGCAGCTCCAGGGGTGCCAGGAAGTCTTCAAGCAGAAGATCAGGGAGAAACACCAAGGAAATTGGGGCAGGACAGAACCACTGCTACAGCTACAACCTGCTGCTACCACTCCTTACTCCTCTGAAACCAGAGGAAATGGGGTGACCCTTAATCTCCTCCAGTTCTATATCTGCTTCTCCTCCTCCAGGCTGACCACTGTGTGCACTGTGCATCGGGTGAGGTGTGCCTGAATATGTGGCATCTACTGTGTGTGTGTATGTGTGAGTGTGTGTGTTTGTGGTGTGACATGAAGTGTGTGTGATGTGTGTGATGCCTATATTGATATATATTATATGCACTATATTTTGTGTATATGTTATGTATGTGGGTGCCTGTGTATGTGATATAATGTGTGGTGCATGCATGTGTGTGGAATCTGTATGTGTGGTGTGTTTGTATAGTAGGAAGCGCAGTGTGTATGGAGAGCGTGTGGGGGATGTGTGTGTAGTATGCATGTAGGGGAGTGTAGTGTGGGTAATGTGAGTGTGTATGTCTATGTGGTGTTTTGTGTGATGTGAGCATATGCTGGGTTGGTTTGTGTGTGGTGCCTGTGGTGTGTATGTTTATATGTACACAAGAAGAGGTTTGCTCAGAGATGGAGGTGGTGGAGGCAAAGGTCAAAGGAAAAAAAGGAAGGATTTAAAAAGAAACAGACGTGGAAGTTAGGGGCCTTTGTGTTATCAGAATAAAGGATGGCCCCGAGGAGGGTAATTTCTGGAAGGGCAGTCTGCCTCTGGGAGAGAGAGAGCTGGTAGACACTGGCCTGATGCTCCTGCCAGGGACTGGAGGGTTTGTTCAGGTCAGGCCGGGTCTTGGGACCCCCTAGCCACCATCAAGTCGGGGCAGAGAGCTGAGGGTAGAGATGTCCAGATTTGGGGACAATGGGCATGGGCCTCATTTCTCCTCAGCCCCCACACCTGTTGAGAAGGTGGAGGACAGCTTTGTAGCACTGTGAGGCGCATGTCTCCAGACCTACCCTTATGTGATCTTGAGTTACAAAAACTTGAGAAACCCCTTCATTTCAACCGAAGCAAGTCTGTCTCCTCAGAAGCCTGGTGCCTCCACTACCAGGGAGAGGGGGCTCGACCACAGAGAAGGACTATCCATGTGTCCCAGACTTCCGTCCTCCTGAAGCAGAGACCACGTGAGACCTGCGGCAACGAGTGTGAGGAGGTGAAACGGCCATCGCGCCATATCCTTACGCTCCGTTATTTTCATATCGTTTGGAAACCATGCGCCCTCAAACTACCACCGTGCATCCTGTGTCCCCAGAGAGAGCGGCCGGCCGCCGGGAGATTTACGACCTGCTGGGGAAGCAAGTGGCTGCCAGAAACCGTTGAAAGCTGTTGTCTCTGGCTCCAGCGCAGGCCTCGGAGGGACCCCAGCAGCACCAGCAGACGTGAGGCCAGATGGCGGCCCACCGCAGCCCTCCCTCTGCCCTTCACAAGCTCATAAGGCAGCAGATTCTGCAGATACCCCTGGGGAAGGGGAATTTTCTATGACTGGGTCTGAAGAAATAAAGCAGGAAGCATAAAGCGCAAAGCTAAGGCTTTCAAAAGGCAAGGGGCCAACATTTTTTTTTTTAAAGTGGCTTTCAAGACTGCTAGTAGTGTCTTCGCTTTTAAACTTAAGAAATGGTAAAGTGATTTAAATGACCCGAATGAAGTGCATGTCCATATGTACTAGGAGAAAGAAGGAAAACACAGACAAACACAGAAAGCACAGGCAAAATGGTCAGGGAGGGAGGTTTAGGAACAGTGTTTGGTTTGGAGTTGAATGTGTGCGTGTTTGCTTTGTTTCTTCACTTTTCCCTCTCTCCCATATGAAATATGTAGCAAAGAGAAATTTAAGCTGTAAGAAGAAAGCCATTTCCATTGTGAGATTTATCACTGTGATCTGAAGTGTGCGTTCACCTTCCACAAAACCAGTGTTCCTCATGCTTGCCTCAGCCCCAGAGCAAAGGACAAGCCTCATTTTGTGCACTGTGGGCAGCTTTCTAATCACCAGGTGATTGCCCTCCAGAGTCAGAAAGAACTGGCCTTCCCAGTCCATTGGGTAAGATGGGCCCCTAGGACCAGTGCTGGACAATTCTTCAATTATTTTAACATCAGGTATTTAAGTGCTGGAGCATGTAATTGCCTTCAGAACTGTCCTGCAGTGAGCTGCAGGGACCAGCCCTGTTCCAGTGACTCCCCTGGCCTAGAGCTCAGTAAACGGAGCCCCTCAGATCACCTAATGATCACACAATGTGCGTGAGACATCAACTCTTCTTGTTAAAATTCACTAAGAGTGAATTATGGCAGCACAACCAGGCTTATCCTAATTGATACTAATTGTTTATTTTTGAGCTTCTTGGTAGTACTAATGCAATAAGTCATGAATGAAAGACTAAATGACCTCTCATAAATCTCAACCACAAACTTTGTAATTCCTCCAGAGTACAAACTCTTAAGGGGCAGGGACTGTGAATGCTGTTAAGAGGACTGCAGAAGCCTGAAGTAGAGACTGATTTTAACTTCTACAGAAAAAAAAGGTGCTACTATATATAAACTTTGGCTACTAGAGACACCAAAGACCCGCTCATGTGTCCTCAATCAGGAAGCCCTTCAACTTGATGTCAGACTTCAGCAGGAGAGATATTCTGCTTTATGCAAACCCCAGCCAAGTGTCACCAATAACTCTTGTTCCTTCTACAATCAAGAGAAACACACATGTGCTCTTGTCTTTGATAAAAGCAATTGTGTAATAGTGGAAGGAGTATTGAGTTAGGATTAGAAGAAAGAATTTATTTTTTTCCATCACATTCTGGTCCTTGGATTTTGGGGAAAATCACTTAACTTGTCTACACCTCAACTCCTTAGCCTAAGATGGGAATGCACTTGACTGACCCACCTTACCAGGCAACATTTCAATTATGCACATGAGTTGACAGCTGCTTGAGCAACTTGGTGGCACCCCCTCAGCACCCTGCAACGTTCAAGGAGCTTTGCCTGCTGTGCTTGCCACCAAGAGATGATTCATAACTATAGCTGACCCTGAACAACATGGATTTGGATCATCAGTTCTACCTGCAAGTGAATTTTCTTGTCAACAGACAACAATCTTGCATGGATAAATACAGTCCAATACAATAAATGTATTTTCTGTATACTTTCTTTCCTCTACCTTACGTTATTGTAAAAACACAGTAAAAATAAGTATAACTCAGTATCTGTTAATCAACTCTCTGTTATCGGTAAGGCTTCCAGTCAACACAGGCTACTAATAGTTAAAAGAATCAACATTTATTCTCAGATTTTCAGCATGTGGGGCTCCATGCTCCTAATCCTGTATTGATCAAGGGTCAATTGTTGCTGCTATCACTACTTCTGTTATTATTATCTTTATACATCAGGCCCTCTGCTTAGTGTGCCAAATTCATACCCAGAACCTACATATGAGCCCCTGGCTAAATGCCCCAAAGCCAAAGAGATCATATAGCAGAATTCTGTGGTCTCTCATCCATGCCTCTTCAAGGGGCGCTCTCTCTGCTGATTGTTTCCTGGTTTGCTGAACTCCCCCAGGGCTAAAGGCTGGCCAAAGAGGACAAGGCAAAACATGCTCTGTGGCCGTCCACCAGCCCTCACACATACATGCCGTTCTCTGTCCCCTTCCCCAGTGCTTCCCCTTCTGACACCCCAGAGAAATACAGCTTGATATATGACAAGTTGCAAACAGGCAGGATTTCATTCCAGACCCAGGGTCTCAAGTATCTAGGGAGAAAGTGCTTATCTTTTTTATCAGCTACTCAAGAAATGCTGCCTGATGGCTAAAACCACCTACAATCTACTCCATCATGTCAAGAGCAGGCCAGGCTGCATGTAGAATTGCCACAGAAAGGAAGCTAGTGCCCTGCACACACCCCACATCCAGCAAGCTCTTCATTTGCAGTTCAGATATAAGAACAGGGCTCACTGCTTATATATATTGTGATATTCTGTATAAGATGATATTTTGACCTCTTAAAATATATTTCAAGCTGAGAAGTTCCTGCTAGCTCTATAAGAAGGGGTGTGAGCGATCCAATTCCCAGAGCATGCCTTTAATCTGAAAACAGCCCCCCATGAGTCTGACCTGCTCTGGCAACCCGGGAGTCATTATCAGTCTTCCACCTCCCAAAGACAGGGGTCTGGCCACTTTACATCACCCTATAGCTTAGAACCATCATAAATCACCCAAATTAATCAATCCTAAACTCTTCTCTTCCTATGCTTTCGCTTTGTCTGTGGAGACCTAATGAAGACCATGGTCCAAATGCCTCACTCCTGTCTTCTGCCCCTCCCAAAACCTGGTGCTTTTCAAGTGGCTCCTCATGGTACATAGAGGCCCCCTCTCTGGGACCTATGACTGTGATAAATGCGGGGGTGTTTTGTTCCTCTCCTGTGTCTCCTCTTGTGGCCCCACCTGACTGTCACTTAAGAAGACACAAAACATTAACTTCCTAAACTTTAAAATCAGTAAGGGGGTATGCCCAGTCCTTCCAGGGAAGCAGGTCCCAACTGCCATGGGGAGATGGATTTGTGCAGTTTTTCTGAAGGGCACATGGCCGTGAACCTCAAAAACTGTTACCATGTGCACAGTTATATCTGAGTCATTTGAATTCTAGGAATTTATCCTAAGAAAACAATGAGTTAAATACAAATATGCACATATAATAATGTTTGTCTTTATTGTGTTTAGAATTGAGAATATTTGAATATTTGGAAAGAGTTACCATAGCCCATGATGGGGGATATGTGAATAAATTTTGGTGCCATGCACACTGAATACTTAAGGTCATTGAAAACTGATTCAAGGACAATATCTCTGCCTGAGGAAAATATTCACTATGTAACAGGAAATTTTAAGGCTCTGTAATGGTATATTCTATGTGATTCTAACTCAACTTAGACTTTATATGTACAGCTAGAAAATTGCCTCAGTGGTGTCAATATTAACTTTTCCTGAATTGGTATAGGAAAATTTCATTCACTTCTCAGTATTTTTGTATATTTTTAAATTTTCTACAATAAACATCTATTCCCTGGGAATTCAGAAAAATGTGTACAATTTTTTTAATCTATGAGAGCAAGGATTAGCATGAAATGTACTAACATTTTTGACAGTTCTTCATATTTAATGCTTTTGATATTTAGAATTTATAAGTATATGGCTTTGCAAAGCAGGACTGGTCTTATCATCATGTGTATCAAGATTTATTTCTTCAAGTTTAAAGGCTTTGTGATGATTAGAACAGTGTGAACACACGCAATACACATGAGCTCAGGAAATGGCAAAAAGATCAAATTACTTTATGGAGAGAGAAGCAAAACTAGTGGTTGGAGCTGGCAGACATATCTTTATTAGATATTGATCATTGATGGAGATTGGAACTGAAGAGTGGAGGTTGTTTGGGAAGAGAAGAACTTTCAAAATAGGCATTGACATGATCCCAGTTGGGATTAAACTGGATGGAACAAGCCATTTCTCTGATTGTTAAAATTGCTCAGTAGACAGGATGTTTCAGGCCAGACCACAGGACTAGTCAGATAGGCACAGGCAAGCAGTAAGCGTCTTCGGTTGCTGTGCAGCAGCACTGACCTTCTAGACTCAGCCCAACGTGGCTCCACTCCTCCAACCCCTGCTCAGGGAAGGTTTGGGCTGCGTACGCTCAAGTGTTGCTTTGGTGTCATTAACAGATGTAAAGTAAGACCCAGGGGATGGTGTGGCCAAGGCCCATACTAAACTGTGGGCAAATGAGCCTGTGCTACGCACATCTGGAAGCAGCAGTTGGGGCCCTATTTCTGGGTGGTGAGCATGGAGACTCTAACTATATACGACTTAGAAGGTATTCTTTAGACCTAAGGAAATTCATAGGTTGAGCTGAAAGAATGGGAAAAAATTGCATTCAAATAATAACCAAAAGAAATTGGGGTGATTATTCAAATATCAAACAAAATGAAACTAGTTTTAAACAATTTTTCCTTTCTTCCTATCTGTGACTTGATTGTGGAGTTTAATCTATTTAAAAGTAATTAGTCATAGGGAAGAACTTTTAATTGTCATTGTTATTTTTCTTTTAAATAGAAATATTTTTCTTTTAAAACTTTTTTTTTTGCCCTCATTTCCTTCAATAAGGAAACAGTGAACTTGAAAACACAATAGGCCAGTTCAACCTAACAGACACATACAGAACTCTCCACTCATTGACAGCAGAAAGCTGGTAGATTGTGGCATGAGAGGAAAGCTTATGTAGGCTGATTCCCTGGGAAGCACAATCTCTTTAGGAGCCCACTGGGGCAACCCCAATGTTCAGAAGTGATGCTGAGATAAACAGCCACATCTAGCCCCTCTTGCTGTACATGGAAAGTGCTTCCCATGGATGGAGAAGTTCAGGCTTTTGACCGTCAAGAGGGCTCATGCTTCTGCTAAGCATCTTTGTAACCCCTGGTGTTGACTTATAAACATCAACTCATCCTTGACTACAATTGGATATAACCTTTTGCTTTTAGGGAAGAGAAAACAAATTGTCACAAAATGTAGGGTAAATAGAAAGAGAGAAAGGGGTAGCAAGAAGGTATGGAAGTCAAAAGGGAACACAGTAAATGATACCAAACCATTCTTCCATGCTTCAATCCAACCAGCTTGTTTCATACATTGAGAAGATTTCATCTATAAAATTACTGATTCAATCCTATTGCTTTAAGACGAAGTAATTGAAGAAGCAACATCACAAAACTATTTGTCCAGGATCAGACAGCAGTTTTAGCATACAACCTGGGATCAGAATTCAAACTGTCTGTGTCTGATGCTCTTAAATCAGGGCCACATCTGTCTCATAGGACACTAGTAGGTAGGAGAGAGGCCACTGGGATAAGGAACCCCTAGTTCCTGAGACAAGAGAATAAAGACATTGCATATTTGTGACAGGAGCCAAGAAGCAAATACAGAATACTTTGTGAAGAATAAGACATACAAACGTCAGGACTTTGTTATGACTGTCATATTATTTACATGATTACTGCTATCTGGGTAGTAACTGGAGGCAGGCTGATTCCCAAGATAATGTGACATGGTACTCTGACAGTTGGTGACATTTTAAACTTTATCTTAACATTGGTTTTCTTTATAATAGCTTGGCCTTGTTATAGCTCTGTCCTGACCTCAAAGAGCTAGAGATGCTTTGCAAGTTGAGCTTTTCCCAAGAGTAGACTTGTAAGGGCCAGAGAAAATGAGAGGGGAGGCCAGGAAGATTTCCTTAGTCTAGAGAGAGGCCTGAGGTGCTAAACAACAACGCTCAGATTGTCAATAACACCTGTCTACTTCCTCAAAACCAGCCAAGAACTTTAATAAAAGCTGATCATAAGTGAGCAAAACTCAACAGATAATGGTGTGCATTTCAGATATTCTTTGATTGCTCTGTAGTTAAGTTAGCAATTAGTAGGATGAAGTGAACATGCAAGCTGGTAAAGACACTTGTGTGAATACATCCTGTTTGCAGAATTCCAGGCTCAGCCCCAAAAGTGGTAGGTGAAACTTGATTCAGGGGGTGCTGAATGAAGAACAGATGCACACTTGCTTGTATTTGTTGTCATGAACTCTGAAACCTTGTCACTAGTTCAGAATCTATACAAAAATCTCTTCATTTATATAGACTTAAAAATAAAACACATCAAATTAAAAAAATGAAACTTCAGCATTAGACCACTACACAGCTACCAGACACACAATTCCGTGGTTTGTGCTCATTTATTCACTCGACAAAAGTGCACTGCAGATGTCATGTAGACGTGGTGCCCTGGAGCCTGCAATCAGGTAGAGTAGATCACAGATTGAGGCTGAGAAGGATTTGGGGCCCACCCGAGCCACTCCATGCCACTAGCCCACCAGAAACCTCTCTTCAGGGAGTCTGAAGGATTTTCTGTGTGCCTCATCAAGCAAGCGTGCATCTGTTCTTCATTCAGCACCCCCTGAATCAAGTTTCACATCTGAGTAGATGTGCAGCTTGGGCCATGTGGGCCCCATGATAACCCCCAGAAGCCAACCTCAACCTTCATGTAGGAAGAGGGATCCTAATTCAGAGGTGTGAACCCTGGAGCAGTCCAGCATAACCCCCCAAAGATTCAGGTCTAATGGAAGACAGCAGGGAGGTGATAACATTTAAAAGGCTGTTATGCTCTAAAATATTAAGATATTTATGTTAATAGGCACGCGTTTGAGACCTCTCCTAAAGGGAGGACCCACCACCAATATAAGGGAGATCTTGGAAAGAGAGAGAGAGAGACACCTGGTGGACAAACTGGGACCAGCATTCGGGACCAAATCCCAGATGCCTACAGTAAACAGCCAAAGGGATCTGACAAACACATGTAAGGGACTCACTGAAACCCACCAGAAATCCCAGAGCGAAGTTTAAAGAAACCAACATTTTATAAGAACAGCTGGGGAGGAAATGTAATTGAGTTATTCTTGATGGCAACTGTCCAACCTTTCTAACAGGTAGAGGATGCAGGTAGATGTGTGACTCAGTGTCACCAGATTATTAACCAGCATGGTCTTGGGGGTCAGACACGTCTTCAGATATCACTGTGCTACTTGCAAGTTGTGCCTCCTCTAGAGGAACCTTTTCAATCTCCCTGATTGCTTCTGTTGAGTGGTGATGTGTGAATTGCCTCGGGGATGTTATTGGAACTACGGAGAACAAACAGCAAAGGACACAGCACAGCCCACAGCAGGTGCTGGATTCGTGCAGTGGGACTTTACCATTAGTGCAGTGCAGTGGGACTTTACCATTAGTGCAGTGCAGTGGGACTTTACCATTAATTACAGTGGAACTGTGAGCACTCAGAGTAGGATTAACACACAGGCAAAAAATTCAGGTTCAGCATGAAGAGGAATGTGTGAGCCACGAGGGCAGGATCAAAAGAGACTTTCACAGTAAAACTTTTAAGTTCACACAAAGCAGATGAGGAGGGAAAGATTAGATAGTAGGATTCCTGTGGAGGAGGAGGTGAGATGGTCAAGAAACAGGAAATGACTTGGAGCTTAGGAAACTCTCAGCAGTCTACAAGCCATGGAGGGGTGAGTCCAGGTGGAAGTTTTTTTTTTCCTCATTTTTGCATAGAAGAACTGCTACACATCAGGCACGGTTACAAAAGCAATGAGAGAGAAAGAGAATGTCAAGTGGTGGTGTCATGCTGGAAAAATAATGAAGTGAGGATGAATGAGGTGAAGTTCAAAACCACTCTCTTCTCTCCTCAACTCTGCCTCCATCCTCTGTCCCTTTATAATACAAAGCCTGCATTCTCTCTGTCTTCACACCCCTTGTTGACGAGGGTCTTATGTGACCCTCTCTCCCTATGCAATAGAATGTTGAGCTTAGGGCCTCCCTGGTGGCGCAGTGGGTTAAGCAACGCATTATGAAGCAAACCGCAGCCACTGCAGCACAAGTTCAATCCCTGCTGCCGGCCAGGGAGGGAACCCACATGGTGCGGCAGACCTCTCCTGCTGTGCCCACTGCTCCCTTCAGCAGTGTACTTCCATTGATCTGCCTGTTCTGCTCCCTGCTCTGTCTGTGGTGAATCCTCTCACCCCCACACCCACACACACACCTCTGGCCTGTACCCCAGTGCTTGTATTCATAAATAAATAAATCTTTAAAAAAAAAAAAAGAATGTTGAGCTTAGCCAGTTAGGGGAGCATTATTGTCCCCCATCAATTTCCAAAACACAATTTAAAAAAATATGAAAAATGTGGACAATTACACTGTTTAGGGAACTTAAGAGATTGCCAACAACAAACATCATATTGTCCAAATTGTGCTGGAAAGACTACCGAAGGAGTCCTGTTTTTCAATCTGATTGCTAAAACCTGGTAAGTCAGCTTATTTTTATTAACAAAACTGTTGGATTCCTCCTGCTATGTGATGCTCAACTGAATTAGCAAAGAACAGAGGCCAAAAAAAAAAAAAAAGTAGACACCAGGAGTAACAAGTTTCTCTGCACAGACTAATTAAAGTGAGTTTTGATGGTTTTAAGAAATGTCAGCTCATCTGGGTGTGCAAACACGGGCTGCTGGCTCCCCGTGGAACTAACAATAGCTCCACATGGCAGGGCTTCCCGTCAGAGCCTTAACACATTAGGCAGCTAATATCATTTGCATTGTTTAACCCTCAGGAAAATGTTTTTGTTTTGAGGCTTACTAAGTTGTTTTGCTCTATGAGACGATGTTAATAGAAACAAGCTTTCCTCCACCCCACAAATACTTTCACGTTTCCCCAAAGAGTCCTCATGGAAAATTCAGTGGCACCAAACAAGAGCACTATTGCCACATTCCCATCGGTGGACACACAAAGGTTGTAGCAAAGCTCTGTTCTCATTAATTATGATTCTTGTTTACAATAAGTTTACAGGTTGGAAACGCTTCCAGCAGGTCAACTCATAAATAGACTCCCTACAAGTTCTTGGAAATATTAAGTATTTACAATGTTGAAACAGGCAAAAGAAATGGGTGGCATGAGCTTTATAACCATACTGGGGTGATGTTTTAACCAAACCACCCAAATATTCTTTAATTACCCAGGAAAATGGACTTGTACCTTTTGGGTCTGATCTGCCCCTCACTGTTGTTTGAAACTAGACTCTGTGAAATTATATATGTTAGAGAACTTTTCTAGGAAAATACAGATCATTTTGGCCTTGTAGGAAAACAACCCACGTATTCCAGCTGCATTGTTCTGTAAGACACCAGCCAGCGAGTGTTGGTCCTAAGTCAGCAAACATTTCAGGACACTTTCCAATGGATGGGAACTTGATCCTCTGCTTATTCAATCAGCCCCACCCTCTTACTGATTCGCTTGCTAATGAGCTAAATACACTATTTGGTCTGTGTTCATTCTCTTTTTCATGAGTCTTTCTTTAACTCTTGAAGACTTTCCACTGGAACAAACCACACACTATAACGATGATGCGCATCCAAAGACATCCACAATAGTTAGCTTCACCTGAGTCCAGTGCTTCCCCCCATCTTAGAAATTTCCACACTTTGTTCCTGTAAAGGTCTCACTGCAAAGGACCAGCCTCCACATGATGCTCATGTGTCCTTGTTTATTTATGATAACATCATACACAGAACTTCCAGACTCACATTCTTTGCCTCAGAAGTGATTAACTGAATGACCTGTTGACAGTGACCAACATGGACAAAACACCTGCTAACTTGACTAACTCAAACTTTAGTCGAGCTTCTCTTCTTCTCCCAACTAGACTCCTGAACTTTGGTCCACCTCAGCCTGAACTCCCACATCAGTATGTGGACAGCCCCTCCTAACAATCCCTCCTAAGTCCCCTCCTGAGAAGAGAATTGGATGGCTGAGAGGAAAGACCCAAGATTCGGCCTAACTGGCTGATCAGCCATCAGCCACCTGCTCCTCCTACTCTCTCCCACACGCGGGCCAGAGCCAGTATTGTAAGGGAAGATTCCTCCCTTTCAAGGGAAATTCCTTTCTGTCTGCCTTTGGGAATAATCACAGGTCCTATGGTCTGACCTTTTCCTATTGCTATGGTCCCCTTCCGTAGTGCAGAAGTTTTTTACAGTGGAGTCTCTGCTTACACAAGTCTGGATTTGTTTTTATTTCACTCCATTCTGTCACTGCAAAGAGGAAGGATCCAACCTGGTGCTCCCTCTACCACTGCTCCTCCTTTCCTCCCTACCGACCCCAGGGGTCAGAAAAGCCTATGCAGGCTCCACACCACTAGACAAGCCCCTAATCCCAAAGGAGTTGTGACTCTGAACATGCACATTCTCTAGAACCATGCTAATCAAGATGTTCATGGACCAAAGCATCAAGAATATCATCCGCATGTCAGAATTCAGAATCCTGCGTCCATCCCAGACTTTGGGAACCCAGCTCTGCATTTTAACAAGATGTCCAGTCTATTCCTGTGCCCTTCCCAGTTGGAGAAATTCTGTCCCAGGATGGGGGTTACTCACAGCCTGCCTCCAGGACTCCCTCTAAGTTCTGGCTCTCCTAGGCCCTCACCCAGAAGCAGTGATCTCCATGGGGAGGTCTTTGTAGCACAGTGAAAACTGCATCTGCTGCTCACTCTGCTCCTGGCTCTTAGAGAGGCCAACACTTCATAGATGCCCTTGCACATGTGAAGAACTTCCCTGTCAAAGAGCAGGCTTTATTACAAGCAGGATTCTCTCCCTCTCTCTTTTTTTTTTTTTTTAATGAGAGATTGTCACTGTCATTCTTAAACCACTTTGGTGATTCTCTGCAATTTCCTTTCCCCTCTACAAGAGAAACTTCAATTTCCAAAGCACTGAAAATGCATGACCCAGCTGCCTTCCACATGAGAGCTGGTAGCACAGGATTTTGGCAACATGGTGCTCTGGCTCTATGCATTGTTCTTGCAGCTGAGAATGATGCTCAAATCTGCAGTCAGAACACCAGCCTACAAATGAATAACCGCTCCCCAGACCTCTTTTCATTACTCTGGTTCACATGCCCGTTTGCCTTTCATCTTTTGCTTTCAGGAACTTGCTTTTTCCCTGGACCTGGGAATGGGTATCTACATGGAGAGATACTAGAGGAAATCATCCTGGAACTCTCCCTGTTGTCCATCACCCTAAGTGCCAGGAGCCTGAGAGGGATATGCCTGACCCTGAGCTGAATTATGTGGAAGGGAAGCAGAGTGGGTGGCCAGTGGGCAGCTGGACAGTGTTCATGGCATGGAGCCAGGTGGTGGGGAGAGTGGATATCTGGATTCCAAGTTCAAGTCTAGCCCCCCCCCCCCATTGACAGGGCCCTTCAATTTCTGATCTTCAGTTGTCTCAACTGTGAAATGAATGTCCTAAAGTGGTGGTTCAAAAATTGAGTGGCATCAGCATCCCCTAAGAGGGTGTGTTAACCTTGGGAGGTTGCCCCATCCCCAACCCCTGCCCTGCCCCATCCTGCCTTGAGATTCTGATCTAGCAAGTCTAGGCTGAAGCTTAAGAATTTGAATTTCCAAGTTCCCAGGTTATGTTAATAGTCTGAGGAGCTCACAGCCACTTCTTCAACTCAAACTTCTACAGTTACTGAAATAGACCAGTTCCCTGGGTCACCCCAAGATTCCCATCCACTGAGTAGAACCCAGGTATGGGGGCATGATATAGGCTCTGCCAGGTCATTCTTTGGAACCTCTGGTGTACAGACCGGAGTGGACATTATTCTAAGCTCCCACTTAGCTCCGCCTATCTGAGGCCACTAGGCAAGAGGCAACTTTCTGTATCTGAATTCTCTCTCTGAAAATCTGGTGACTCTTTGCCCTAGCTTCCCTAAAGCAGTGGTTCTCCAGACTGAGTTAGTGCCCTGCCTGTGGCACCTGCATCCCCTGGGGAAAATGGCAAAAAGCTCTAGCCTCTTTCCAAATCAGAAACTGAGGTGATGCCACTCATCACCCCTGGAGAACTTCTGGCTTAGGAGAAAAACAGTTTTCCTCTAACCCAAACAGAACCAAATCCCCACTGGATAGGTGAGCTCTGGCCCGGAGGGACAGCAGGCTACCCTGTCTCCTCTCTTTAGGCTGTGTGATCCTGAAAGGCATTCAAGTCTTCATCTGTAAACTCTCCTCAGGCCTCCCTGATGGCCTAGGGGTTAGTCTCAACACTATCACCACTACACCCTGAGTTTGATCCCCGGTCAGGGAGTTGACCCACATATGGCACAGCAGACCGCTCCTGCCTCACCCGCTGCTCCCCTCAGCAGTATGTTTTAGTAGAGCTACCTGTTCTGCTCCCACTCTGTCCCTGGTGAAGCCTTTCACCACCACCTCCTTCCCCATACCTCTGGCCTTCATCCCAGATCTTATATGCAAAATAATCTCTAATAAATAAACTCACCTACCTCTGCCACTCCCTGGAGAACCCTCTTCCAACCACAGGAAATGAACCTTTTGGCTTAAGAAGTGCCCCTTCAAGGCCCCAGGGATTCATAATTTCCCCAGTTTCTCACCAGAAGCCTCTTTGCCTAGACAGGGTGAGAGCACTGGGGACAGAGAATATAAAGAACACCAAGAGGTTTCTTGCCTCCCCTGATCCTCAACCTGAGCTCTCAACATGGGCTAGAGGTCATCACACGTACAGTTAATTCATCAGTTCGCTCTGGTTTATTAATTAACAGCACCATAGGAGTCACCATGACTGAGCGTTTAGGTGAGTGGTTCTCTGCATCCTGGTCATACACTAGATACCTATGCAGTTTGCAAAACTCCCAGGATGACCAAGGTGAGGTTGAGGGAGACACAGGGTGGTCTGTGGCCACAGCAGCCCAGGCTAAAATTTTCAAGTCACCTGGGCAATTGGCTCTCTCTAAGCCCCAGTGTCCTTGTCTGTCTTTGCCAGTAGCATGGACACAGGTGTTCTGAATCCTCCTTAACATTTAGGGCCCAACCCAGAGCCAGTGCCAGGCATGTTAAATGCATGGAATAAACAAACTATTGGTTGGGAGCAGCATTAATATGTATCCCAGAGTATATAAAAGAACCAAATGGCAGAAAGCATGGAAATGCTAGGCTTGCTACCCAGCAATCAGTGGTCATTAGGGTAGACTATTGTTATGAGTCTGCATTTTCATGCATGAGATTTTCTCTGAGAGAAGCCTACTGATCTCAATGGAGGAAGTCAATTATAAAATAAGCTATGTCTCTTTAATATAAATCAGAAAATCTTGTTCAAAGAAAAACACATCCAGATTTACACTTCCACAAAAAGTAACAAGAAACAGCTGTCAGCTGGGTAGCAACCCAACGAAGGGGACAACAAGGCCGAGGGAACAGCCTCTTGACCACCAGAGGCCCTGGAAGCAGTCAGAGTCTGTTTCTGATGCCCACCTCCCTGCATTGCACATGTACTGCCAGGAAGCCTGGCATCCAAGCCCCATGCACAGATAAACAGGACAGAGTCACAGGAGGTGAGAGAATTCACCAAAGACAGAATGGGGAGCAGAACAGGCAGATTGACTGAAATACACTGCTGAGGGGAGCAGCGGGCGAGGCAGGAGAGGTCTGCTGCACCATGTGGGTCCCCTCCCTGGTCGAGAATCAAACTCACACTGCTATGCAGCAGATGCTTCACAGTGTGGCACTCAACCCGCTGTGCCACCCAGGGAGAACCCCCCAATGGACTTTTTTAGGAAAGATGGAGTCACCTACTCATCCTCAACCATCCAGCTGGTAGATCCATTTCAAAGGTGGCATGCCCCCAGCCTCAGTGCACAATACCATGTTCTTGAGCCATCTGTAACTCCCAAGAGGCTCAGCCTCTAGGTACAAACATAGGAGGAAGGTAACCAAAACTGACCCACTAGAGAAGGGCTTCTGGAGCCTGGAACCCAGGACTCTTGTTCACCCTCACTCACATGTTGGACAAACAAATTGCCTAAATATCAGAACGAACGACTTTCCAATTTGGTACCTAGTGGCTATTTGTACCCTAAACACATGCCCACGTAGACTTGGAATGGGGCAGCATAGGGGAGAGCATCTGTCTGAAGCAGCCCCAACCCAAACCCCCCACCATGCTAAGACCAACTCTCAGGAAGATTGGATTTGGGAACCAGAAGGTTCTATGTATAATTGTAACCTTCACCCTGGTGACATTGGACAAGGAATGCCCTGCCCCTGTCTTCTTCACTATGAGACCCACAATATTCATTGTGCTTCACATTCTGGTGGGGCACACCCCTCACCAGGGATGTTTAATCAGTAGAAACTACTGTAAGAACTACTGGAATTTTCAAGATTTATATTGGGAAATAAAAGATGTGGGAAGGCTGTAGGGTAAATGGAAAAGTTATCAGGCTTTTTTTCCACCTTCCCACCACTGGTGTGATGATGGACATCTGTGGTCCTGCACGCATGCGTAAGTGGCCATGCACAAGTGGGCACACCTGGGCTTAGACACAGGCTTATAAGGGCAGTGTCACAAAGCTGCCAGCAGAGGAGAAGAAGAGAGGGAGAAAGGCAGAAGCAACAGCAGTAGAAGCAGAGATGAGTGGCTAGAAAGCCCAGAGAGTGAAGATGTGCTGGGGCCTAGGAGGCCTGCCAGTCTCCTGGTCCCCTTGGCCCCCCTGTCTGCCATGTACCTGGTTGCCTCTGAGGTAAATATCAATAAAAGCCTAAAAATGCCATCAAGAATTCCAGGACTCTTCCTTGACCTGTCTACTCAGAATCATCAAGAACCTGCTCTGTGCCCCTGCTGGCACTATGGGGACCCACCTGGAGAAGTAGGTTCTGGGCATCAGAGACAACAATACACCAGGCAGGGATACAGCTCTGACTCATTGTAAAGAAACCCAACCCCATGGTTCCCAGAGACCACCTGGGTCCTCTCTCCGTGCCAGGGGCTTTTTCAGTCACCTTTGTGGAAATTTTTCTGCTGCCTGCTCTTCCCACTCAACCTACTCCTTCTCCTTCATCCAGAGAAATACTTTATGAACATAAACTAGATCATGACACTCCTCTGAGAACCTGCATCCATCGTATTGGATTTACTATAAAATCCAGACCTTTCTCAGTGTTTTCCAGGCCCCATGTGATACCTGCTCACTAATCCCACAGCGGCCTCCAGTCCCCAGGCTCTGTGCTGCCCATTGAGCGATGCCCCTCAGTATTTTTACCTAGTGACTCCTCACCTTTTACAGAACTTCCTCTATGGAAAGGCCTCCCTGAGCATATCATCCAAGTTTCTGGCCTCTCTGGCCCATCTCCCGCTCTTCTCTCCACATTATCTCCCTCTGTGCAGCCTCAGGAAAGCTATAATCACAGCAGAATAAGAGTTGTGCAGAGACTCTGCACAAGAGAAAAATGGTGACACTGTTCCATCCCTATACCAGGCAACAAAGGCTGAGACCCACCGCAGACTCTCCACGACCCCAAGGCCCTCATAAAGCACTCAAGAGGTCCTGGGACCCTTCCTGATTCAGACATCCCTCCCAGACAACATGCACATTTTCTGGGTATTGGGGATCTTGATTCACAAGCAATTAGGGTATTTCTGACACTTTCACATTCTCCTCTTTGGAGAGTTTTGGAGAGAGGCCTTTCAGTGTTTCTCAGTATCACTCCACAAAATGTCCCCACTTCGTCACTGTCAGAGATTGAGTTGCTAAACTAAGCAGTGACATACCTGTGACTTGAGACCCAGTTCTGTGCTCTTGGCTGAGGTTCCTTCCAGTAGGTCTCAGGGGCTGCTTGAGGACTCTTGAATTCCATAATTGGGTCTTGAGAGCTTGCTACTGACTCTGGCACTTGTACTTCTAGAGTGAAGTAATAGTGAGTTTTGCCACATGGAGTGTTAACTTCTTAAGAGATAAAATTATCATCATTGACATCTCACAGAAAGTGCAAAGGAATCAAAGCAGTGGTCACCCCAGGAATTGGGTTCCATTTTATCTTTCCTTGTTGTTTCATATATTTATTTATTGGCCTAGGACAGTCCATGGAGAGTTGAATGACCATAATTATATTGAAAAAATGATGTCTATTTAGAATCCATGCTGTTAAGATAAATAGAAAACCCTTCACTATTTGATTATCCAACCAGAAATTTATGGCTATCCATAAAAGATCTAATAAAATGATATGTTTATTCTAGAAGCTACAGGGACAGTCTTTTATTTGCTTTCCCCACCCTTGTGCTTGCTCTCTGTAGTGTGAGATGACTAACTGGTTTAACATGGTCATAAAAATCTTGGGATGTTTGATGCACAGTCCTGCTCCCCCTTCATGTGCTGAGAACCCTTCAGACCCAAAATAGAGCATGTGCTATGGCACAAGACCTCAGGGAGAAGCTGAGCTGTTTGCTATGCTTTGCACTCATTTTTATTATTTTGTTGTTTTCCTTCTATTTAGTGACCTAAAACCTCCTCTATTGGAAACTTTGAAAGTCAAGGATAGGGCCCAAGGTACAGGCTTTTTTGAGGGTGGAGACACCATCATCTTATTCTAAAGACAAGAAGTACATCATCTTATTCAGACAAGAAGTACAACCATATGTGCACATGAGCTCACCAACCATGGAAAGGACGCCTGGAGCTTCCAGCAAGCTGAGGTTACCCCCTGGGCTCTCTAGTTCAAGTCCTTCCCATGTTAACTACTTTATACTTTTACCCAGCTCCAATCCATTCTTGGCTCCAATGGCTTCTTTGGTTTTTCTTCTTTTTGATGTCAAAAAGAAGTTGTTTTCAGTGGGGTATGCATAGGTTTTAATTTAGTAATAAATTTTATTTCACCCAATTTAAATAAAATGTTGTTATTCAATATTCTGAAAATTACACAATCATGTATTCTTTATCTTTATGATTTGACTGTATCACAGCGTGCTCCCTGGGCACATGTTTCATGCCTAGTAGTCACACATAGCCAATGGTATATACAGTTCTAGATCACAGAAAAGGAAGAATACTTTTAAAAAGTTTTGAAAACATAAATATACAAAGCCATTAAGAAAAATGAAAATCACAGGACAATCATTTATGAACATAGATTAAAAAATAAAACCTAAGCAAAATATTGGAAAATTGAGTTCACTCAATACACATGAAAATGTAGAAAGCTGAGTCAAAATTGTTATATTCCAGGAACTTAAGGATGGTTTAACATTAGAAAACAGGCATGAGTGTGGGTGCATATTCTAGTGCAAGCATGCACAGGGCAGGTGCACGTGAATTAGGGAAGACAGATAAAGACAACCTAAGAACCGCCGGTAGATTTTACAAGCCTTTAATGCTCTCATAGGGAAGCAGGCACACAGCCACCAGACAGCCAGGCAGGGAGGCTGGCGTGCACTGAGGCTGGGGGGGGGGGGCAGCCAAGCCTCCTTGTCCCACAAATCTTTGTGCTATTTCTCTGGCCTCTTTCTGGCATTCTCTGCAGTGTTCTCAGTCTCATGTGGTTTTGTGGCCTCGTGTCACAGCACCCCTCCGCTCTGTGCTCCTGCTGCCACTGCCGCCAGTCAGCCCACCCCTCTAGCACAGATACGCACATTTACACGTGCGCACACCCGAGCTCTCTGCACCCAGCTGTCCGTAATCATAGATGTGTGCCCTGCCTGTGCTTGCAAGAACTTGCCTAGGCCTCAGGAGGTATCGCAGAAGCTGGAGATGGGAAAGTGGAAAAAGGGCTGACCACTGTATTCACCTACAATATTCATCCACATAAACGGATTATGAAATAAGAAAAGGCCACTAGTTAGTAAAGGTTTCATCTCAGAGTGACTGATCTAGGTGTTCTCACTTTATTTTATATATTGCTCGCACTCTTTATATACTAAAAAACAATGAAACTATTTTCATAGCATCAGAATAGATGAGGAAGCACAAAAACCAAAATTAGAAATGAGACTGAAGAACTAACAATGGAAACAGAGCAAAATAAGATAATTTGGGAGGCTATTTTCTTCAGCCCCATGAAAATAAAATAAAATGGAATCTAGAAACATATACAGCATCTGTATATTTCCCTGTCTTGCAAAAAAAAAAATGTTTCTGACCTCAAAGGGAAAAAACCTAAAATCTCTAAATAGACAAATTACTATGGAACTATTGAGAATGTTTGTAAAGGTCTGAAAACTTCCCACCAAGATTTAGCAAATGTCTATGGAATTTGATGAAAATTTCAAATTCAAGTAACAAGCAAGTCCACCACAATTTTAAATGTTCAATGTCAACAGAAACAACAGTCTAATTATTTTTTTCACCACATATGATACCACATTCTGAGAAAACACAAAAAGAAAACAGTAAGTGAGTCTCTATAATTACTGATGGAACTATTGTGAGATTCTAGCAAATACAGCCCAGGAACAGATGTAAGACACTTAAGCCCCCACCCCAGGAAGGCTTATGCTCAGAATACAAGCCCGGCCACGTCAGGAAAGCAGTGACTGCTCACATCACTTTAAGTGTGACTTCAGTGTGGCTCCCTGGAAGCAGAGGTTGAGAAACGGATTCTCACACCAGTGCAGTGCTTTGTCATGGGCGCTCTCAGGAGAAAGACATAGCAGGACAGGAGTGGACAGGGAGCAGCTGGGTAGACAGGAGTTTCCCTGATCGACCAGTGAATTGTGCCAGACTGTCCCACCTTTTTTTTTTAAAGATTTATTTATGCATACAAGAGCTGGGGTGCAGGCCAGAGGTGGGGAAGCGAAAGGATCCTCCAGAGACAGAGTAAGGAGCAGAACAGGTGGATCATACATTGCTGAGGTGAGCAGTGGACAAGACAGGACAGGTCTACTGCGCCACGTGGGTCAGTTCCCTGGCTGGGGATTGAATTCATGCTGCAGTGGCTGTGGATAGCTTTCATTATGCTGAGACTTAACACCTAGCACCACCAGGGAGGCCCCAGGAATGACTTTTGTTACCGTTACAGCCCAGTGACTGTGGGCTGCCCGCTCCTCCCAGGGGAAAGAATCCTGCTGCTGAGGCAATCTCTGGAGAGGGGGCAGCTGTGAGTCAATAGCAGCCCATGCACCCAACACAAACCTGGTGCACCCAGTGTGAATGGGGTCAGAGTGAGGGTTCAGGACAGAGAATTCCAGTAAAAGGAGAAGATTCCTGATTGTACCATATTCCACCGCTATTCAAAAGCACCTGGTACCATTTGATAAGTTATTTTGGGGGTGTGGGGACAATATGACCATTAATTTATATAGAACATATTTTGAACACTCCTAGACCCCCAAAAATAATGCAAACGGAATGCCCTGCTGTTTCATTTCAAATACTATACAACTTGTTAAAGCTGCAGATTTTTTAAAATCCTTGATTGTTTTTTCTCTAAATTTCAGGTTTGACTTACAAATTATTATTCTATTTGTATTTCTGGTAAAGTTTGTGTATCTACAAATTGACTTTCATTTCCTTTTTGCTTAGTTTTTAAGTACTGTGGGATTAACGATTTTAGTTCACTTCAACAATTGATCCTATGTAAACTTAGTTGTTTCCATTACCTGGTTCTGTGAAACAAACTACCCCAAATCTCAGTGACCAGTCATTATTTCACACAGTTCTGTGGGTTGGAAACCTGGGAAGCTCTATTGCAGAGTTCATATGTACAGCTGCACCCCTGAGAACTTGGGGGTGCTGACTGGTGGTCAGTATTGGCTATAGGGTGGGGCACATCCACCCTTCATGTGACCTCTCCTCCTAGGAGACTGGCCTGGGTATCTTCACAACAAGCAAAGCTCAGATTTCAAAGGCATGGGACCCAAGATCCAGGCACCTTCTACTGATGAAACCAGAATTTCCTCCCAAATTCAACAAAGTAGCAAAAATCTCATCTTCACCTCTTGATGGTGGAGCAGCAATTTCATACTGGAAAGGGCTTTGGACAAAGAAACTTATGACTTATTGAAGGGAGAGAGTATTAATACAAACTTTCCACACTGCTTCCATCCCTTTTAACCTTGAAACTGTATTCTTAAGTGGAACATATCTCATGTGCCAGTTCAGACATAATTACAAATTTCACAGGCATATTTTCTTGTGGAAGATGAAACAATTCTGATCTCTCCCCAAAAATGTCCACATCTTAATCGCTAGAACCTGTGAATATGTGAGGTTACATGGGGGAAAAGGGAAGATTGTGACAGATGGTATTACATTTGCTAAACAGCTAACCATAAAGTAGGGTGATGCCCTATATTATCTAGGTGGCCCCAAAACATTCACAGCATCCTTCCGTGTGGACAATGGATGCAGAGTCTTAGAAAAGCACAGAAGTCTCAGCAGGAGGCCAGGCTGTTGGCTTGAAGATGGTATAAAGTGCCACCAAACAAGCAGTGAGGGGGCTCTAGAAAGCAGGAAAGGTAAGAAGCAGGTTCTCTCCCGGAGCCTCCAGGAGCATGGTCCTGTCAACACCTTGCTTCCAGTCCATGTGGGGTTTCTACAAACTTCATCACATTTCCATATTACTTACCAACTCAAGCTCTCAAATCTAAAGCCAATTTCACATTAAGGTTTGAACCACACACAGATGTGTCAGATCTGCCCCATTCTTTTCACTTAACACAACTTTTTAAAAGGGACACGTGAATCATCCCAGTAATTATGAAACATTTTTAAAAATTTATATTGAGGTAATGTTTGTTTACATTGTTGTTTGTACACCCTCTTTTTGGTGCCATTACCATAGCGCTCCCACCACCAGGTACCCAGAATCCACCATCATACTCCATCGTGCTTCCCCCCTTTGTGCTGGCTTCCCTCTTCCTCTCCCCTCTGAATGTCTCAGTCCTATCATCTGTTTTCAAGAGCTAATGTTTGAGGTTGGATTTATCTAAACCTTTGTCCGGTTTATCTATATTCCACTTATAAGTGACATGATCCAGTACTTGTCTCTCTCCTTCTGACTTAGTTCACTGAGATTTAGCTCTTCTAACTCCCTCCATGTTGCTGCAAAAGGCATTAGTTTATCTTTTTTATGGTTGAGTAGTGTTCAATTGTGTATATATGCCATATTTTATTGATCAGTCGTCTGTTTAGGGTCCTTTAAGTTGTTTCCATTGTTTGGATATTGTAAATAGTTCTGCAGTGAACATGGGAATGAAGTTTCCCTTCCAATTACTGTATTTGTATTCTTTGAGGGGATACTTAGGAATGGAATTGCTGGATTGCATTGTAGATCTATTTTTAATCTTTTGAGAAATCTTGGGGCCTCCCTGGCGTCCTGGGCTTAGGTCTCAGTGCTGTAACCATGAGGCCTACCACTATAGCCTAAGTTCGATCCCTGGCCAGGAAGCTGACCCACATGGCATAGCAGATCTCTCCTATCTTACTTGCTGTTCCCCTCAGCAGTGTATTTCACTTGATCTTCCTGTTCTGCTGCCAGCTCTATCTCTGGTGAATCTCCTAAACCCCTGCACCTCTGACCTACACCCCAATAATTCTACACAAATATATTTTTTTAAAAAAAAGAAAAAAATATCCATACTGCTTTCCATAGGGACTGTCCAGTTTGCATTCCCACCAACAGTGTAAAAGAGTTCCTTTTCTCCACATCCTTGCCAGCATTTTTTGGTTTTGATGTTTTTTATGTGGTTTATTCTCACAGGGGTGAGATGATAGCTCATTGTGGTTTTGATTTGCATGCTCAATGATAAGTAATATGTATGAGTGTGTGTGTGTGTGTGTGTGTGTATTACCTCATTCTTCCTTATTGTACAACACATGCTTTCTCCTCTAGGGTCCCATAAAATTCCCACCACCAGTTCACCTGTGCACCATCACCATAGTCCCTTGTGTTCTTCCCTCCCCGGTTTTGATCCCTCCCCCTCCTCTCCTGCAGAGTGTCTCTGATTTATAGTTTTTCCTGCCAGGTTTGTTTTTTAATTTATTATAATTTTTTTTCCTGATCCCTTATTTGTTTCCCCTACATTCCTCCTATAACTAAAACCATCCAATACTTTTCTTTTTCCTTCTGACATATTTCACTGAGCATAATCCCTTCCAGCTCCATCCATGTTGCTGAAAATGATGTGAGTTTATCTTTTTTGATTGATGAATAGTATTTCATTGTGTATATATACCACATCTTCTTGATCCAGTCATCTATTTTTGGGCAATTGGGTCATTTATATATTATCTGGTCATTTTTTGATTAGGTTATTTGTTTTCATTTTGTTGAGTTGTATGAGTTCTTCGTATATATTTGAAATCATTCCCTTGTCAGATGAATGGTGTGCTAATATTTTTTCCAATTCAGTCTTTTTGTCTTAGTTATAGTTTCTTTTGTTGTGCAGAAATTTTTAGGTTTGATACAGTCCCAATTGTTTATGTTCTCTTATTTTCCTTGCTTCTAGAGACATATCTTTGAAGATATCTCTGAAGCTATGTCATGAAGTGTTTTGCCTAAGTTTTTTTTCATGTATTTTATGGTTTCAGGTCTTTTATCCATTTTGAGTTGATTTTTGTGTATAGTATGAGATAGAGATCTAGTTCCATTCTTTTGTATGTGATTATCCATTTTTCCCAATACCATTTATCAGAGGAATTTTTTTGCTCTAATATATAGTCTTTGCTCCATTGTCATATATAAACTGTCCATATTGGGATAAGTTTAGTTCTGGGATCTTGATTCTATTCTATTGGTCTGTGTGTCTGTTTTTGTTCTAGTATCATGTTGTTTTGATTATTATAGCTTTATAGTAGAGTTTGAAATTTTGTATAATAATACCATTTGCCCTTTATTTTTTTGATTAGGATTGTTTTGTGGTTCCATATGAATTTCAGTAATGTTTGCTGTATTTCTTTAAAGAAAGTCTTTGAGATTTTTAAAGTGATTCCATTGAATCTGCATAATGCTTTGGGCATCATGGTAATTTTGACATGTTGATTCTTCCAGTCCATGAACAAAAATACCTTTCCCATTTCTTTTGGTCTTCTATTTCTTTTAACAATTTCTATAGTTTTATTTGCATATGTCCTTCACATACTTTTTTAAGTTTAATCCTCAGTATGTATGTATGTATTTATTTATGTTGGTATAAAAGGGATCATTTTTGAGCCCGTTCATTTAATTTTCTCATTTGTTTTCTTAGTGAACCTAGCCAGAGTCTTATGTATTTTGTTTACTTTTTTTTTCTTAATTTTTTTCTTAATTTTTTTTCTTACTTTTTTTTCTTACTTTTTTATTCTTACTTTTTTTTCCAAGGACCATCTTTTGGTTTCATTAGTCTTTTTGACTCTCTTTTTGATTTCTTATTTCAAATCAATAAATCAAATTATTTCTACTTTTTTTATTTCCTTCTTCTATTGGCTTTGGCTTTATTTGTTCTTCCTCTTCTAGTTCCTTGAAGTGAGAGATTAAAATTTTTAATTGGAGCTCTTTTTTGTTTCTTGATGTGGACCTATATTACTCTATACTTCCCTGCTTTAGCTATGTCCTCTAAGTTCTGAAAGGTTGTAGCCTCATTATTTGTTTTTGTTTTGTTTTGTTTTAAATCTTGTGTGTGTGTGTGTGTGTACATAAGAACTGGGTTGTAGGCCAGAGGTTCAGTGGGTAGTAGGATTCACCAGAGACAGAGTGGGGAGCAGAACAGGCAGATTTACTGAAATACACTGCTGAGGGGAGCATCAGGCAAGATGGGAGAGGACTGCTGCACAATATGTGGGTCAGCTCCCTGGTCAGGGATCAAGTTCAGGCCATAGCAGTGATAGTTCTGAGACTTAGCCCCTAGGCCACCAGGGACGTTCCCTCATTGTCATTTGTCTCATGTTTTTCATAAATTTGTTGACACTTAACTTATAATGCAGCATGTGATCAATTATGGACAATGTCCCATGAACCCTTGAGAAGAATGTCTATTTAGCTTTGGGGAGCGGGAGGTTACAGTGGCCTATAAATGTCTAGTAAAAATATGTCGCTAATTATTTGTTTAAGGCTATTATGTCCCTATTTATTTTCTGTCTCACTGATATGTCCATTAGTGAGAGTGGGGTTTTGAAGCTCCTACTACAAATGTGATTTTTCCACTATCTCTTTTCAGTCAATTGTAAATGTCTAACATATTTGGTGCTCTTTTTTTTTTTTTCATAAGTCTGCAGTGATGAATGTTATGTATTCCCTTAATCATTATCTAGTGCCCATCTTTGTCTCTTTTTTCTTTTTTTTAAGTGGGAATCTATTTTGTTTAATATAGATATGACTGTCCCTGCCTTTC
This sequence comes from Galemys pyrenaicus, assembly GCA_019455555.1. Taxonomy (NCBI): domain Eukaryota; kingdom Metazoa; phylum Chordata; class Mammalia; order Eulipotyphla; family Talpidae; genus Galemys; species Galemys pyrenaicus. Next base: position 244,512 of record JAGFMF010011667.1, read on the forward strand.
TTTGAGTCCTATTGGCTGTGATATTGTTTTCCAGCCCTTTTTATGAGCCTATACTTAATTTTGGAGCTCATGTATGTTTCCTGAAGAGAACAGAGATTGAATTCTGTTTCCTAATACATCCAGATACACAGTGTCTTAATTAGTATATCATCCTTTTATATTTAGAGTGATTACTAATATATCAAAGTCTGTTTCTGCCATTTTATCCTTAATTTTTGTGGTTCTAACTATTTCCTTTTCAAGTTCTTTGTGTATATTCCTCTCTTTGGTTTAGATGTGAGAGATACTTTCAGTATTTTGGGGGGAGTGCAATCTAATGTTTTCAAACTCCTTCAGTTTCTCTTTGTCTGGGAAGGCTTTTATTTCTCCCTCATAGCTGAAGGAGAGCTTTGCAGGATAAAATATTTTGGCGAGCAGTTTTTATCTTTGAGTATTTGGAACAAGTCATTCTGTTTTCTCCTTGCTTATAGTGTTTCTTCAGAGAAATGTAATGATGTTAGAAGTGTAATGATTGGGGTACCTCCAAAGTTATCTGCTTCTTCCCACTTGCCAACTTCAATATTCTTTCTTTGTCTTGAACTCTTGGAACTACTAGATGTGTTGGTGTAGTCTCATTTGTTCCAGTACCCTGTGGTTATTTTAGCTTCCTGGATTTGTATATTTAGTCTCTTCTCTAGGTTCAGGAAGTTTTCCTCTGTTATTTCTGTAAATACATTTTCTATACCTTTTCTTGTTCTTTCAAGATAGCCATCATTCTTATATTGCCTTTCCTCATAGAATCAGACAATCTTTGGAGTGTTTGTTCATATTTTTGTTCATTTTTTTTAACTTCATTCCTCTCTTTTTCTACCTAGATTCTTTGTTCATTTTCATCTTCACATGCACTGATTTATTCTTCCATTTGTTCATTCTACTTCCATAACTTTGTCCTGAATTTTTCCTTTCTTGTATTTCTCTTTTTAACTCCTTAGTTGCCATTGTTCCTAAAGATAGAAGCTTTAACTTCTGTCTTCTACTCATTGATTTTTATCTTTTATTAATTTATCCTATTCATTTTAAGTGCATTCATTTGTTTTTCTGAGTTTTCTTCCTTTTATTTGAATTTATTTATTATGGTAATTTGGAATTCTGATTCTGATAGGAAAAAGATATATTCCATACTTTTATTATTGGGTTCTGGAAATTGGTTTTCTTTTTATTGTATGGTTTCCCCTGGTGGATTCATGTTGCCATCTATTGTTCTGTTTGTTTGTTTTTTTGTACCCCCATTTCTTTGCTTTGGAATCCAACTGATTTGGAGTGGAGGGGTGGAAGCTTCTGGGTTAGGCAAGTCTTCACTCTCCACATAGAATTTGGAATATTGGTGGCCTTACCATGGACCTCTGTCCTGCCACAGCTTGAAACAGTAACCTTAGTCGAAATTACCTTCTATGTTTGGAAACTGGTGTCCCCCTGTGTCCTGAGTAGGAACTTGAAGAGGCCTTCTTTGTAATAACCCTCTGCTCCCCTGACCCACATCACCCCTTTCACTCTTTTGTGTCTCAATTCCATTCTCATCTGCACTCCTTTTAGATGTCAGGAATCCTGGATGGCATTTCCTTTCTAAACCTGAAAGAAGTGCAGGATGATGGCCATCATCTTTATAATGATCCAGCACTTCTTCCTAGAGAGCTAGTTATTCCATGATTAAGAGACAGAACCTCTATCCTATTGGCTATAGAAAAGGAAGCACTGTGTCCCAATTTCATCTTATAGCCATCTTCTGTCAAGGAGAAAGTTGCCCCAAGGAAAAAGTCAATGTAGTAAAAATAGATAGCCAGGATTAACAATGATGTGAAGGTAAACTCTGTCCACACTGGAGTCCTCTAACCCCTAATGTCTAATGTAAGGTAATATATATCTTCATTATGAAAACCAGAGGTCCTTAGGCTCAGTATGCACATCATACTCAGTATGCCTCATAAGACTTGTCGAAACTCATATGACTACATCCCAACACCCTCCAGTGCCTGAGCTGCTGACTTGTGGGGTCTCAGGAGGAACCTGAGAATGTGCATTTCTAACAAGTTCCAGAGGATGCTGATACTGCTTCTAGATGATTTTGGTCTGGGCTATTCTGTTAATGATGAGCCTACAAATCTTTTATATCCTTCTCATGATGCTGACTGGTAATTGCTTAAGTCTGAGAACTTTATAAAATAAATTACAACATTCAGGTTATTTTTCTATTGATATGAACATACCAGAGTTTCTACAATGACCATTTTTCTATGCCTAACTTACTTCCCAATAATGTGGCAATTTCATTAACTAATGTTATCCTTGAATCTGTTAAATGACAAAAACCTGAGTTCATTTTAAAGAGCTATTTGACTATGTTAAATGATTCATGAATCCAGCAGCATCCATCTAGCAGGTAGGAAGGCTTCTGCAAGAAATTGTTTCAAATGTAACATTTTTATTGTCCAAAAGAAGGTGGGGCAAAATATTAGCAAAAGAAGGATTACTTTAAGCAAAGTCACTTTCCATTAAGGGGAATTATGGGGTGGTTTTTCTACAGATTACCTCTCCTCTTCACTAATGCAGAAACCCTAGATTGATTGGTTTAAAATTCCACTTTTGGGAGAGGTTGAAAATGCAATTGATTTAGTTATTCAGTCTTGGAGGAACTTGGCATGAAAGACTCTCTTTTGGTTCTGTTTTGTTTTTTGTTGTTTTTAGCAAGTAACATGCACTTTTCCAAGTAAACCAAGTCAGGAGAGTTAAAAATAAGAACAAAGGATGAAAATCGTAAAGGTTTGGGAAATCGGGTAGGCAAGTAATAATTCTAGTATTTTTCTTTTATAAAGCAGGACTACATTCCATCTCTAACTGGTTCACACTTCATCCTAACAATAGCCTATAGGAAAACGGAATCAGATTGTTATTTTCCTCTTTAACCTCCAGAGGCTGAAATTTCCTCTTATGCCTCTGTAAGAAAACAGAAGCATAAAAGCCAATCAGACCCCATAAAAGACCTTCTCAAAAGACCTACAGAAATGTGACTCTAGGTCTAGGACCTAAGTCTTAAAAGTGAATTATTAGTGCACAACTGCGTGCTTGATTTGGAAACTATTCTTTGTCTTTTTCTTATCTTCTCTTTATTGCACATTAATTGTATTAAAGTTCCTTTCCATTAAAAGACTTATGCACTAAGTATGCTTTGTCTTGATGTGGTGGATGGCAAAACCTATTTAGAGTGAACAGGTTTGGAGGTCCTGGGGTGCCCCTCACCCTGCCATGTAACAACCACATCATTCTGCAGAGAGGGCAGGGTTAGTGCCTAGGAGGGGCCTTCCAGGTTGGAGGACAGCCATGTGCTACTCCCTTGTCCTGAAAGGTGTGGTTCAGTCACAGAGCAAAACAGCGTGTCTGTAAGAAGCCAAGCAATTCTTGTTTTATGAACTTGGTTATGCCACTTTGGATTACTTTTGGAAACATAGAGGAAAGGAGAGTCACCAAGTGATAAAGAGGAGAGAGGGAGGAAGGGAGGAAAGAGGTCAGCTCGCTTTCCCTCCTCCATTCTCAGTGCTTGATACTCAGCCACATATATGGGCAATTTCACCCATTTTCAACTTAAACAGAAATATTTTGGAAAAATGAAAGCATTCAAGTGGCCCTTACAGGTCCCTCATTCTTCAGAAAGAACTTCCAGTACATTCTGAACCCAAAACAGACACAAGAACTTATCCCATTCCCTTTAATAGTGAAGGTTCTGTGCCCCAAACCCCTGATCTCCTGCTGGCTGCTCCCTGCATCATCCTGGTGAAGAAAGCACTTGCCCAATGGACCCTGATGGGCTAAAAAAAGTCAGGACCACCATGAGTGAGAATGACTTCATGATTACACACAATCTCTGCACTGGCAGCTCTGCCCTCCGATACCCTTCTGTTCATGACCAGACAACTTGCCCCAGTAGATAAGAACTTACATTTCAAGCACAGGCTGAGCTTGCCCTAAAAGACATGGCAGCCAGAGAGACTTGAATCTGTTGAGAAGGGGTACTAGTCCTAACGTCACGGTTGCTGAAACCGCAGTAGTTTTGTTTTGAACCAGTGCACACCAAACCCCGCCTTCCTCTCCTGGCCGGACACTTCCAGGGATGTCAGTGTTACTCAACACTGGTTGGAAGCCCCCTACTGTCTCCAGTCTTTGCACAGGGCATGGGGGTGCCAAATGGACACAACCAAGACTCAGCTTGATGAATCTCACACAGAGGAGGCAAGCAGGGAGCAGGTATGAAGTCAAACTGGCCGGGCCAAATCTTTTCCTTGCATGTCATTTCTTTACTGTAAATGGTGACAATAACAGAGAATGACAATAACAGTGCAGCAAGAGGTTTTGTGCAAATTAAATGGGATGGTACATAGCAAGTCCTCCAAACATGTGGGTTAATCACAGTTGGACTAGCTGCATTATCCAAATCAATATATATTTCTCCAAAGAGAGAAAAAGAGGAAGGGAGGAAGGGTTGTATATTAGACAAAAATGATGCTGTAGACACCTACTGGCCCTGAGATTCTGGGAAGGAGCATCTTTGTACCCAGTGTCTTAAGGCTGACAGTGCAGAAGGCAAAATACCTTCTGCAACTGGGGATGGCAGCACATCCTGGACTCCAAAGCTCTGCTGAGAAGACAGGTGTGAGGAGTGGGGAGCTAGGCATCACATTTTAGAAACCTGGAATGTGAAATCAGTGTTGAGAGTTGAATCCTGTCAGTGATGCAGCCTAGAAGTGAGGTTCCCAAATCTGCCTGCTCAGTCCTTCTCGAATACCTTAAGAAACCTCAACATCAATTTTTTTTTAATTTTTTAAAAAGATTTATTTATTTTTGCATACAAGAGCTGGGGTGCAAGCCAGAGATGCTGGGGGACAAAAAGATTCACCAGAAACAGAGTGGGGAGGCAGAAAAGGCAGATCTACTGAAATACACTGCTGAGGGGAGTGGCAGGCAAGAGAGGAGAGGTCTGTTGCACAATCTGGGTCACCTCCCTGGCTGAGGATGAAGCTCATACCGCTGTGGTGGCTGGGGATAGCTTCACAGTGCTGAAGACTTGACCCCTTGTGCCACCAGGGAGGCCCCAAGAAACCTCAGCATCTTTCCAGAAATCTCCATTTTCCATTTCAGTTGAGTTTCTGTGTGTTCTTTTTCCCACAGAAACTAGAAGCAGACCTGATACAAACTCACACCCTCAGATATAAGCAGCAGAAGCTGTGGGAGCGGTTCCTATTGGAGCCTCCCCACAGAGAAAGGAATCAGAGACCTGCCCCGGCTTCTTCACCCTCATCTTGAAAATCAGAATCCAAGGGTTTGTTTTCTACGTTCACTTGTTTGGTTTCTTTATGTTTTATGGCTGAGTAAAACTGTACAGTAGTTGCCTCTCTTTTTGACTTATTTCAATTACCACAATCCCTCAAGTTCCACCTATCTTGTAGTAAATGGCAAGAGTTCATCTTTTATTGGTATATATTTTTTATATAATACATGTAGTGACCCATTGAGTATGCAGAATGTTGATACTTTGGTGGTGGGTGTGGTGTGGTAATACACATTTGAAGAGTAACTTTGTATGCCTAAAAATATAGTGATAAAAAGTATGTTACTTCAGTTAAAAACAAAACAAAAAGCAAAAAGCAAAATAAGCTGGTTCTGCGAAGAAAACTAAAAAAAGAAAATGCTTTAATCCAAAGGTGGCTCTCTTCCCTCCAACCAGCTCTAGTAAGATGGAGTTAGTGCTGATGCCAAGTTTTGCCAGCAGCAAACAAATTCTGTGGGGAAATGAAGAAAGGGGCAGAGATTGGCTTTTCAACCTGGACACCCACAAATGCCTGTCTCACAAATTGTATTTAGACACTATAATCACGACTAAAACAATAAAATATGAAAATCAGGTCTAGTAATTTTTCCAGATATATTTCCACTCAGCACAAGTCCAGGATATGTTTTTTTTTCAAGTCTCTTTCCTCTGAAATGTGTGTATTTTGAAGGAAATGTAGCCCATATGTTGCTTATTCATGTTTCACACAAAATGCTCTTAGGGAATATTTACTTGAGACTCAAAACAACTTCCATTTGTTTATGTTTTTAAAGAACCCCCCTGAATTTAAAAACAGGAAATCTTCATTGACCAAATAGCTGTGAACTTCAGCTCCACCAGTTTTCTGTGGTGTGGAAATTCATCAGCCACCATTACAAGAGAAGGGATTTTCAAATTACTGGAAGTGCAATGACCACTGGCCTGGCTAACAACACATAAGCTGACACAAGCCAGAGACCAGCTCCTTGAGAGTAGGAAGGGTTGGCCCTATGAATAATCAGCTTGACCCACTGCCCCAACAAAGGTTTTGCCCCAGCAATACCTGATGCTTGGCCCCTGGCCTTGAGTGAGAAGGGACAAGACATTTTAGAACTAGTCTGCCAAGCCTAGGGTAATACTTCATTGCAACAGAGAGTAAGAAAATTATATCTTGGCAGGATGCCCTCCCATTGCCAAATAGAAGTAGGACTGGGCAGGTAGAAAAGGGTGAACTTATGGGCTGGGTGTGGTATTTTGAGGCCAACCTATGTCTTACGCTCTGCATTTAACATTCTCTACCCTGAGATATTAAATCCTACAAGGCTCAGTTCCATGACCTATAAAATGGGAACAAAGCACCTATCTAATAAAGATATAAGCATCAGAAAAGCACACATGAAATTCCCAGCATGATACCAGCAGTGCCATCCCTCACAGACAATACAGGGTCAGGAAGGTACTTACTAGCTGGTGTGACAATGTGCGCCACACCTTCCCTGACCCAAGGATGCTGTGGAGTGTCTGGGCCAGTTTTCAGAGGAAACAGCTGCAGGTGTGGGCTCAAGCAATAGAGCGTTTGTAGCCTTATCTAGGTCAGACCCTAAAGTGGGATATGTGACCCCTCACAAGTACAAAATGATCCAGAGAGGCATGGAAAGGAACCAAAAGGTATTTACTTTTTTTTTTCACCCAATCATGACAAAAAATGTCTCCTAATAGTTAGTGTAAGGATTGATTCTGCATGAGTCAGCGATGTACCATGCAAATCCATGAGCTATGCTGAGGGAGGGATGGGAATTCTTGAGCAGGGTGAGGCTCGCCAAGCCACCTCTTTCTGAATACCATGCAGTTTACCTGTGCCAAGTGTGTGTATTTACTGTGTGATACCTTTACGTGAGCACGCCAGCGGATACCTTTGTCACACAAGCAATTGTAGAGATGAGGTGAGCAATTTTCTTTTACAAAAAAAGTACAGTACTTTGGCTGAACTGTTCTCTCTGGATAAACGCTAGTCAGCATGTGCAAGCTCACAATGTTTCTGAAAAAATAAACACATTAAAGCAGTCTTTCCAAGGTCAAGGTGATGTTTCAACACTGGATGAGAAAGGAACTCCTTTTCAAAGAAACTTATCCTATGGAGCGACTGAAAAATGTGGAACTTTTCCATTCATTTGCAATTTTGTTACCAGTAAAAATAAAAGGAAGCCACTTAAAAAAACTGTCATATCTGTACACTGAAACACTTACAAGTAGAATTTTCTAACTTGTTTTAAAATTTCCCAGAATGTTAGTGGATTTTGAAGCTATTTATTTAAAAATATAAAACTTATTTTAAATGTGATTATCACATCTTTGTTTAATCTTACCCTTTCATTTTGATGTATATTCTATTATCCATTTAACATGCCACTTCAGAGTCAGGAATATAGAATATGTGTGCATAAGTGTGTATACACAAACACATAATGTACTTAAACACAGAGATGACTTTTTAAATTCAGGGGGTTCTCAGTGACCAGGATGGTCCCACTGAGTGGAGGCCCCATGGAGTCATGCTGTGATATCAGCCCTAATCCACAAGCCAATGAAACCCAGCTGCAGTCACCAGACTTCTACTCACCTGAGAGCTGACCTACTTATTCCTTACCTGCTTCGACCTGGTCCCACAGAACTTGAGGTTATATTTAGACAGAAGGACCAAAAAATGGAAATGGCATACAGATTTGATTATGGGACATCAGACAAGGCAAACCACTGCCTGTATCTGAGTAAGGAGGAAAAAGAATCCCTGTGATGGGCTCTAGGGGCCTTATTTCTCTGGGGGCTTGTAAAAGAAACAACTCATACTTGTGCTTCTCACATGCTCACCCTCCGAGGAAAGTCATCACATGGACATTCATGCACCTCTATAATCACACGTGCTCAATGCACCACATCACTTGACAAGTCTATATCCAATGAGCAGATATTCTACATGATTGTTTTAATTGCCCAGATAATTGACAATGGTATGATGGGGTGGCAGAAGGAAAGGAAAAAAGAGAACTTGAAAATTTTTAAATTTTTTAAATTTTTTTTCAAGATTTATTTATTAATGCATACAAGAGCTGGGATACAGGCCAGAGTCACAGGAGGTGAAAGGATTCACCAGAGACAGAGTGGGGAGCAGAACAGGCAGACGGACCAAAACACACTGCTGAGGCGAGCAGCGGGTGAGGCAAGCGAGGTCCACTACCCCATTTGGGTCCCCTCCCTGGCCAGCAGCAGGGATCTAAATTGTGATGTAGTGGCTGCGGTTTGCTTCATAGTGCGTTGCCTAACCCACTGCGCCACCAGGGAGGCCCCAAAACTTGAAATTTTTAAATCTAACTTGAAAGGAACAACTTTTAGGTATTAGAATAGGTATTGAACAAATAAAGTAAAACAAAATTCAGATACATCCCCAGTAACAGGCCCAAGAGGCACATGGTTCAAATAGATGAATTAAAACAGTATAAAGACGTGGGGACACATCACTGTTTGTGGATTCTCAACATGCACTCACAATTGCAAGATACCACTCAAGCTCAAGGTGTAGTAACAAAGTGGCTTATTAACAAAGAGGACAATGGGAAAAAGAAGCATTTCTAAGGCCACAAATGGCTGAGTCTTTCACCCCAGACAGTGTCTACAATGTCCAGTAGTCCAAACCAAAGTTTGCACATACTAGGTGGCATTGTTCCTTCGGTGAGAGCCTGTAACATATGGCACACTGGCGAGTGGTGGGCCAGGATCCAAGTCATCGTGGCAGCTGAAGGTTATCACAGCTGGTTCTGCTGAAGTGACCAGCGATGTGTATCCAAAGGCCAGGCACAGTGCTGGATGTCTCAGCCTCAGGAGACAATGCTGGTGTATCAGAAGCAGTGGACTACTCTTACAGATGGCCAGAATCAGGTCAGCAGTGCCAGTCAGCACCAGTCAGCAATGCCAGTGCCAAAGACACCAGTGTTACAGCCCTTAGAGAGCTGTTGGCGAAAACCAACACAACAGACAACTCTTGTAAAGGCAACTGGCCCAGGTCAGTGGTGATGCAGGTGATGTCAGAGGCAGGAGCAAGAGTCAGGCCGCGGTTTGAAGCAGAGATCAGATGCAAAGATGTACGGAGCTCTGTGTTCCAACAAATCTCCCCAGTGAATCTATCTTAACTCCCCTGGAATATCAGTTTATGTCCCCTTTGGGGTAGTGCCTTTCAACCTAATGGGTTCTTTTACATTTCCAGCTTTTTGATTGGTACTGATCATGCTTGAATCTGACTGGCCTGTTTACAATCCTGAATAGTCTCAAAAAGCTTGAATGGCATCAGTGGAAGCTTGAAACTGATTGGACTATTTACATTTCCCAGCTTACTGGGCAGACCCAACATATACTGAGGTTGAACAGGCAATCACCACTGTTGGAGCCCACCAGGTTTCCATCTTAGACTGTCTCTGCTCACTCTCTCTCCCTTTCCCTCTCCTTAACTGTTCCTTTCCTTCCCTCTTTGTCCCTTCCTTCTCCCTTGCCCCACCCACCCTCTCACCTCCTTTCCCCCTTCTTCACATATCCCTTCTCTCCTCTCTGTCTCCCTTTCTCTCTTTCCCTCTTTCTCCCCTTCCACCTCCCTTACCTCCTCTTCCATCTCCTTCCTCCTCTCCCCTCCTCTCCTCTCTTATCTTTCCCTCTGCCTTTGTCTCTCTCCCTATCTTCCTCTCCCCCTTCCTTTTTCCATCTCTCTCCTTCCTCCCTCTATGCCTCTCCCTCCCTCTTTGCCTTTCATTACTCACCCAGATGTCAGCCACTATATCTTTTGAGCAGCCCAATGGAGTGATTTTTTGGCAAGGAAATAGAAAGTTTTTTCAACAACCATCTGAGTAAGCATTGAAATAGGTCCTCTGGCACCTTCCAAAGATTGCAGCTCCTGCCTACAACTTTACTGCAATCTTCTCAGAGACTAACCAGAACAATCCAGCCAAGCAGCTTACAAATTCCTGGCACTCAGAATCTGTGAGATAAGATGCACCTTCATTTTTAGGCTGCTAAATTTGGGGTAATTTGTAAAAAAGGCTAATGATTAATTTTGTTTCAGTTATATCTACTGTTACTTAAGAATCAGATGTTAAATTGCAAATAATTTATTTGGGCAGAATAGCTAATTTCAAAGATATAGGTTTAATTGCACTACTGTCACAGAGACTTTGAGAAGAGGAGGTGCCATTTCCCCTGCCCCCATTTACATGTTTCCACCTTGGGATACAAGTCCCAGTATGCCATGAATCAGACTTCCCAGGCAAAAGAATCTACTGGGAACTTGGGGTGGACCTTTGCAGCCAGTGAAGCTGTATATTATGGAAGGCAGGTGGACTCTTGGGATCTTGCTTCTGGGTCTCTGACATATACCCTGATACTGCTGGAAGGGGACTTAGAACAGACATGTGAAAGAGATACATGTAGAGATGTGGTTGAGAGATACATGGGAAGGCTGATGATGACAGCAATTGCCTTGATGTTACATTTCCTTTTGTCCCAGCTCTCTAAGACCTGCCTAACCACCTTCTTGCTGTTCTCTACCAGAAGGTGCCTTAGACCTGTGCTTAGTTTTTGGGTCTCAGTAGCTCTGCTTCAGGCCAACACTTTTTGGCTAGGCATTTGCCCACAAGGGGATGGGTAATTTTCACAGTTTTATTAGAAATATCCTTTTTTCTCTATATGTACACATTAATTTAGTAAATAATTTTCACACTAAGAGTATGCTTCCTTTACTTTTGTCAATGCAAACAGCTGAATTCCTTCAGAATGTGCAGCCCTTAACAGTTTGGGGTCTTTGAGTGCCCCTCCGTCATGCATTAATACCAAAGACCATTAAACAGTTTTGTATTAGCATTTCCATATTATTCTATCATTCCTCTCTGAAGTTTTTTAGATCTTTGAACCATCTTTATATCCTGTGGGTGCTCTCATTAATGAACTAAATAAATATTTGACACAGGATATTTATAAGAAAATCATGATTTAACATATTTAGAATTATAATTCAATATCATGTATTTTTGTGCTTCTTCACTTTTGTCCATACTGTTCCTGCAGACCAGAATACTGTTCCCAGTTCAAATATTACCTGTCCTACAAGGGACACTTCTTTGTGCTTTCTCTGTGGAAACTTTCCCACCCTCCCAGGAGAAAACTATCTCCCCCTTCTCCACTGTTTTATTCAGGGTTCTTGAGAGAAACAGAACCAACAGGAATGTAGGTAGTAGGTGGGCAGGTAAGTAAGCAGATAGATGGATCTATATCTATATCATAGATACCTATATATATATAGCTGGCCCTTGAAAAATGCAGAAACTAGGGGCTGCAATCCCCTACACAGCTGAAAATTCAAGTATAACTTTTGTCCTTCCCTAAAACTTAACCACATTCACCCTTGGTATCCATAAGGGGTTGTCTCTTGGTAACTGTTTCATCAGGCAACACCACACTGTCAAGGAAACGGGAATGAGTTTTTATGGCATGATACTGCTGAGAAGGCAAAATTTGGCCTTTGATTGACTGAATGATTTTACAGAGTCAATTATTCAGGGCGAGAGAACAAAGAGAAAAAAGTTAGGAGGAAACAAATGTATGTTTAGTTCATCTAGGCTTTTGGGGGTGATGGATCCAGATTAGCTTTATGACCTGTTTGAAGATCAAAATCAATCTTCTGACCTCCACTCATGGTTCTGATCTTATTAAGAAGGCATCCCACTGAGCAGTCTCTGGGACACAAAATCTATGGCCCACAGGCATTCCTGGTCATGCCTTGTGACATGCCTTTGTTCCAGGGGATTAAGCATCCTGCTCTTCTTTAGGTTCCTCTGAGAGGAACCTTTGCAGGGTCAGTGGTTTACACTCTTTAAGTTTAGGTAACTAATTAACTGAACCAAATGGATGTTGTACTGGAAAGGCCAAACTACATAGCCAGATGGTGGCTTAAGCAGCCGTTTAAGCCTAGGAGACCCACAGATAACCTGAAAGTTTCAAAATATGTGATGTTCAAGTTCTTCATAGTAAGCCCCCTATACCCACAGCTACATGTTTCATATTTCCAGATTCAATCAGCTGACATCCAAGATTGGTTAACTTCATGAATATGGATATTCATGAATATGGATAGGAAAAATCCATGTATAAGTGGACCTGTGTGGCAGGGTTGTCATATACACATGAGAGATCTCTTCTAAGGTATCATCTCATGTGATTATGAATTAGAGAATTCCCATGACCAACTAGTCATCTGTAAGCTGGACACCAGGAAAGCCAGTGGTATGGTTGGTTCAAAAGCCTGAGCACCAGAGAGTTATGGTATAGATCCCAGACTTGCATAGAAGACCTGAGAACCAAGAACTCTGAAGACAAAGATAGATGTCCTAGCTTTGGCGATCACACAGAGCAGACATTCGATCTTCCTCCGTCTTTTATTCTATTCAGGCCCTCAACAGGCTGTATAAGTCCCACCCACAATGGGAGGGCATTCTGCTTTACTGAATTCACCAACTCAGTGCTAATTTCCTTCAAAAACACTCTCACAGAGACACTCAAAAATAGCAGTTAACCAAAGTATCCGGACACACATTGCCCAGTTAACACATAAACTTCACATCCATGTACACATAACTCTTCATCCAGTGAATCCTCTAACCCACAGAATAAGTTTCTCCATAAAATACAAAGGGTTTTTGGGTATAAACCCAGCATTGGACTGTCCTCTGAGCCTTCCCTAAAAAATTGAAAGTAAAAAGGATCATTTCCCCAGAGTTGCCTCTGTCTGTGCCAAGTCATAGAGGAAAGGCAAAGACTTAGCTTGGGGAGATGACAGGACAATTTAAGACTGGGCTATTGGTCATGCCGGTTCTGCTCCCCATTCTGTTTCGGGTGAATCCTCTCACTCCCTACACCCTGGTTCTTGTATGCAAAAATAAATATATATATGCATTATTTGCCACAGACAGACAGACAGGCAGGCAGACAGACAGATAGGCAGGCAGGCAGGCAGGCAGGCGGGCGGGCGGGCGGGCGGCCGGACGGACGGACGGACAGACAGACAGACAGACAGACAGACAGACAGACAGACAGATAGACAGATACATACATACATACATACATACATACATACATACATAGATACGTAGAATAGATAGAAAACTGTTCCAGAGTAAGTAGGAGAAACTGTCTTCTAATTACCTAATCACCGATTCAATGTATAGTTCCTATGAACAGGGACAGTTTCTTCTTATGTACCTATATAGAAAATCCTCACGTAGCATTGTGTTTAGGTTCTTGGAAACTGCAACTCTCTTAAAAGATTTTTTAATATTTATTTTGGCATACAAGAACCAGCATGTAGGGGGTGAGAGGATTCACCAAAGACAGAGTGAGGAGCAGAACAGAGGAGAGCAGTGGGAGTATGATGACAATACATAACCAGGGAGGCCCTTGGACACTGCAACTTTAAGAGAAATGATGTAGAACAAAAACAGTGCATAACTGCATTGACCTAATGACATTATTCAATGACCTGCTGTTGCAATATTATCAAAATCAGAATGTTTTGCATTGATATTATACTAACACATAAACCATATTTAAATTTCATCTGTTGTCCCTATGTGTCTTTTATAACAATTTTTCCAGTCAACACACCTTCTAAAATTCTTAATGACTAAATACTTAACTTCAGTTGATAGGTTATATAAGCAAACAAATAACAAGTCTAATCTGTCCACATTTGTCACCTAACAATTCTGGTAAACAGGGACTGCCAGGTTACATAGTGAGTTAAACGCAGTATGGTAATTCAGTGATCATACCAGGTAGTTGACCCAGTGGAAATCAGATGTAAAAAGAGGGAGAACAGTTTTGTTCAGTGTTAAGCCTTTCTGCAAGATTGAAATCCCCCTCCCAAGGGTCTCCCAGGTAACTGAGAAGGATCCGGATAATTTAAGAGAGACATGGTTGGAGAAAAATTCTATCTGAACATGGTAACTACAGTACATGAACAAATAAAGATAAGGTCACATCACACCAACAGCAGTGGCCTCAAGTGCCACCTGCAATGTTTGCTTCAAACAAAAATCCATTTCCAGTCTGTTTCTGTTTCTATCAGGAGCCAGCCTGCTGAGGTGGAGGTATGCTTCCAGGATGCCTCAGGGACAGGAGAGTTTTTTCCACTTGGTGCAGGATACAACATGTTTTCTCTAGACTTGCCACCTACAGCAAATTTTGTAATTGTTCAAAATGAAAAAAGAGAAGAGTGGTGTGAGGGCATATCAGCCACAAATGGTGCCGATACTAGGTTATATAACCTCTCCCAAGATAACCCATCAAGTGTAGAGAGAAGACCAGTGCACAAAGTGTAGCCACCAAGAGCTATGCACAGAGGGAGTGCAGACAGGATTCTTACTGATTCAATGGAAAAATCTATCAGCCTAGGAATCCCTGTTTTTCAAGGCAATATCTTATTTCCACCTTCTATCTAACAAATTTCCTAGCCAAGACATTCTAATTAAACCCCCAGGTAATAAACTACTATTTTAAAAATCATACAGAACATAGATGGTGAGCAAGAGGAGACTGCAAGAAAGCCTTTGTCTTCCATTATAGACTTGGAACTAAATATTGATAGCATCATCTGCAGGCCAGTTTCCTCAGGGAGCTTCAGCATCCTGCTGAACTATCATCACTTGTGAGAGACACTTCACAAGTATCTCACACAAGTAGGTGCTCCATAAATATTGTTTCCTAATTCCAGAAAAGAAAAACAAGAACACATTTGAGAACCATATTTAACATCTTCAATCAAAAACGATACATATGCCATGGAGTTTGTAATTACTTCATAAGAATTAAGTCTGTCCATATGTTAGTAGATTACAAAACTTTAGTTCAATGAAGAGTATAGAAAAAATGCACTGAGAAGATGCAAGAGAAGAAACATGCCTCTCCCTGAGAGAGCAAAGAACATGGTGTTGTGGTTTATGAAGCAAAGTTCACCTATTTGTCATATAATTATATACTCCTAATGAATGAATGGTATTAGTCAGGGCTCTCCAGAGAAGCAGAAACAGAACCAATTGTGTGTGTGTGTGTGTGTGAGAGAGAGAGAGAGAGAGAGAGAGAGAGAGAGAGAGAGAGAGAGAAAGTTGAGTGCAAGAAAATGTTCATGTAATTATGGAGACTCATAAGACCCAAGATATGCAGGATGAATGGGGAGGCTTGAAAGTCAGGAAGAGTAGGTGTTTCAGTTCCAACCTGAAGGAAGAAAAAAGTCAATATCTTAGCTGGAAGTCCATCAGACAGAAAGAATTACCTGTGGGGTAATTGGAGAAAATCTGAGCTACTTACCATTGCTCATTAGTGCAGGAGGGCTCATGAATTAGTATTAACTTGGCCATGCCCCAGCATCTTCCATGTGAGTTAACAGATCTCCACTAGCTACATGCCCCAGAAGTCAGCCTTTGCCCAAAGGGGTCAGTGAAGACATAAGAGCAAAATGCTCTGAGTTTATGCCTTACCTAGCATTCTCCACATGTCACCATGTTGACCAGCCCCACTCCCCAAAACAGAGGTGGTTGCTTTAGATCTCTGTCCCCTCTCAGGAAACCATTTTCCAAGGTGATTCAGAGGACATAGGCAGAGCATACAATGAGCCAAGCTTTTGCCTCAGGCTGGTTTGGACAAAAGCCAGAGTGCTGTTTCCATTAATTTTCCTTTCACAACAAACCTTAATTATCCCCTGAATCAGAGCTGTTTATTAAAAGGAAATAGACGGTGTGGGTGAAAACAGTTATTGTGCAAACACATCGACCCTTAATTACACCTGCTTACGTGGTTGGCTTTGGTGAGCTGCTAGAAGGACCTATCCTGTTATTTAAGCCCACTTAACTTGAGTGGTCTCTGTGCTGGGAAAGCATTCTAAAGGACACATTTTCCCATCCTTACACTTCCTCTTGTTTTTTTCCCCCTATTTTAATGCATCATCAAAGACTTCCAAGAATCTGGATAGATTATAACATGATCATTCTTTTATCAAAACACAACCCCTACCCAACTTTTACCACCATTTTTTTAAAATGAAGGAATTTCCCCCAAACCAAGTATAAATAAAACATTTATATAGCAAATCCAATTTCATTGGTGTATTCGAGTCGTATATCATGTTGCTTTGTCTTAATTTTTGACTCTGATTCTGCTGGACACGGGTCCTGACACATAAACTTAATCTTCCTCCCATTGATTATCCTGATCATTTCTCTCTGCTATTTAATCTTTATATCTCTACTTCATCATTCAAAGGGTTTGTGACAGTGTGCATTGAACACACACATTAGTATGGTGAAATGTACAAAATTTAAAAATCAGGTTATCTTCCAGCGCCAATAAAAAGGGCAGAGGGAGAAGGGACAGAATAGATCATTACAGCAATCAAAAATGGAAACAGTTGTGTTGGCCACCAAAAATTCTTAATTACTCAATTAGTTAATATGATATTTTACAAATTAACTAACAGGTGCTGGAGTGGGGGGCGGGTTATGAGTTTTCAGACTGCTGACAGGAGTAGAAATTTGAAGAATATAGCTTTAAAGGCTTAACTGGCAAATTCATTGGTGTTGATATGGGGTTTGTCTCATAACTCAGCAATAGAAATTCCAGATCACCTGGATAGACATATCTGGCGTGTGTCTACAATAAGACATGAATACGGTATGTGTTTTTAGTGCTGGTTACAGGGAGTGGCCATACACTTCTGGATCCTGGATCCTTGCTGGGCAGTTAATCTTAACAAGGGTCAGAAAACTTCTTTAGTAAAAAGCACTTAATAAATATGTCAGACTTTGAGAGCCAGTCATTCTCTATAGCAATTAGTCAACACAGCTGCTGTGGCTTCAAAACAAACCTAAGCAAAATAAAGTCAAGTGGAGGTCACTGTACTCCTCTCAAACTTTATCTATGGTGCTGAACTTTGGCTCTCACAGAACTTTGATATATCACGAAATATTCATCTTCCTCTTGTTACAGGGAAACCCTAATATAAAATTGTTTTCCCTGACTGGGTCCTCACCCACATGCTCAAAAGGCTTTTATAATAAGCCCAAACTGCAGGCACACACAACAAAAGTTAATTAAGGATTTATTTACAAAAGAAGGGGAAATAATAATGAATAACAAGGAGAAGAGGGGATACAGATCCGTAAATGTCCTACCAGTTCCTCAGAGCTGGAATCCAAAGGCACACTGAGAGATGGCTCCAAAAGAAAAAAGGGACCCCAAGGCCCACGTGTCTGCTTTTATACCCAGCCTGGCTGCTTAACTCCACCCTCAGGTCCCAGTGATCCACTCTTTGATAATGACCTTATGGGATTTGTAGTTCTTGGATATTGTAAGTCTGGAGTGGGGGTTGGAGTTCATAACCTATTTGTGTAATCCATTCAGGAGGACCTTTCCCCCTAACACTTTGATTTTTACCCCCAACCATTTAAAAAATGTCAAACCCATAGGCCATGCAAAGTCAGGTAAGTAACTCAGTTTATTTTAGGTTCAGAGTTCGATCTAAACACCCAAAAGATTATAAGAGCTATGAACTTGGGTTGGAGCAACTCTGCAAGGAGGGAAGAGGAAAGTGGAAAGGGAAGACTTTGTTTTAGAAGTGACCTACCTGTCCACGGTCAGGGTAATGTCTTTACTCTCCACCCAGCTAAACAATTGAAACCGATACTTCAGCTCCGACAGTGAAAGCAGCTAACTCAGTTGCCATCCCCAGCTCATGCTTGAAGCACCCCATCGATCCTTCCCAAAACCCGAGGCAGGTGCCCTTATTATTCCCTGTTGTTCAGATAGTCCCAGGAAGACTTGGCCTCTATGCCATCCCTACATCCATGGGCTTTTCCTTTCTGTCTTCTAACTACTGAGTAGAACTCTTGGATGTCTATGGCCGGGTAGGCACATGAATGGGAAACTCCTGCTTTCTCTGAGTGACCACAATTGCCAAACTCAGTCTCTCTCTCTCTGTCTCTCTCTCTCTGTCTTGCTCTCGCTCTCTCTCTGTCTCTGTCTCTGTCTCTCTCTCTCTCTCGCTCTCGCTCTCTCTCACACACACAAACACACACCATACGCTCAATCACTTCTTGTCCTCCTCTGGGCTGGGTTTATGCTCCACTGTAGGCAATGATTTTAATTGGGTAAGGAACAGAACATGGGGAGACATTGCCATCTGTGGGACAATTAGCTGGAGCTTATGAGGACTCCAGTAAGGCCTCAGGTGGGGCTGCAGCAGCATTGGGGAGTGACAGCCAGGGCAGCAGGCAGAGGCTCTGGAACACCCCATCATCACCTCTGCTGCTGCAGTCCTGTCTGCCCCCCACATCAACCACAGCCTCCTGTCTGCCCCCCACATCAACCACAGCCTCCTGAGGCTGCTTTTCTGTTAGGCATGTCTCAACCCTCATCAGTAGTGTCTGAAAATTCCCAATTCCCCACCACATCCCCAAGTCATGGGTTTCATTTCACCAAGAGACAAATTGTATCTCACTATTTTATTTTGCCATCTGGTCTTCTCTCAACTGAATGGCCAAAAGAAACAGGTGTTGTCTTTGCCCCAGGGCCTTTGTACCTACAAGTCCCACTGCCTGAATGGTTTTCCAGTGACTTCCACAAGTTTCCCCTGACATGTCACCTCTGCCTTGGGCTTTATGACCTCATACAGAGGAAGACAAGTTTTCCCTTACAGAAAGGACCAAAGAACTTCTCCTAGGAGCTGGCCTCCATTTCTCTCCCCTGCAGCACTATGACACTTTTGTGAAAATGAAGCACAATGTCTCCAGTAACAGAACTACAAGTACCAACCTGGTAGGCCCTCTCACATCCAGTCCTGGCTGGACCACTTGTTTATTGTTTCATTCTGAACAATTCCCTGAAGCTTAAAACTCTTACTTTTGAAAGCTGTAAACAATGACTAATCAATACCAAGACTCAAAATAAAGCAAAATAAAGACTCAAAAGATCAGAATTTACACTTGCATATAATGTATTCTCTGAGAGAGATGATCACTGTGGTTTAGTCATTCTTGTCAGTTCTCAAGAAAGAGCCTCATGTCCTGCCTTTATTTTCACTGTTGACAATTTATATCCTATGGAGATGCTTGTGAACTCCTTTATTTTGGGACTGACCCTCTCCATCCTACTCTCTTTATAGTGCCCCTTGCCCTCTGCCTGAAACCACTACCTAGTCTTCAACTAAAAAGGGCTGCTAGTCGGTCATGAATATCTGTGTCTTTAGGGACTCCTTGAGTTACTGATCAAATCCCAATCGTGTTTTAATTCACCAAGTGAAGAACAATGAAATGTGTATAACTGCATAAAGGAGAAATTTTTAAAAATGAAATTGATAGCAGCAATCTATCAGATCTGCATGTATCATCACCTCCAGGCAACACACACACCCTAGTGGTGTGGATTGCGACCCTACTTACAGACCACGAGGGCAGGCAGGGACAGAGGCATGTGACGGAATCCCTGGCAAGTTTCTCCTCCAGGTTCCTAACACCCTGCTCTGACATCTGCTATTTTCTGGGTTACGGCTCATCAAGAATCAGTAGATATAAATATTTCTAAAATAAAATACTATAAGAATGAATGTGTGTGCATAACCTTACCACTGCTTAACCACGGAGGAGAAGAGAAATGTTGAAAAGTTGACTGCAGCCAGAAGGAGCAGAGGTATGCTGCTCCATTACAAGTTAGTTGTGGCATTAGCTCCTCAGAGACCTTTTATGTGGCAGTGTACTGCCTGGATCGTGGAATGGACCAATCAGGGGTGAGCTGTGAGTTGATTGATGCTTTGTTGCCAGGACTCCACCTCTCACCACAAGTCAGTGGTGGCAGAGCACTTTTATGTAAAGTTCACTTCCTGGATGACAGAATAGACCTAGCAAGTGCAGGATTAAAAAATGGTCAAATCAGACCAGGGGGTGGGGGGAACCATCCTGAAAGTGGATATAAGCCAGGGTCAGAAGGAGCCTGGGAATCATCAGACACACAGACACATGGATTCACATGAACATACAGACAGACAGAGAAAAACACAGAGAAGCAGCAACCCAGAGGAAGAAAAGGTCCGGAGAAGCAGCAGCCCCAATGAAGAACCCCTGCAGAGGAAGAGGAGAGCCCCGAAGAGGAGAAGATTGTTACAGCCTCTGAAGAAAGGAGGGAAGCATCCAGCAGCCACCCTCTGAGAAGGGAAAAGAGGCTGAAGGACTCTGCCTGTGACTGGGCCTTGGTCCTATCTCTGACATAGATTGAAAAGGAGGAACATAAGGGAACCAAATAAAGATCAAGGAAAGGAATAAGAACAATAATAATAATAATAACAATAACAGCAATAAAGACACAGAAACCAAAAA
>JAGFMF010011667.1:268837-289902 GCA_019455555.1 Galemys pyrenaicus
CTGAGGGGAGCAGCGGGCACAGCAGGAGAGGTCTGCCGCACCATGTGGGTCCCCTCCCTGGCCGGCAGCAGGGATCGAACTGGTGCTGCAGTGGCTGCGATTTGCTTCACAGTGCGTTGCTTAACCCACTGCGCCACCAGGGAGGACCCACTTTTTTTTTTTAAAGATTTATTTATGCATACAAGCACTGGGGCACAGGCCAGAGGTGTCGGGGGGCGAGAGGATCACCACAGAGAGCGGGGAGCAGAACAGGCAGATCAACGGAAGTACACTGCTGAGGGGAGCAGCGGGCACAGCAGGAGAGGTCCGCTGCGCCATGTGGGTCCCCTCCCTGGCCGGCAGCAGGGATCGAACTGGTGCTGCAGTGGCTGCGATTTGCTTCATAGCATGGTTGCTTAACCCACTGCACCACCAGGGAGGCCCTAGCATAAAAAGCTTTTATATGCACTGGAGAACCAAAAAAATTTTTTTTAATTTATATATATATATATACTTTAACATCATTCT
Organism: Galemys pyrenaicus; assembly: GCA_019455555.1. Classification (NCBI taxonomy): domain Eukaryota; kingdom Metazoa; phylum Chordata; class Mammalia; order Eulipotyphla; family Talpidae; genus Galemys; species Galemys pyrenaicus. Next base: position 269,345 of record JAGFMF010011667.1, read on the forward strand.
TCCTTTTTGTACAATGTACGCTTTCTCCTCTCAGGTGTAGTCCCTGTAAAATTCCTACCACCGATTGAAGTGATAACAAAGAATTGCAGCTTCACCATAGTCCCTTTGTGCTCTTCCCTCCCCTGTTTTTTTTTTTTTTAAAGATTTATTTATTTATGCATACAAGCACTGAGGTACAGGCCAGAGTTGTGGGGGGTGAGAGGATTCACCACAGACAGCAGGGAGCAGAACAGGCAGATCAACAGAAGTACACTGCTGAGGGGAGCAGCGGGCAAGGCAGGAGAGGTCTGCTGCGCCACGTGGGTCCCCTCTCTGGCCGGCAGCAGGGATCGAACTCGTGCTGCAGTGGCTGCGATTCGCTTCATAGTGCGTTGCCCAACCCACTGCGCCACCAGGGAGGCCCACTTTAATTTGGATTTCCCTGAGAATTAGTGATGTTTACATTGGCTGGTGAGTTCTCTCTCCTGAACAACCTGGCCATATTCTAGTCCCTAGTCATGAGTCTTTTAAAGTGACTTTAGGATTTCTTTCTATAGTCTGGTATTAAATCTTTATATGATATATGTGTATATATATTACTTTTCTTTTTTTATTATTTGTCTTATGACTTGCTTGTGGTGTCACTTATCATAGATATTTTTAGTTATTTTTGTAATTTTTTTTATTTTAATTATTTTTCATTTTTGTAGCATATTTCACATCCCTGTGAAATTCCCATCACCAATTCACCCATGCACCATCACGGTAGTTCCTTGTGCTCTACCCACACATTTTTTCCTTCCTCCTCCCCACCTTAGGAATATCTCAAATTTATACTTGTTTGTTGATTTTGTATATTAATTTATTGTACTTGATATTTCTTCTTTTCCTTAGTCCCTTATTTGTTCCTTCTATATTCCTCCTGTAAATGAAGCCATTTGATATTTTTCCTATTCTTTCTTGTTTATTTCACTCAGCATAAACCCTTCTAGCTCCATCCATGTTGCTGTGAATTACATGAGTTTATCTTTTTGATTACTGCATAATATTCCACTGTGTATATTACCATGCCTTCTTGTTCTAGTCATCTATTTGGGGGCATTTGGGTTGTTTCCATAGCTTGTCTATTGTGAAAAGTGCCATGATAAACATAGGTGTGCAGGTGTCCTTTTGAATTAGAGGTTTTGTGACCTTTGGATAAATTCCTAGGACTGGGATTGCTGGATCATAAGGGAGTTCCATTTTTAGTAGTTTGAGGAACATCCACACAGCTTTCCATAGTGGTTGGACCAGTTTGTATTACCACCAGCAGTATAGTAGCATTCCTTTTTCTCCACATCCTCGTCGATATTTGCTGTTGCTAGTTTTTTTGATATATACCATTCTCACTGGTGTGAGGTGGTATCTCATAGTGGTTTAGATTTGCATTTCTCTGATTAAAATAGATATTGACCATTTGTTCATATGCCTGTTGGCCATTTGCATTTCCTCTTTGGAGAAATGTCTTTTTAGTTCTTCTGCCCATTTTTTGACTAGATTCTTTGTTTTTGTTTAGTTTCATCAGTTCTTTGTAGATCTTTGTGATAAGTCCTTTGTCAGTAGTGTTGTGTGAAAAAACCTTCCAATCAGTGGGGTGTCACACTTTGTTTTTGTTGACATGTCTTTTGCTGTACAGAAGCTTTTAAGTTTGATGTAGTCTCAGCTATTTATCTTTTCCTTGATTATCTTTGCTTTAGGTACTGTGTCATTAATGAAGTTTTTGAGGTGTATGTCATGCAGTGTTTTGCCTACTTTTTCTTCTAAATATTTTATGGTTTCAGGTCATATGTCTAATTCCTTAATTCATTTTGAGTTGGTTTTTGAGCATGGTGAAATGTAGTAGTCTAGTTTTATTCTTTTGCATGTAGCAGTCGAGTTTGTCCAGCACCATTTATTGAACAAGCTGTCTTTGTTCCATTGCATATTCTTTGCGCCTTTGTCAGAGGTTAGTTGTTCATAAGTCTGTGCCTTATTTTTGGGCTTACTATTCGATTTTATTGGTTTGTGTGTCTGTTTTTGATCCAATGACATGCAGCTTTAATTACTGTGGCTTTTTAGTATAGTTTGAAGTCTGGAAATGTGATATCTCCATTTCCCTTTGTTTTAGTCAGAAGAGCTTTGGCTATTTAGGGTTTTTTGTTGGTCCGTATGAATTTCATCAATATTTGCTCTATTTCTTTGAAGAATATCATTGAAATTTTTATTGGAATAGCATTGAATCTGTAGATTGCTTTTGGTATAATGGTCATTTTGATAATGTTAATTCTTCCAATCCATAACCAAGGGATACCTTTCCATTTCTTTGTGTCCTCCTCTATTTCTTTTTACAATATTTTATAATTTTCATTGTAGAGGTCCTTCACCTCTTTTTTAATGTTTATTCCCAAGTATTTTACTTTTTTGTTTCAACTATAAAAGGGATGGTTTTCTTGATTTCTTCTTGTTCACATTGACTATTTGTATAAGAAAGGCTACTGGATTTTGCATGTTGATTTTGTACCCTGCTACTTTAATAAACTGGCTGAGTAATTTAATTAGATTTTCTGTAGAGTTTTTGGGATTCTCTATGTATATTATCACATGAATAGTAATCATCTGCGAATAGTAATGGTTTTACTTCTTTTTTCCCTATTTGGATTCCTTGTATGCTTTTTTCTGGTCTTATTGCCCCAGCTACGACTTCCAGTATCATATTGAAGAGCAGTGGGGAGACTGGACATCCTTGTCTTGTTCCAGACACTAAGGGAAAGGCTTTTAGCTTTTCACCATTGAGAATGATATGGGCTATGTGCTTGTCATATATGGCCTTTAGTATGTTAAGGTATGGTCCTTCTATCCTGAGAATTTTGAGGGTCTTCATCATAAATGAATGCTGAATGTTGTTTAATGCTTTCTCAGCATCTGTTGATATGATCATATGGTTTATATTCTTCTTTTTGTTGATACGTTAGATTACATTAATTGATCTTTGGTTGTTGAACCATCCTTGTGTCCCTGGAATAAACCCTTCTTGGTCATAATGAATTATCTTGTTGATCCATTGTTGGATTCTATAGGCTAGATTTTATTGAGGATTTTTGCATCAGTGTTCATTAGAGAGATTGGTATATAATTTCCTTTTTTGTGTGTTCTCCTTGTTCAGTTTTGGTATTAGTGTAATGTTGGCTTCATAAAAGTGTTTAGTAGTAAAGAGTCTGTGTAGGATAGGCACTAGTTCATTTTTGAGTGTTTTGTAGAATTCATTTGTAAAACCATCTGTTCCTGTACTTTTATATTGGGGGAGGGTTTTGATTACTGCTTTATTTTCACTACTTGTAATTGAACTGTTTAGGTGTTCTGTGTCTGCTTTATCTAACTTTGGGTGATTATAAAGTTGTAGGATTTGTCCATCTCTTCTAGATTATTTAACTTGTTTGTGTATACTTTTCATAGTAGTCTCTGCTTATTATTTTGATTTCTACTGTGTCTTGTGATTTCTATTTATTTGTGATCCTATTTATTTGAGTTTTCTCCCTTTTTTTCTTTGTCAGCCTAGCTAAGGGGTTATCTATTTTGTTTATTTTTCAAATAACCAACTTTTGGATTTATTGATCTTTTGGATCATTTTCTTAACTTCTATTTCATTTATTTCAGCTTCGATTTTTATTAATTCCTTTCTTCTACTGGCCTTTAGAGTTTTTTTTTTTTTTGTTGTTTTTTCCCAGTTCTTTAAGGTGTGAGATTAGATTGTTTCTTTGAGTTTTTCTTGTTTCTTGATGTTTCCTATATTGATATATATTTTCCTCCTATAACTGCTTTTGCTGTATCCCAGATATTCTGGAGAGTTGTGTCCTCATTATCATTCATCTCAAGATATTTTATAATTTCTTCTTTGATCTCCTCATTGATCCAGTGTTCTTCCAATAGTGTGGGTTTCAATCTCCATGTGGTGGGAGGGTTCCTTGCTTTCTTTTCATGGTTTATTTCTAACCTGATATCTTCATGTTCAGAGAAGATAGTTGGTATGATTTCGATCTTAGATATTAGCTGATGCTTGTCTTATGTCCCATGATGTGATCAATCCTGAGGGATGACCCATGTACACTCAAGAGAAATGTATACTGAAATTTTGGGGGGTGTAGTGTTCTATAGATACCTATTAAGCCAATGAATTGTAGGTCCTTGTTTAAAGCTCTAGTGTTTTTGTTTATTTTTTGTCTTGTTGATCTATCCATTGGTGAGAGTTGTGTGTTGAAGTCTCCTACTACATATGTATTTTCTCTGATGTCTGTTTTCAGAGTTGTTATTAGTTGTCTGATACATTTTGATGCACCTTCATTTAGTGTGTATATGTTGATGAGTATTATGTCTTCTCGATGTATTGTCCCCTTAACCATAAAGTAGTGACTGTCTCTGTCTCATTTAACCTTTTTTAGTTTGAAGTCTATTTTATCTGACATAAGTATAGCTGTCCCTGCCTTCTTTTTTGGCCCATTTGTCTGTAGAATTGTTTTCCAGCCTTTTGCTTTCAGACTGTGTTTGTCTTTTATAGTTAAATATATTTCCTATAGTCAGCAAAAGATTGGGTTCTGGTTTTTAATCCAGTCTGCTACTCTATGTCTTTTTATTGATGGGTTTAGTCTATTTACATTAACAGAAAAATTGATTCATGGGCATTCATCTTTGCCATTTTATTTTCCTTTTTGTGATTCTATTCCTTACCTTCTTCCATTCATTCCTCTGTTGGTTTTAGCTCTAAGGTTTGTTGCAATATTTTTAGAGTGGGGATTTTGTAGTAATGGATTTCTATAGATTTTGTGTGTTTGAGAAGGTTTTTATTTTTCCCTCCTAGAAGAAAGAGAGTTTGCAGGGTAGCATAAAATTCTTGGTTGGAATTTGTTGACTTGGAGTTGGTTAAATATATCCCTCCATTCTCTTCTTGCTTGTAGTGTTTCTTCCAAGAAGTCTGATGTCAGCCAGATTGGTTTTCCTTTGTAGGTTATCTGTTTCTTCATCCTCATCAGTTTCATTTTTTCTTTGTCCTGGACCCTTGAAAACGTTACTATTATGTGTCTTACTGTAGTTTTCCTTTCATTATGGTAATTTGGCATTCTTCTACATTCTTGTATGTCTATTTTTGTTTCCTTTTTCATGCTTGGGAAGTTCTCTTCAATTATCTCCTTGAATAGGTTACCGTAGCCTTTTTCTCTCTCCTCACCTTCTGGTATATCTATGACTCATATTTTCTTTCTTCTTGGTGTCAGGTAGTATTCAAAGTGTTTCTTCATTCTTTTTCAATTTTACTTCTCTTTCTTTGTCTTTTTTGGTTCTTTTTATGTCTCTGTCTTCAAGAGTACTGATTCATTATTCCAGTTTTCTATTCTGTTTTCCTGGCTTTTCCCAGAATTTTTGAGCTCCTCCACTACTCTCTGAGTATGCTCCATTTCTTTCTCTTTCCTCTGTAGGGATTCCACCTCATTCCTCAACTCCTTGATTATATTCTTATCCCTTTCTGTGTTTTCCCTTAACTCTTTGATTGCTCTCATCTTGGCCTTTTGGAATTCTTTGTCTGTTAGGTGTGGATATTCTTCTGTGTCCATATTATCAGGTTCTGGATGCTTACTTATTTTCTGTGGTGTATTGTTTCCAAGTGGGCCTTCTTGGTCATTGGCATTTTCCTTTCTTCCCATTGCTAGCCTTCAACATTTGAGTCTGTGTGCCCTGGTACTGATGGTGATAATGGGCATGATTTCTGATTTTTCTTCCTAAGGTTTGGATACGTCTGCCTGGTATCTGAGCCTCTGTGGCTGGGTATAGGCTTGAGTGCTCTTCTGTTATGGTAGATATTGTTCTAATCTGTGTTTTGCTCCAAGAGCCCTTGCTTTTCCTTCCCCTACTCCGCTGTATAAGATAGGCTATGACATCTCAGTTAGTGGTATTCCAGTGTCTTGTGTAGAGCCCTGCACCTCCAGAAACATGTGGAGGTTAAGTCCACAGGGAGGTGCTTACAGTCTGGGTGGGATGCATTTCTCTGATCAGTTGCTTGGTACTTCAAGGTGTGTCTCTTATGATTACTGGGATTGAAAGAAAATAAGGATCAAGAGAAGATATAAGAGGAAAGAAGAAAATGGTACAGAATTGTAAAAGGGGTGAAGGTAAGAGGAAAAAGCAAGGATTTTATAGGGGGAAGAAGAAAGAGGAGGAGGGAGGGGAGAGAATGTGATGAAAAGTAAAAGTAGTATGGGTAATGCTGGGGGGGGGTAAAGAATAGAAGTAGGGGAATCAGATACTCATACTAGGAAAGACAAGAAGGAACAGCAAACTTGCAACTGGCCAGTAGACAAACAAACACACAAACAGAATGGGGTGGGGGGGGGTAATTACTTTTCAGGACTCTAGTAGATCCCTGTGTTCTTCACTGGGGATCACAATCTCCCTTGTGAAGTTTTAGTGGCGGGGAGAGAGAAAGGAAAAGAAAAAAAGGAAGAAAAAGAAAAAAAGGAGAAAGGATGGCACTGATTGAACTGCAGAGGCAGGTATGGGAGTTTTTCAGGTCCCGTTGAGTACCTGGTTAGGTGATGAGGCTCCAGAGGACTCCTTCCACCTGAGGGCTTGTGGTACCAAGAGACACCCTATGTAGGGACTAGCTCTATGAGGCTCCTCCTAATGTCTTTCCATAAAAGAAAAGTAGAAAAAGAGAAAAAAAAGGGAGAAAAAGTCTCACAAGTCTCCCTGATGGGGGATGGAAGAAGGGGTGACCATGGAGTGGCTGGCACCCCAACTATGCCTGTTCTAGGCTCCTTTGCCTGCTTGACCTTGTCCAAATATCTCAGGATTCAGAATCTAGATGTCTCAGGCTTCTGCTCTGTGCCTATTCTCCAGTTTTTTTCTCCTTTCTGCTGGTGGCAGTATGCTGGCTTTGTGGGTGGGGGAGGGTAGCAGGATTCTGCTGGTTTGGAAGCAGTTCCCTCAACACTGACTTTGTGTCTTGTCACTTTGTCTTCCCCCCACCCTACTTCTATTGGGTCACCAACTCTGTCCAAAATGCCTGGATCTTGTCAGAGATATGCTGTAATTTCTCCCTTATCTGTACCTTTATGGGAGACTTTAATCCTAGCACCTCTTTGCTGCCATGTTGGTGACATCACCTTCAAACTTTAGTTTTAAATAAAGAATATCCCTGCATACAAAGTGTCAGGGTAGGAAGACCTATGATCCTTATGCCTGCGGGGCTCTCTGCAGCAGGCAAGGGCCTTGTGGCTGCAGCTGTGGCTGAGGGTGCAGTCTGGCTGCGTGCAGCTCGAAAGCCCTGCTCCTGCAGCACTGGGTGGGGACAGAGTTGGCAGAGCATGCTCCAATTTTTTAATTATTATGTTTGATTATTTTTATGTTTAGTAACAGTAATATTACTATTAAATAATATTATTAAATATTATATTATGTTGGGTTATGGTAGTATGTGTGATTGTATTATGTAAGACATTAATTATTATGTATATAAGACAAACCCACAAAAGCTATATAATCAAAATTTTCTATTTTTTCCATAACTTTTGCGGGTTTTGTCTTATTTACACCAACATGATATGCTTATCAACTGCATGCTGGTTTGCATATTTGAAACAGGGGGATAGAAGGCTCTGAGGCCAGAGAGCCCCCAAAGCCCCAAAAGGCCAAAAGGCCACAAACCAGAATCAAGGGCTATATAGCAACAGGGGCTACAGCCTGAGGACAGTGCCTGATACAGGTCACTGTCTATGAGTTCTCACCCATGCGCACAATTGCAAGAGACCTCAGGCTACAGCAACAACAACCATGGGGTTTATTTACAAACAGGGGGAAACAAAAACACTTACGTGTCCACAAGAGACTGGCTGCTTCATCCAGACAGCATCAGTGTTTGCAGTTACCAGTCGCCAGGAGTGATGGGCAACTCTGGCCAGTAGCAGTGACCACTACTTGGCTTGCAGAAGCAGTGTCAGGGACACATGTGTTACAGCTCTTGTGAGTTGTTGGCTTATACCAACAATGAACAGCACTGAGACTTTGGTGCTCATTCCAGTCAGTGTCAGAGACAGGACCAAGGCCCAGTCTCTGCAGAGTCCTTCAACCTCTTCTCCCTCCTTGAAGGGTGGCTGCTGGAGGCTTTCCTCCTTTCTTTGGAGACTGGAACCATCTTCTCCTCTACGGGACTCTCCTCTCCCTCTGCAGGGGCTCTTCCTCCGGGCTGTCGCTTCTCTGGACCCCTTCTTCCTTCAGGCTGCTGCTTCTCCACGTACTTCTCCATCTGCTCCTCCTTGTGTCTGATGAATCCTGCCTCTGAATGAGTACTCCAGGCTCCTTCCACCCTGGCTTATATTCACTTTCATGGTGCCTCCCCCACAGTCTTATTGGTCCATTTTTCAATCCTGCACCCAATTGGTCTGTTCCATAATTCAGGAAGTGCAATTTACACAAAAGTGCTCTGCCACCACTGACTTGTGGTGAGTGGTAGGGTCCTGGCAACAAAGCATCAATCAACTCACAGCTCACACCCAATCAGTCCATTCCATGATCCAGGCAGTACACTGCTACATAAAAGGTTTCTGAGGAGTGATTGCTACAACTAACTTATACTGAAGCAGCACACATATCTGCTCCTGCCTGCTGCAGCCTGGTAACACATTTACCTCTTTTTCAAAAATAAATTCCAGAAACATTTAATGAAAGAAAAGGGGAATCTAATTTATTTCCAAAGATATAGCCAAATATCATAATTGAGTCTAAGTATCATTGTCAAATATACCTAAATTCCACACATACCTGGAAACCCACTCTCCCCATAGGCTGTTATTGTTTGTATCACTTGTGCATTTGCTAAAGTCATACTATTTACTCTGCTTCTTCAAGGGTCATTTCTATGTGTTGAGAGTCCAGTGTCTGTCTTTTGTGACAATAATCTGTTAATATGTACACTCCTTTTCTTTCTCCACTCTTTTCCTTCTTCCTGTTTGTTTGTACATAGCAGGAGCACAAGTTTGTATGAGGTGCTGGAGGTGATTGAAATAAGGAAGTTGTACACTTTCCTCACCCCCATCTTGGATGTAGGGTTCCTAAAGCTATTCCCAGCCTCATTAACCACCATCCCCACCCCCAACACACACACAAACACAAACACACTATCCTGTTGAGGAAGGGACTGACCAGTCTGGCTTCCAGATTCAGCTTCCCCAAATAAACCATTCTGAAGGATGTTTCCTAGGGCTGCTGTAAGAAATTGACATAAACAAAAGAAATTTATTCTCTCAAAGTCCAAAATCAAAGTGTGACAGAGCCATGATCTGTCTAGAGGCTCCAGTAGAGGGTCTCTTTTTGTTCCCTCCAGTAAATAGTGACCCCAAGTGTCTCTGGACTTGTGGCCACTTATGGGCTATTTTACTATATCCCATTGCTATCCCTCATTCCAGGACCTTCTCTCTGCATTTGTCTCTCTGTGCCTTTTCTCATCTTAGAAGGGCACCTGTTACACTGGATTCAGGACCCACATTATTCCCATATCACCTCATCTTAACTAATTTCACCTCCAACAATTTGGTCCGATGTTACCTTTGATCACAATCTGAGATTCTGTGGGACCTGGTAGACATTAGAGGAAGGCACTATTTAAGTAAGTAGAAGTCAACACAAGAAGTCATTGTTCTCAGCAGGGGTGACTGAGATGCCCCAGTTCAAACAAAACACTCTTGAGCCATGCCTAGTTCCCAATCCCAATCCTGCCACTTGATAACCAATTCTATCTGTGCTATTTAATCCCTCTAATCTGTTTCTTAAATTAGGGACACCATTTATAATATATAGGTGATGGCATTGAGTTCTCCATTCATGATGACTCTGATGATCCTATCTTGGGCAGGCAAAGGGAAGGGTCATATATAAAAGTAGCTAGGATCACACATCCCCATACATGTCATCCTGTATTTGCCATTAATAACAAGAACAAATAGGAAAAATAAATTTGAAAGTTGAGTCCTGGAAGGTTTATTCCAAATATTTCCATCCTGCTCTTTCAAATGACTCACTCACCCAACCAGGGTCAACCACACAGTGTCACTCATCACCGATAAGACCTGCTAAGATAATGGAAGGCATTGCTGACCCTGGGAGCACAGACTTGATAGACACAGAAACAGATGACTCTGTCACCAGAAAAACCAGTTAAAGGTCAAAGAGGAGATGACCCTAGCCTCTCCCATTTCCTCCAGACCCTGCCCTCCTTCCTGGTCCATGCACAATGGGCACCACACCTACCAGGATGAAGAAGCTCCACTTCCACATTAAGCTCCAAGAGATAATTTTTCCCACTCTACCTTCATTTTGGTGTCAGCCCAGGAAATGGGGGTCACACCTTTACAATAGCAAAATCACTTACATGGACGGAAGACCCACCCAACCACTTAAGTGAACAGCTATTGCTAAAGTCCACGTGACCAGCACCACAGGATTGCAAATGCATGGTGTTCAAAATTTCTAAAAGTGCTAAGGAGACACCTTACTTCTCCTTAATTCCTCCACAACAGCCCTAGATAGGCCAGCATTTCCATCCTCAAAATATAGATGAAAACCTGAGGCCTAGTGCCGCTACCCATTACCCCACACTACAAAAGAGCAGTTTATGTCCTGTGTGATTTGTTGGGAAGGGTCCTATCATCATGCTTCTCTCACAGGGGTCACTACACAGGTCCCCATAACTTTTATTGTGTATCAGTATATATATCTACATTAAAGGACCAAGTTTCTGGGTGGTCAAGTAAACATGAAAAAAAAAAAAAAAAAGACCTGATGTGACTCATCTCCACTCCAGCTCTGGGCAATGCTGTTTCTCTATTATGTGGAGGAGATTTTAGCCCATGCCCAGTATCACAGTGCAGGACCATAAATGCAACATTTAAAAGCCCAAATCCACATTCCTCTGTGATAGCAGCCACACTCAAAAGACTTTAGAGATGAAAAGACCACATCATCAGTGACAGATTGACCTACATTTATGCAAGTTCTCAGTGTGAGAAACCTCAGTGTTTGAGGACCGGTACATTCAAAATGCCAGATGGCAGAACTGTTTTCAGTCAGTCTCTGAACATTAGTGACCACTGCTCACTCCTGAGCCACTCACCCATACCAAGCAAAAGGGAAAGGACCTGGGCAAACCCAAAGCAGAGTTCTAAGCAGTCCACTCATCTTTCAGTAGCTGACAATGAACTGGACATTTCTCCTCCAGCACAGCCTAGTGTCAGTGGAGCCTTGGTGGGTTTTTTTTTTTTTTTTTTTTTTTGCTCCCGTTAAACCAATATGACTTCAGATATGTGGAAAATTCACTTGCAAGCACAGCATTTTTGACATTTGTGATTTGCACCAGGAAGTGACTCAACTTCCTCTAGGACCCAGGCCACTACAGCAGGAAGGGGACATTTCAGTCCACCAGGAGCAGGGGAGTCAGCCAGTTGCACTGTAATCCACACACTCATGGAGCGTACGCTGCCAATCTTCCCAAGAAATGGCTACAGGACAGACATTTCCAGACTGAGAAAATCTCCAAGAGATCAACAGTGGATGAAACAGACCCACACTGGAACTCCCTGCATGTCCCAGCAAGAAACAAAAAGGTTTAAACAAAAAGGTTACATGGCACACACCTATATGGAGCACTAGAAAACATGAATCAGTGACTTCTTGATCTGAAGGTAAATCATTTCCAACCCACATCTAGTCAATCCATCAATCATGAGAGTAGACTATAGACATGTTCAAATATGTAAGATCTCAGAAAATTCCCTTTCTGTCTCCCCATCTCAGGAAGTGATGAGTTTTGCTTCACAAAACTGAGATAGTAAACAAAAGAACATGGAGACCTAGAATCCAAAAGGTGGAAAAGTAAACACAAGAGAGGAGAGGAGCTCCTAGAAGAAATGACAGAGGAAGATGTTGACTTAGCAGCTGTGTGCTGGTCCTAGCCCCTGTCTAGAGGGAGGGATCAGGGGTTTCTCAAAGAGAAAGGAATTTTTTTTAATTTTTTAAAAGATTTTATTTATGCATATAAGAGCTGGAGTCCAGGCCAGAGTCCAGGGAGGTGAGAGGATTCACCAGAGACAGAGTGGGGAGCAGAACAGGCAGACTGACTGAAACACACTGCAGAGGGGAGCAGCAGGTGAGGCAGGAGAGGTCTGCTGCGCTACATGGCTGCCCTCCCTGGCCAGCAGCAGGGATCAAACTCATGCTGCAGTGGCTGCGGTTTGCTTCATAGTGTGTTGTTTAACCCACTGAGCCACCAGGAAGGCCTATGTACTTTTGTCATTTGTCAATGATAATGACATAGTCTCAAAGTATGAACACTGAATAGAAATTTTACCAAAGGTGCAATATAGCTGTGTACAAAAGAAAGAGCAGTAGAAGTGTGGGATCATGTGTGCCTCTATGTGTTGCAGGCAATGAGAATATATTGTCAAGTGGAAGGTTAATATCAGATTTAGGTTGGCAAGGGCTTCTCTGAGAAAAAAACCCAGAGTCTCTTCTAATAGTACAGCTCCCCTGAAAACTACATTGGAAAGATAATGAACAATGCAGTGTCCACACCATTTGCCCTGGAATCCCTGATGCTTAAGGCTGTTCTGAAGTCAGACTCACACAGGGATAGGGGCTATATAAGTAGGGCAATGTAAGAGACTAGGGGGAAACTGAGGCTGTGGCCTCTATGTTCTGTGACCGCACTCACCATGACTCAGTTCTGTGGCAGCCATCCACATCCTACCTGGGTGAGAAAGCAAAGCTTCCAGGCAGATGAGGGTGTTGGACATACTGCTGTAGGCCCTACATCTTCCAACAGGGATAAACCAATGTGCTCGGAGATTCATATTTGTTTTATCTGGAGAGGTAAGGCCAATTCAAAGCAATCACCTTTGCTACCACCTCTGTTATAGCATCAAAGTTAAACCCCAACTTTCAAAAACAAAGTCAGTAAACAATGTCCAAGTCTGACAAATTAAGGTGTAGCAATACAAGTGTGTGATTTATTTAGCAAAAGGAAGATAAATTCAAAGGAGATGAGCATAATGGGGTGGGGGGAAGGAGAGGAAGGGCTGCCTGGGGAGCCAGGCCTTGTAAAGCAATCTGACTTTTTAAACTATATACATGTGAAAATTTGATAAAAATAAATAGCACATTTAAAAATATTTCTTGAAAGACAGGAATACACACACATACATATATATATACACACACACATAAGTGTTAAGTTCATGAGACTTTTGGGAGCTTTTAATGTTTTCTGGTTTTCAGTAACAATTTCACATATCCTGAAAAACATTTATCATTATTAAAATTGAGGAACAAAATAAATCATTTGCAGGTTTGAACAGAAAAAAAAGAGGAGATGGTTTTGCTAACACACTTCCTCTGCAGGCAAATTTACACACTAATTTCAGACTCTTTGTAGTTGGACTCATCCTTCTAAGCACAAATCTAATTCTACAATATGCTGAGGCAAATTTTTAGGATGACTTATTCTTTTTGATTATCATTATAATTATTTTATAAAAAAATAAGTTAATTCCTACTGCACCTGCACTGTGCTATTTTCTTGACTTAAATTATCTTATGTAGACTTTAGCAATGGCCTTTTGAGAAGTACCTTTATTGCCCTCATTTTACAATGAGGTATTCAAGGTCCAAAGAGGTGAAGTCATCTGCACAGGTGTTCCCACTCCTGAGGGCAGCTGCCCAGGGACACACACTATACCCATCTACCTCCACCTTCATTTGTATTATTTTGGTAACAGACATTTAATCAGACTTGCAAAGAATGAATCTTGTCATCAGTAGTGTCATCCACACATATTTGTTGAGGCCAAATTAAAACCCAGCACAGAGTCACATACTGTGAGGACTTGAAAGTTTTTTTTTTCATTTATTTTATTTATAGATATTTGACATCAATTGTAATCCCATGTATTGCCCATAAGCATATCACCAGCTCACCATCACTTCAGTCCCCCGTGCTCCCGTCTGCCTCAACCCTCCCCTCCCCTCTCCCCACCAAGTGTCCCCAGTGTGTCCTTCTCTTTTCATTTTTTATTTTTGTGTCTTTATTGGTTTTATTATTATTATTATTATTATTGTTCTTATTCCTTTCCTTGGTTTTTATTTGGTTCCCTTATATTCCTCCTAGGGGAGGAACCATATTTTTCTTTTGCCTTCTGACTTACTTCGCTAAGCATAATCCCTTCCAGTTCCATCCATGTTCCTATGAATGAGTCTAGTTTTTCATTTCTGATTGCTGAGTAGTATTCCATCGTGTATATGTACCACAGCTTCCCGATCCACTCATCTGTTTTTGGGCATTTAGGTTGTTTCCAGGTCTTACCTATTGTAAAGAGGGCATTATAAACATGGGGGTGCAGGTATTCTTTTGAATCAGAGTTTTTATGTCTTTTGGATATATTCCTAGGAGTGGGATTGCTGGATCATATGGAAGTTCCATTCTTAGTAGACTGAGGAACCACCATCCTGCTTTCCATAATGATTGGACCATCTTGCATTCCCACCAGCAGTATAAGAGAGTTCCTTTTTCTCCACATCCCCGCCAACATTTGTTGTTGTTGGTTTTTTTGAAATGTGCCATTCTCACTGGTGTGAGGTAGTATCTCATAGTGGTTTTGATTTGCATTTCTCTGATGACAGGAGAAGTTGAGCATTTTTTCATATGCCTGTTGGCCATTTGCATTTCCTCTTTGGAGAATTGCCTTTTTAGCTCTTTTGCCCATTTTTTTACTGGATTGTTCACTTTGTTTTTGTTTAGTCTGGTTAGTTCTTTGTGGATCTGTGTGATAAGTTCCTTGTCAGTAATGTTGTGTGCAAAGATTTTCTCCCAGTTGGTAGGTTGTCGCTTTGTTTTGGTTAGCGTGTCCTTTGCTATACAGAAGCTTTTAAGTTTGATGTAGTCCCAGCTGTTTATCCTCTCCTTCACTCTCTGCTTTAGGTGTTGTATCTCTAAAGATGTCATTGATGTGTATGTTATGTAGAGTTTTGCCTACTTTTTCTTCTAGATATTTTATGGTTTCAGGTCTTATGTCTAGAGGACTTGGAAGTTTTAACTCAATTGCCTACCTCCGAGGGGCTGAAGCTAAGAATTTTAGTCAACATGCCGTTAACAAAGTGCCATAGACTGGGAGCTTAAACAATCAAAATTTATTACATAACACTTGTGGGAAGCTAGAAGACACAGCGGAGGGTTGGTTTCTTCCAAGGCCTCTCCTCTTGCAGACAACCACCTTCTCCCTGTGTTTTCACATGGTCATCTCTGTCTGTGTCCTAATCTCTTCTTACAAGGACACCAGTCATATTGGATAGGGCTCACCCTTTTTTCCTTATTCTAACTTATTTGCTTCTTTAAAGACACTGTCTTCAAATATGATCACTTTCTGAGGTGTTGCAGCTTGGAGCTTCAGGTAGCTGTGACATGAAGCTTAAGATGTGAGATAAAGCTTGGGGCTTCTGGTACCTGTGAAATTACTCAACTTAGGGTGATATACCCCTCAGAGTGGGGTTGCCTGACCAGCAGTGTAGAAAACTCCTGAGACTTAAAAGAAATGTCAATTCAGGGGCCCACTCCAGCCACCTGAAACAGACACCCTGGAGGGGAGCACAGTTATCTGTGCCCAACAGGCTTTTCAGGGGCTTCTAACAGCAAAAATTTAAGGGAGGCTCTGCACTGAGAGAAGCTTAGAAAATCCAAATTCCCTTTCTCCTTTTCACTGGACTAGCCAGCACTATGGATGCCTTTACTGGTGGGAATTCTAAACACATCAAGCAGAGAACAGGAGGAATGTTTGCATGGTTTAATGCTTACAAAGCACAGAGAGATGGCATTTAATTTACTCCCAACAGTAAACATAAAGGAACTTGACTCTCAGTCTCTGCCCCTAAGATGTCCAGAAATGGGCTTGTTTTCTGGAGGTCACACCAGATGGAAACCAAAACCCAGGATGAGGGAGGCAAACTCAGTGTTATTGCCCTCCCTGTATTGTCACTGTAGCCTTACTAATTATTTCATCAATATCACCTCTTTCTCAGCCATCCTCACCATTGCTAGGAAAGGCAAGTAACAATTAGGACAGGTAGCAGATACAGCAGGTAGTAGGTAGGATAGACTGCAAGTAGGACAGGTAGCAGGCAGGACAAGTATGCCAAATAGAACAACTAACTAATAAGCAGGTACCAGAAAAGTGAGGTAGCTGGTATTATGGAAGGTACTAAATAGAAGAAGTAGCTAATAGGCCAGTTAAGAAGGTTGTAGTAGAGAAAGTAGCAGGTAGGACAGGGTCCAACTTTAGGGTGGTAAGTGACTCACCAATCCACTCAGATTGGGAGTGAGAAGCAGGAAGTAAATTCTGCTTTTCTGACTCCTATTAGTAGAGACCTTACACTTTACCCAGGTTCCCCTGGGCCACCCTGCTCACCCCCAGCCCTATGACCATTTGTTTGCACTGGTAAAATCACGGGCACCCTATTTTTTTCATTACATCATTGTTCATTTTTGTACAAGATTTTTGATTTCTCAGGTGTAGCCCCATAGTCCTCCTACCACAGCACCTGTAATCCATCACCATAGTCCCTTGTGCTCTTCCCTCCCCTCTCTTGACTCCTTTCCTTCCACCTCCCCTAGTGTATGCCTCAGATCTCTGGTCAGCTTGTAAATTGTGTCTTTTCCCTGACCCTTTGTTTGGTTTCTCTACATTTTAACTATAAGTGAAACCATCTGGTATTTCTCTTTTCCCTTCTGACTTATTTCACTGACCATAATCCCTTCCAGCTCCATCCATGTTGCCACAAATGACATGAATTTATCTTTTTGATTGCTGAGTAATATTCCATTGTGTATATATACCACATCTTGAGCCACTCATTTGTTTTGCAGCATTGAGGTCATTCCTATATCTTAGCTATTGTTAATAGCAGACATCCTGTTTTTTAAGTCCACTATTTTCCTTAGGACTCAGTCTTTATGAAGGACTACTGTGAGTTCCCTGGCTTGTGGTGTGGTTTGGTTTGTGGGTTTTTTATTTTACTACTATGTGTCTGCAGTCACAGGATGTATTGCAATGCACAAGTGGCTGCTCTGTGTGGGATTATCACTGTCCAATGCTGAGATTCCAGATATGGTTTCTATTTTTGAAAAGTACTCAGAAGTGTCCCTGAGCCAGGTCAGCTCCACTCAGAGAACCAACAGCCTCTGCTGTCCCTTTAGGCTCATCTCCAGGCAGCAACTACACCCAAAGGACACAACTTTGGCTCAGAGGATGGAGAAAGAGTGGTCATCAGAGAAATTTAAAGTTGTGTGCTCATCACAAAGCCAGCACCACAAGACGCAAACTTGTCTGTGCTTACCTTCACCAAGAGCATGTAGAAGAAAGTTCTCCAGTGTCTAATATTTGACATCAGGAGTTGCCCAGCAGGAAGCTCATTCTCCCTGGTGTCAGGTGGTGTGTCCCTTTCATGCATCCATCAGGTTGTCCAGTATTACGTCGCTGGTGACTTCCTCTCTTGATCAAGGGACATGTCACACACCATCTACCCCAGCAGGCCTCTCTCTGAGTGAGACTGAGCCTCCCCTGAATGGAGTTTTGGCTTTCTTGGGAACACCAACCCTAAATTTTACTAAAAGAAGTTTTTCAAGGGCATGGGGCAACCTAACACAGCTGTGCACACCAGGGAGGCAATAATGTGATTGTGTGGAACCTAGGCCCAGCGAGCACAGGCCAAAGCCTGCCTCCATCACACACCAGCCCAGTTACCCCCCACTAGCAGCTCTCTCTACACATGACCTACCAGGAAGGACCCCCACACTGGCCCTGTGTGGGCACTGTTTGGGCACCAGAAGACAACAGGAAAGACACGAGGTCCCCTCTTCCATGAACCTGCATCCTTGCATGGGAAGGCCTCTACAAGCAAAATGACAGAAAAGCAGCAGAGAGTGTGGAGTAAAATACAAAAAATTGACATGGAGGGGGTGATGGGCTGCAGCCACTGTGTGTGATCAGTGCAAAGTGTCCTGCAGCACAAAGTCCCTCTCACCACAGTGACATCAACTGCCCAGTCCTTGCAACAGCTGCGTCCGTAATGACAGAGTGCTGCTGTCACCTAGGTCCTCTGCCACCACTCCTCACCCAGAACCTTTCAGAGCAGTCATGCTCCTCTTCAAGGCCTCAGCCTTGAAGTAACAAAACAGCCATCTGGGCCGTTGTGCTAAGCAGGGACATGAGGGCACCGTGAGAAGGGAAGTCCCTCTGAGTCCTCACTAGTCCTTCCTTCCCTGGGATTTCTGGAGAGGGCCTCCTCAGTAAAGGGGTGAAGGCCAGCTTGCAGCTCGCCTGAGGCCACTCCAGTGGGGCACCTTACCTTTCCCTTCACAGTGTCCCCAGACACAATGATAAAGGAGCAGAACAAGGAGCTGTGGCCACAGGGTGACTGAGTTTAAAATCAGTTTTGCTCAAAATCTGTTCTTTAATGTTGGCAAGAGAATGGAAAGA
The DNA here is from genome assembly GCA_019455555.1 of Galemys pyrenaicus. Taxonomy (NCBI): domain Eukaryota; kingdom Metazoa; phylum Chordata; class Mammalia; order Eulipotyphla; family Talpidae; genus Galemys; species Galemys pyrenaicus. The sequence continues at coordinate 287,899 of JAGFMF010011667.1, forward strand.
GGCTTTTTAAAAGAGAAGAGTAGTGCATGAAAGTGAAAGGAGCCTGTTTCAGGAAAGGAAATCCGCACAGAGCTGGGAAAACACTTACTAGGAAGGCGTGGTCAGGAACCTGGGGTGGGGACCAGAAGGATAACCAGAAGCTCTAGGAAGGTCAGGGGTCAAGAGGTGAGGTGGTGGGATGGCAGGCAGACTGGCAAGGCAAGGCCTCATGGGGTGCTGATCCACGTGCCTCAGGGGCAACTTGGGAGGCAGTGTTTTGGTATAAGGGAAGCCATGTGTCTTTTCTCTGTTTTTGGTTCCAAGGTCGATTGAGAAAGCATTTCTCCAATCTCCAGCTATGAGGTTATGGTCAGTTTAGGAGTGCACTGTTATGAGGAAACTTTATTCTGCTCAACTCTGCACCATTTCCTGTCCTTCAAACCTTGGCCAATACAGATAGAAGATTTAGGAAAACAAAACTCACCAACTTCAAAGCATGCCAGACAGAGTCCTGCGGGTACAGAGATGAATAGCTTTAGGTCTCATAGGCTTTATGCTGGGAATCCATGATCTTTCCTGGATATTTCCTAGATGCGTGGTTCTGCCATACTGCAACCCTCTAGAAAAGAGACACTGAAGTCAGTGTGAACCCACCAGGGCTCCATTCAGGGGGTTGCTTTAAAGCATCATATGCTTTTCTGGTAATGAGACCAAAACCTACCCATATCAGTAGCAAAACACTGCTGTGACGTGCAGGGCCAAGTGACATCATGTCTCTATTCCAAAGGCTGGAAGCCTCCTAAGCCATCAGCCGGAGTACCCTGGGGGCACACTGGCCATGCTGCCTCTCTGGGAATTACTGCTGTGCTGGCTACAAATGCCCTCAGCAGCATCCACCTTATCAGACAATAGCACCATGGGAGAGTCATGAAGAATGCAGAGCAAGCTGTCCAAAGGACACAGCACCACCTAACTGCACTGACCTATTGCCATGGAGAGGCTGACTACAAACGACACAGGAAACATACTCAGATTTGCTCTTGTCTGTTTGTTCCAGTCTGTTTTCCTCCCCCTTTATATAGCTCTTGTCTCCTAATTTCTAACCTGAATCTCCCTCCCGGCTATTGTTAACACACAACTGAGGGGCACACAGAGACTCCAAACAGTTAAGGGGTGCGTGCTCTAAAAGGGATTTAGCCATCTACACACACAGAGCAAAGGAAGCAGACTCTTCGTATGAAATTGGTATGCATAAAGAGAGAGAGAAGAAGGGGAAAAAAGGATGTCAAATAATAGCAAACTGAAAAATTCCCAAACAAGCTTGGCCTGAAGTGGGACCACTGAGACCTGGAAGCTGCCACAAGTTTACAGCATCTTGTGGCAAGGAACCACAAGCGGTTAGGTAGGTCCCAGACATCTGGGACAGAAGGAAAGAGAGAAAATGCAAAATATACCACATAATCCAACCTGAAGCTAGAATAACCACTGCCATTGTCTCTGCCAAGGACAAAAAACAACCTCCCCTCATGTGTCTCACCCCTCCTGTCTCTTTCTGAAATCTCTCTAAATGTGTCTCCTTGTAAATATCTCCTCCAAATGTTTCCTCCAGTAGTTCCAGGATGCAAGTAGAAGCTGGAAAAGGGAGACAGAGCAAGCCTGCCTGCCTTATAGGTTATATAGTTTCACCCGGCTGTTCCATTCCTATTTACTCGTAGGTCCCCAGCCCGGGAAGTTCAGTTCATGAAATATTGGAAACTGTAATCCAAGGTGACTGTATGTAAGTAGGGACAAGGAAAATTCCTCTTCCCTTCACAGAGGTTTGCCTGTAGTACTATCAACTGGGTATTTAATATACCAAATTTCTTGAAGTTTCCAGTGGGAGAATGAAGAAGTTGAGAGGATGCCATTCAAAAATATGCCACTTTGAATGGGGAAAAATTGAGAGCAATTCCCTTAAGATCAGGGACAAGACAAGGATGCCCACTCTCTCCACTGCTATTCAACATAGTACTGGAAGTCTTAGCC
>JAGFMF010011667.1:300468-311425 GCA_019455555.1 Galemys pyrenaicus
TTCTTACCGGTGTGAGGTGGTACCTCATTGTGGTCTTGATTTGCATTTCCCTGACTAAGAGGGATGTTGAGCATTTTCTCATGTGTCTATTAGCCATGGTAATCACCATTCTACTCTCTGTTTTTATTAATTTAACTATTCCATGTACCTCATATATATGAAAACAGACAGTATTTATCTTTTTAAGAATAGTTTATTGTATTGAACAGCATGTCCTCACAATTCATATTATAGGAATGTTAGTATTCCCTTCTTTTTAAAGCTGAATAATATTCCACTACATTCATGCCACATTTTGAATACTTGGTTTGTTTCTTCCATTGGATACTGTAAATAATGCTGCCTAAAACATGGATGTGAAAATACCTCTTTGAATCCCTCTTTCTGACTGTCATATATACTCATAAGTGGAATTGCTGGATCACATAATTCTAATTTTTTCAAGAGCCACCAGCTGTTTTCCACAGCAGCTGCACCATTTTACATTCTCACCAACTGTAACAAATGTTCCAATTTCTCTACAGTCTCATAACATTTGTTATTTTCTGTCCTTGTTTTGTGTGTTTTCCTTTTTTTTAATTTTTTTAAACAGTGCCATCATTATGGGTATTGGGTGGTATCTGATTGTGATTCTGATTTGTATTACCCTGATGATTAGTGATATTGAACATCTTGTCACATGCTTGGCCATTTATGTATCTTCTTTGGAGTATTATGTTGCCATAAGAAATGGTGAAATGCAGTCATTCTCAGCAAAACAGAGGGAATTTGAGAGAATCATGTGCAGCAAAGTCAGAACAATAAGCACAAATATTGGGCATTCATGTAGCAAACAGTTTGACAACATAAAACATTTTCAAAAACCAATGGATGTCAGTAAACATACTGAGGCTCTGAAGTTAAGATGGAGGGGAGGGAAAGGACACAAGGGGTGGTGGTAAGGAGGAAAAATAAATACTAAAAAAAGACTTCCTTTATGTGCAGTTCGGTGTTGATAAATTCATTTTTGCTTTTGCTTTTCATTAAGCTTCTAACTCTTCCTTCTGTTTTGTTAGTTTTGCAGGGTAAAGGATTCTGGATGGATAGCTTTTTCTTTAAGTACTTTAAATATCTTTTGCCAATCCCTTTGTATTTGTAATGTCTCCACTGAAAAGTCCACTGTCTGACTGGTCTTCCCTTTATTTAAATTGATGTTAGTATTAGGTCCTTGTTGGCTTTCAAAAGCTTCATTATTAAGTGTCTTGGTGTAAACCCAGTATTGTTTCATTCATTTTTAATTTATTGGGCTTCTTAGATAATGTTGGTTCATCTTCCCTACTGAGATGGTCTTCACAATTATCTCTGTAAATAAATTTATGTCTTTCTCTTTGTCTTCTCTTTCTGGGACCCCCCCATGATATGAATGTTATTCTATTATACTGTAAAGGCAGATACCTGACATCATATGTTTATGCAAACCCACAGCACGCACAACACAAAGAGTGCACCCTAACATAGACCATGGACTTTGGGAGACAGCGTTGTGTCATTATATGCTTACTGATTATGAGAAATGCACCACTTCAGTCAGGGATGTTGATAATAGGGGAGGTTGTACATAATACGTTACTTCTAACTTATCCTAAAGGACACTATTTACATTTTTTAAATTTTTTTGTCTGTGTTGGTCTATTTGTATTTTCTCTGACATTGTGTTTTCCATCTCATTGAGTCTCCCCATTGCTTCTGTTTTTCCTTTGCTGTGGGGAGCTTCAATTATATTTTTATCTTTATACATACTAATTTTTAACTCTGTTACTTCTAGTTCTAGCTGCCTCACATTTTCCTTATCTTTCTGTTGCTGCTTAATATCTTCCCTTGATTTTTTGAGTTCCATAAGCCTTCCTATAACTATTAAATTTAAGTACTCTTCAGTCATAGTCTACAGTTCTAGGTTGACGATTCTTGAGATTTTTTTTTGGTCCTGCATTTTATGTATGTTATTCTATCTCCATTTTAGTATTTATGGGTTGTAGTAGGGGTAGATTCAGACTAGTTGCCTTTGTATCTATTGAAGTAGTCAAAGAATGTGTACCCGCCAGAGGTAGGTGTTAGGTATAAAAGAGGTCAGGGACAGTGGGCACCTCCTGTGAGTGTCAGACATTCAAGCTTCCTACTGCTATGGGTACCAGAGTTGGGTGGTAGGATCCACAGTAACCCTCCTACCCCAGGCCAGCTCCGGGGTCTTAGTGTCACTTACAGTTTTGTGTCTGTATCTACCTGTAGATTGTCTTTCAGCACTAGATGAAGTGCTGGGCATGAACTGTAGTTGATGGTCACAGGCTGGAAGTTGTTTCCTTTTGCAGCACAGTCTTACTGGGGGTGTTTGCTCCTATTATTAACAGATGTTTGCATTCTAGTTATTCTACTGTTCATTTGTTATTTGAATTTGAGGTGGTTGTGGCGGGTGTTTTGAATATTCCCACTTCAACTTTGCATTGCAGTCTCGCCTATGAGAAGACACGAGTAAACTGATCTCTTTCTCCCTGCTCATTCAGACTGAAATTGTTCTATATTGAGAGCCTCATGCTCAAGTTAGTAACCCATGATCACTACCCCAGCACTGCAGCTCTCTAAGAGTACACCCTTTGTCCTGGATGCCACCTCTGTATGCATCCTTACCTAGTACAGCACTAGGTCTCAGGAGTGTGTGCCCCTGATATTGGTGTGTGCCCCTGCTTACAGCAGCCACCACTCCTGCTCATGGATTGTTTGTCCCCTTTTGACTACAAATAAATCCACGTAAACTTCTTCCTGCCTCTTTCCTTTGCACTATTGCTCCTAGTATGTGCTGTGGTTATCTATTTTTTTTCTTCAAGGTTTTGACTTTTTCCACCACAATCTAGTTGTGAGTATCTGGAGGAGATAAGCTCAGCAGCTTCACTCTGCCACCATCTTGTGTATATACCATATCTGCCATCAATGAATTTCTGATAGCAGATAAAGCCTGATTAATGTTATGTATCAGGAAATAGTGATTGATTTTACCACCTATATTTAATTCCTTAAAAATGTCTCCTGAAAGACTATCTGGTTTAAGGAATTGTGGAAACAGCTAAAGAGACCAAAAAAGGGGGGGCGGGGCGTGCATGCAGGGTATTACAGATTCCTCGCTGGTGAATCTGTTTCCTGGTGCAGTTTTATTTTAAGAGATTGGTTTTCTCTCATCCTCCCACCCCATGAAATAAATGCCCTGAAAACATTAAAGAATTCCCTTTTATGGGGATGTAAATTGGTGCAACCACTATGAAAAACAGAATGGAGGTTTCTCAAAAAATTTAAAATGGAGCTCCCATGTGATCCAGAATCCCAGCTCGAATTCCCTACTGGAAATGAAAACAGGATCTTGAAGAGTAATCTTCACACCATATTCACTGCAGTCTTATTCACAACAGGAAAGACATGGAAACAACCTAAGTATTCATCATGGAGAGGTGGATAAAGAAGATGTGGCATAGAGGCACAATGGAATATTATTCAGTTATAATAAAGAAGGAAATCCTGCATTTGCAGCACCGTGGATGAAACTTGAGGGTAATGCGCTAAGTAAAATAAGTCAAAATGGAAGAGATAAACACGGCATCATATCATTTGCATATGCAATCTTAAATAGAGCTGGACTCAGAGAAAAAGAAAGTAGAAAAAGATTTACAGGGGCAGGAATTGGGAGTGGGAGGCTGGAAATTAGGAAGGGCTTGGTTAAAAATATAGAATGCCATTTTAGGGTAATTACAACCAAAAACAAACAAACAAACAACAACAACAACAAAAAACTCAACAAGACCAAAAAGTCAAAGATAAACTAAAGGGACTATGGTGAGGGGAGGGAGGGCAAAGATGGGGAGCACAAGGGGCTGAGGTGATGGTGCCCGGGTGAAATGGTGGTGGGAACTCCTTGGGGGAATGATGTAAAATATAAAACTCCTTTACAAATGATGTAAAATATAATTAAATAAATCTAATTAAATATATATATATAGAATGCCATTTTAAAGGGACACCAACTGATTTGCCTCTCTCACATTAAGCTCATTTATCTCAGTCCTTTCATCAAACAACAGTTCTCTTGTCAAGAGTAGAAATAATAGTATGAGTCAGGCGATAGATGGCTTAGGTTAGGATTTCCAGAAGCTGTTCCTGAGGTAGAGAAGGATGGGCAGACATTAAAGGTCTTTCATGGAGAAGGGCAAAGGCATGGGAGGAGCAGGGCATGGGAGGAAGCACCAAGCTCGAGATCCCAGTGAGGATATAGAGTCCCAGCTTCAGCCTTATCTACAGGGCACTATGGGTGAGCTCCAGCTCAGAGCACTGACACAAGGCACAGGGCCGACCTTTCATATATGTGCAGTAGGTGTGGCCTGGAGGCTGGTGGACCACATGGGGTAGAGCGGACTAAAGGAACCAAAGTACCCAGACATGAGCTGTATATGGTCCACAGGGCAGCTCTAGCCCTTTTCAAGGGCACCTTGAGAAGGCCACAGTGGTTTCTAGAGCAACTGAAGAGTAGGGCACCCAGGAGGGAGTGAGGGGCCGTGGACATCTGATGGGTCTAGCACTTTCCCCAGTAGGTACACCCTGATCTCAAAGGAGCAGTTTAAACCATATCAGAAGACAAGTTAACTGGCCCTTCTCCTGACAACTGCACTGAAGCCACTAATCAAGAAGAGACTGATAACAAAGAAGGAAACCCTCCCAGACTCAGACTCAGTCCCAAGAGCCTCAGGAGAGAACAAGCTCGTGGCTCAGTGTCCCAGTGTCCCATTATTTAAGACCTGTTGGCATGACACTTAGTTGGCTCACCTTGACTCAATCTTAATGTCAACAGACCTCCAGACCCAAGTTTGTTTGGGACAGCCTCCTTGGAAAAGCAGCTTGGTATGGGGGAAGAATAGGAACCTTGGCATCAGATCTGTACTAAACTGTGTAAACTCTTCAAGCTGCCTTTCCCTTGGGAGTAAAATAGAAATAATTTCCCTACTCTTCAGGGATGTGGCAATAAACAGAGATAGTAATGTGAGGCATCCAGCTTACAAAAAAAAAAAATGCCATTATGAAAGTGAGTCCTTACTCACTTGTCCAGAGAGGCCCATGTGCTAGGTCGGGTACCCTGAGTCATTGATGTGGAGGCTTGCTCTGGCATCTCTGGTTCTAGCAAGAGCTGCTGCATAATCATCTTCATGCCCAGGCTAGCCACCCACTGTCAGCAGGGCTCAAACCCTCACCCTTCTGCGACCCTGGATGGCATTTAGCCAGAACTGATTCCAGTTACCCCTGGACCTTGCAACTCACCCTGGTTTCTTGGTCTGCTCCCTCTGATCAGCACCAGCTCATGCCTGCACTGCCCTCATCTGTCTCTTGAGCTGAGCTAAAGAATAGCAACATCTGTACATGGGAAAGAACATTAGAAAGTCATAGGCTCATAGAGCCAGAAAGGACACTAGTCTAGGTTAAGATCTTCTTAAGGCACTAATAGTAGGGTGGGCTAAGTCATGCCCCAGAGACAAACATGCCCCCAAATCTCAGAGGCTTAACACCGAGGCGTTCATTTCCTCCTCATATCTGGTAACCCTGGCACTGTGTCCCTCGTGGTGACCCAGAACTTCAAGGAGAGTGTTTGCTGTCTCTGCCATCTCCACCTGAGACCTTCTCCATGTTCTCCATGGCTGGGGAAAAATGCCAAATGTCAAGCTGGGTTTCAACTGCCTAGACAGACTCCCACCAACATCCATGTACCCTCAGCAAGGAAAAAGCAGAAAGGGAGTCAGATGTCATGAGCACATGGAACATGTAGCGTAGTGTAGAACATTTTTTTCCCCCAAATAAAATTTTGCAGAGAACTGAAAACCAGGTGTCTGTTTTAAAAGGGAAGTGGGGGACTGTCAACCCTCTGTATTTCTGGAGCAGAGGGGGCAATCCAGTGGCAGGGTCCACATCCTGCCCCTGTTCACACACTTGGGACAGACAGGTACAGATAGAGGCTCATGGTCATCACACAGCTTCTCACACAGCTCCTGGCAGACCAGGAACCATTCCAAACGACTCTGTGCTCCAGGACTGACCTGTAGCACAGCAGAGTGCATGACATCATCCCCCACTACGGATTTAAAAATAAAATTCTGCAATATGATTATCCAATTTTATGGAAATTCTTCACTAAGAGTGAGGACAGGGAATATAGGAATGCATCCATATCTTGAAAAGCCTTTGAAGTCCTCATTAGCACTCAAGAAAGATTAGAAATTCCTCTGGTCTTAGAAAATGTCAGAGGAAGAGCTTGATAACAAGGGTCAGGATGCTAAGTAAAGAGAATTAATCTTCATTCATGAATAGGATGATGGAGTGACCTTTAAACTAAATCAATGTTGTATCATTAAGAAAAGGAATTCATTAAGTTTCCCCCCACCCACACCTTCTGCCAATATCCCCTTAACAAGGGAGCATGAGGACATCTCCCTTCATCTCTTCTTAACCCAAAATGAATTACATGTCCAGAGAAAGCCAAAGATCTGTGCAGACTGAATCACTCTTCCTGGGGCCCAACCCAAACCCATCCCCTTCCCTCCCACCTCCAATACTCCCAGGAAAAGCCCCCCTGGTCTCTCATGCACTCATGCACCTGTCTCTCCCATTCCCTTCACCTTCTTCACAATCCACCCACTGCTGTGCCCTGCCCTCAACACCCTGCCTGCTCCCTCCTTTCATCCTTTCTACCACCCAGGACCAGCTGGGCTGCAGTGTGTGCCTTCCACGTGGTCTCCTAGCCCCAGCCTTAGTTTAATCCTATAGTTGCTGTCAGGCAAGTCTGTTCTAAGGCCCTACTTAAGTGAAGCTTCTCCATACTGGGTTTCAACAGAGCACTCCCGTTTCTCCAGATGCACCCACAACCTACTTGCCTTCCCAGAGGTAGCGAGACTGGGCCCTTACCACCAATAGCTGAGTGGAGGCATAGCATCCTTGCTGCATGACAGAAACCTACCTTCCTCTGACCATGGAATGTTCTTTTTCACTTATGAGGGCTCCCTGCACATTTGCCCACCCTGCCTGTTAGCTCCATGCCTCTGATTATATACTATAGGTATTCCTTTCATCCTGCTTTCTATTCTGATAGCTCCCTGGGAACAGGGATTGTGTCCTCATAATCTTGCCTCCCATGGAGGATAAGGTAGCTAAGTACATTCCCAGAAGCACACATGCACACACACACACAGTTGCAAGCACACATATATGCAATCATGCATTTACACAGAAACACATGTGGTCGTATAGATAGGTGCATGTGTGTGCATGTGAACGTGTAAACAGACACCACATAAATACACAACAAAACCCTCTTGGCTCCTCACATAAAGAAGGTCCCAAGCAGGGTGTCTGCAAAGAGGAAGGAAGCAGAAGGCTAACTGGAGACTTGGTCAGCGAAGATGCCTTTAGCAGGATTTGTGAAAAACATTCCACAGAGTTGCAGAGGCCCAGTGGTGAGATGTGCTTTATTTATAATGCACTCGGCATGCTGAAGACTGTGTCTTCAAAATATCTCATTTTTATTGTTCAAATGTTGAAACAAAAGTATTTGGGTAGTAGCGTTAAAGAAAATAAATTAGTAGTTAATTTCAGGTCTTTATTTTTGCTTTCCTTTAATGTGGTTACTGAAAAAAGGAAAAATTACATGAATGACTCCCTTTATATTTCTACTAGAGAAAACCCCTTCTATTTTCTGCTGGAAAGCTGAGGCCTATGGTGAATGGATCCTCTTTTTGGAATCAGCCTTGCCTCTCCTTACAGCCTGGGGAGCCCCACAACAGCAGTGCTGGGTAGTTATAATAAGACCACGTAGCCTGCAAAGCCGAACATACCTACATACAGCTTTTTTTTTGAAACTATTGAATCTGCTTTGCAGTTGTTCACTGTTGATAAGTGGCGGGGAGAGGTTGCTTTGGGGGAACATAGTAAAACTTCCTCCATAATCCAGGAGGCTGTGGTAAATTCATTTCTAGTTAACCAATGCTCTTCATAAAAAAAAAAAATTGTGAAAGTGTTAGAATTGCTTTGGAAACTCAAAAATACATTTCCTTGATATCTCAATTATCAAACAACAACGGTTCAATTAGCAGGTTATTGTGTTGTTAGAAAAAATAGGCCTCAGGATGGACTTCGGTTTTAACTTTGGGAATGTTTTCTTTTACTTTTTTTTTTTTTTTAAAGATTTATTTATTTATGCATACAAGCACTGGGGTCCAGGCCAGAGGTGTGGGTGGGGGGTGAGAGGACTCACTACAGAGAGCGGGGAACAGAACAGGCAGATAACAGAAGCACACTGCTGAGGGGAGCAGCGGGCACAGCAGGAGAGGTCTGCCGCACCATGTGGGTCCCCCTCCCTGGCCGGCAGCAGGGATCGAACTCATGCTGCAAGTGGCTGCGGTCCGCTTCATAGTGCGTTGCCTAACCCACTGCGCCACCAGGGGAGGCCCTGTTTTCTTTTACTTTTCACAGTGTTTATGGTAATAAGGAGGAGGGCCCTGAGCCAGGGGTAGACATATATTCTTTCACTTCATCTAATTTTCATTTTTTGAAATTGAGTGGTTTTAATTAACCTAGGATTGTACTAATAAGGAACATAACTCCTTTGCACGTTATTGTCAGCTCATTGAGAGTCTGGGACTTTTATGTGGATGTAGGTGCTCTTCTCAGCAGAGCCCTAGATACCCATCCAGGAAGTCAGGTAACTCCCACACCAGAAGTTTCTTCATTTCTAGGTAGCTTCTCTCTCCACAAACAGAGAGCAATCGGTGCCATTCATTCCCCTCACTCCTACCTGTTCTGAATGAGTGCTGCCAGGAACCTGGAGCAGGCAGGAAGTGAATAAATAACCAAAAAGTCCCTGTTCCTGTCTTTCTTCCCCAAAACAAGAGGGATGAGATTCCAGTTTGAGCTGGGAGGAAAGGACTAGTGTCACATGGCCTTATGTGCACAGTTCACCCACTTCCAGAAAGTTCTTGGCAAGAGAGTGGAGCTTGCTAAAACCTGCTGCAATCTATTGTTTAGTGAAGGAAACCATCTGTTCCTAACTCTGTTGAACCAGCACTAACATAAAAGTAAGATAGAGCCCATCCAAACAACCAGGATCTCTCTGGAAACATGTGGCTTTTTCACCAGCCGCTTGACCTCCTCTCTCCCAAAGTCTGAGAGAAAAATGCTTGTCAAGATCTGTTATTGCATCTTCAGCATGTTTCTCCCACATAGAACTTGTTCCCAACACACGGACAGAGTTAGCTGTGATTTGAAAAAATAAAAAAGCGGATAAGAGGCTGTTCTTTGGCCAATGTCCAGAGAGTGGGGGTTGGGGTAGAAGAGATGGGTGTCCCGGAGGAATACAGCCAAGGGGTGTGTCCCCACTTCCTGTGCATGGATGCCTAATGAGTGCCTTCTATGCACAGAACTGGTGTTTCTCCCTGGGGTTTCGCCCAGTGCTCCCCCAACCCCCGCACCCTGGGGGTGCAGCATGTCTCCCGTCCAGAGGTGGAATCCTTCCTTGCTCCCATATGATTTTTTAAGGCTCAATTGTGTCTTCAGAACAGGAGTCACAGTTTAGGGCCTTCATGTCTGAACATGTCAGAACGCGATAACTCATGGAACACTTTTCTGAAGAAACCAAATGAAATTAATGGAAATGTCCCTCATCCTATGGAAACTCTATCCTTTTCCTAGGAAATGGTAGAGGCCTTGCAGCCAACTTGTCCCTCCCACAGAAAGCCACCATCCCTGCCAGGAGTTGTATCCCAGTGACAGTCAGACTTCATCTCCTTGCTCTCTCCTCCCCCTCACTTCAATCCCCTGTCATTCTGTCTCTTTTTCCTGCAGTCTCTCCCTGGATATTCACATGGCAGCCTCCCTCATGCCCTTGGGGGATGCGCTGTGTCACCTCCTGACTTCCCATGCGAAACCACAACACTCAACCTTGATCACCAGCCACACTCCTTTCTCCCTGGCCCTCATCACTTGCCAGCTGGAATACAACTATGTCTTTGTTATCTGTCCTTCCCACAATGCCCCCTTCATTAAATGTGAGCTTTTCATATGTATTTTCAGGTTTTCAGGCCTAGTCTCCCAGCCAAGATTGGATCCCAGGCTACAGTGGCAGAGCTGCGTCCCAGCCACAAGACTACCATGAGCTGATGTCTCATGAAGTCACAGCAGGAACTTCGCTGATGTTCAGGCAAGCAAGCGAGAAGAGACAGATTTGTTTAGAGAACGAAAACGTTTATTGAGGAGAAAGGAACAGAAATGAAGTGGGAGTTCCAGGCCAGTGGAACCAGGCCAGGGAGGGGCAAGGAAGCTGAGTAGAGTTGTGTCTCAGGGAATATAGACCTTCTTTATCTGATTATTCTAAGGCTCCACCAGTCTCTTCGTGATTGGTTTGTTCTCAGTGGTCTCACTCATTGTCCTAATGTCTCTGTGCCTAGAACTGAGTCTCTATGCCCCAGCCCTTATCTTTTTTTTATCATTTTTTTATTATACTTAATTGTATTTGACATCGTTTGTATTCCCCCATGGATTCCCACCACCATTTCACCCGTGCACCGTCACCTCAGTCCCTTGTGCTCTTTACATCTCGTCACCGTCTTTGCCCTCCCCTCCCTCCACTCACCCCCGTGGTCCCTTGCGTTTATCTTTAATCTTTTGATCTTGTTGAGTTGTTATTTGATTGTTTGTTTGTTTTTGGTTATGATTGCCCATTTCCTTTAGATTTCTCTTGTTTTTTTTTAATGTTGTTGTTGTTTGTTTGTTTTGTTCTCTTCCTTTTTATTTTTTGATTTGATTGTTGTTTTTTTTCACATTCCTCCTAAAAGTGAGGCCATCCGATATTTTTCTTTTGCCTTCTGACTTGTTTCGCTGAGTATAATTCCTTCTAGTTCCATCCATG
>JAGFMF010011667.1:315326-328576 GCA_019455555.1 Galemys pyrenaicus
AGTCCATACTTTTTCTTCATATACAAAAGAAAGCTTTGCGGGATAGAGAATCCGTGGTTGACATTTGTTGTCTTGCAGTTTTTTGAATATATCTCTCCACTCCCTCCTTGCTCGTAGTGTCTCTTCAGAGAAGTCTGATGTTAGTCTTTATATGTTAGCTGTTTCTTCTCCCTTGACAGTTTCATTATTGCCTCTTTGTCCTGGATTCTTGGGAGCTTTACTATTATGTGTCTTGCTGTATTTCTCTTTCTGTCGTAAAATTTCAGGGTGCAATTTGCTTCTTGTATTTCTATTTTCCTCTCCTTTTTTAAGCTTGGAAAATTCTCTTCAAGTATCTCTTTAAATAGATTTTCATTTCCTCTATTTTTTCTCAGCCCCCTCTGGAATTCCAATAATTCTTATATTTCCTTTCTTGATGGTGTCCGAGAGATCTCAAAGCATTTCTTCGTTTTTTTCCTTCGAATTTCCCTGTCCTTTTCTATTTTGGTTCTTTGAATTTCTGTGTCTTCAAGAGCACTGATTCTTTCTTCCACTTCATCTATTCTGTTTCCACTGCTTTCCTCATATTCCTGCAGCTCCTCCACTATAGTTGTGGATCGCTTCGCAATGTTGCTGTTATTCCCCCCTGTTCTGTGAGGCTGGCGCTGGGTTAGAGACTTTTCAGTGACTCCAGATCCCCAGGGGTTCTCTCCCTTCTCGTTCAGCTCTGTATCGCATACTCAGCGGTGATACGCGCCTCACGTTGGGATTACAGAATGCCGCTTAAGCCTGTAGACTTGCAAAAGGGTCTGGGCTCTAGTTTTGGTCCCCCGGGTGTGGCTGTCCCAGTTCCGGGAAGATGGCGTCGGCCCAGAGTTTCCAGGAACCCGGGCGTTCTGGGGACCCGGCTCACCGAGTTCCGAGTTAGCGAGCACCTCCGGTTACGATCTCTTCCAGGGGCTCAAATCCTGCCCGCACACAGGAGGCTCCGAGACTCAGGCTGGGGCGCTCGGCGAACCTGCCCCAATCTTTCTGTCCTGGGGCGCTGGCACTGGGCTAGAGACCCTTCAGCTACTCTGGAGCACCGGGGGGCCCTTCTCTCGCTCCCTCGGCTCTGAAACACGAACTCGGTGCTAGTGCGCACTCTAGACACTGAGATTGGTGAGCGTTGCTCAAAGCCTGTAGATGCGCTAAAGTCCCCAGCCCTTATCTTAGCATAGTTTTCTTTATCATCCTTGTTCTGGACTGCCCTGTTGTCCCTAGTCCTGGTGTTTGATTAGTTCCCTTTGGAATTTTTTGTCCTTATCTCTGGAGCCTTCCTTAACTTTCATGAAGTCCTGGCCTAGGCTGTCCTTGAAGCTGCCTAATTATCCCTAACTTGCCCTACTTGACCTAGGACTCACTTCCAGAGGGAGGGCTCTGACAGTCTTGCCAATGGCTGTACCTGGCACCAGAGCAGCACCTGCAGAGTGTGGTGCACAGGGCCAATTGTAGGGAGAAACCGTCAACCAGGAGGTTCCACTGGGAGCTCCCAGGTGCAAGGGTACCGGCCCTCGGGAGATGAAGGGTACTGGATTCTATGCACAGAATTTACAGAGATAGCGTGATTTTCCTTTTTAAATATTATTTCTTTAAACTAAAGAAAAAATTGTCTTATCTTAAAGTGGGGCTAATATAAGCTCCCACACTATTGGTTGAAAGCTGCTTGTAATGTGTAAAGCACAGTGTCACATGCAGCAAATCCAAGAGGGGAAAAGGAGGGTTTCCTCAGTGGTTTGTATGGCCTCATTCAGCAATTTGGGAGTAGACTCACTCAGTTGGTTTGCACATTACTGCCAGAAACGTGGATGTGAAAACAATCTTATTTTCCATTGAACATTAATTTCATTTATCTTTGAGAAGGTGATTGTATTTCAATGGAGGTGGAAGTGAAAATTAAGTCTCTCTAGCTCCCAACTGCAGTTACCTTCCATGGAAGAAACAAGAGTACCTTGATTTGTGTGTGTTGTCTAATACTCCTAGGTATCTCTATTCAGATACCACCCACTACATAATCTTAATTTCCACAAATATTTGCAAATCTGACACCAATCCCTCATCTGATTCAGTGAGCAAAGTCTATTTCAAGGTCAGCCACCACCCTAGGTTTACAGGAGAACCAGGATGTTTCTGCTGGTACCGAGGAAATATAGAGGGGTTCTTGTCCAGCATAGCCTGACTTCTTTACCACTCAAAGGCACCTTGGGCACTCTACCTCCACTGCCTCTTACCCAGCTTGGGGCACAGCCACCTTTCCATGTCCTGGCACACAGGTTCCTCTTTGAGTAGAGTGCCCATGTAGTTTGTCTTCAAAACTGGCATGTTTTGAAAGATGAGTGTGCTATTCAGAATCACTATCAGGGTTGGGACTAGGGTGAGGCCAGGGAACATCAAAAGTGAAAATTTAAGCAAGCTCTCCCTCTCTGGGGTACAAGTTTGCAGTGGCATTTGCATGGCCCAGGGAGTAGGTACCTCCTTAAATACTAGGTATCTGTCTTGCCTGACCCCAATCCTGCCCTGATCACTGTGATGAGACAGGGATCTTCTGGTCCGCCCTGGGCAAGTCAGAAATAAGACCCCTTCCCTTCTTAGCAAACCCTCAAAGACCTCTAGGGACCAACTCTGAGCCACACATGCAAACATTCTTTCTCAAGCCCAGAACTCCACCAGGGCTCTGACAGCATTATGTAAAGCAGTGTGTCTCCCCACGGGACTCTGAAGGTTTTTATTCAATTCTCAAGAGAATAAAGTAGGTGGCATGCAGTTCAAAACACAAAATGGTTTAATGAGACACGTGGGCAAAGGTGTGGTACTATGTCACGAGGCACCAGGCATGTACAGCAGAGATCCCACACCCAGTGAAACAAATTATTGCCTTTCCTGCATCTCTCAGAATAATGAGGCTAACACCCAACCAACCCACTGCAAACATGTCTTTAAAGAAAAGCTGCCACAAATGTGGAGAGGTCCTTTAGAATGTTGCTGGTAAATGCTTCTCAGAAGATATAGATCAGTTCCCTGGGCCAAACACAGGTGTCTGCAGAGGTCACCAGACCTAACTCCCCCATGGACTGTCTCCTGCTGTATTTTCTTTGCCTCCAAACCTCACTATCATTATTCACCACACAAGACCTTAGCTCCTTCTTAACCTCAGGTGGAATGGTTTACCCTGAGGGGCTCCCCCAAGACGAGACTCCTATTTGGAGTACATCATCAAGAAAATGCAGGTCAGAGTAGGAAATTTTCAGATGGAAATAGTACACCTTCAGCTGTTACAGAGCAAAGGAGAGTTGGGGCATGAACAAGTGTGGGGGGCCAGTTTCAGGGAAATAAAAGTGCTGGCACTGAAGGCTTGGCTCGAAAACCATTGGGAGCACATGAGTTCATGCTTCCAGCAAGCCCCAAGTTCATCCTGCAACATCACTCATGTTTTAGTTTCTGCTTGCTTTAGAGGAGAGTTAACATGTAAGAAACTTTCCAAAAGAATGACGGACCCCCGAGATGAGGAGTGTGCAAGAAGGAAGGACTCACATGACCCTGTGTGCTTGATGAATACCATTTTTCTTGATAGCATGAAAGGGGTTAATTGGGGGCTAACAATCCCACATCCTTGTAAACGCTAAGATAGATAGGTATCCATTGGATGAAGCAGAGAAGAACTGATTCCCACACTCCCCATTATTTGTTACAATAGACACAGGAGAAGATCATATATCTGGTAAGATTCAAGTGCCAAGTGCATTCAACTTCACCCCTGAAAATAATGGATGGTGTCTCTCATAGGAGGAATGTAGAGGAAACAAACAAGGGACGAAGGGGGAAAAATCAATTACAATAAATTAAAAATAAAAATTCCTGAGGGGAAGAGGTGGGAGAAGGAACAAAAGGGGTGGAAAGAGCACAAGGGACTATGGTGATGGTGCACAAGTGCACTGGTGATGGGAATTCCACGGGGGTGAGAAATACACACTGCACAAAAATGAAAAAGAATGTAAAATATATATATATAATTAAAAAGAGGTGGGCTCAGATGCCTCACCCTCAAGGTGGTCTGACCCTGCCTAGAGTGATAGCATATGTACACACACTTGCACACAAGCTTGAACAGGTACACAGGTATGTGCACTCATATGCACATGATAGAATTAAAGGTGCACATACTAGAAGAAAAGATAGGAGATCCTCAAAGGTTTCTTAGCACACAAAAAAGCAAGAACCATAAGAAATGGATAGACTGGATTTCATCATAATTGAAAATATTCATTGTTCAAAATATACTGTTCTGGAAACAGAAAGACAAGCCACAGACTGGGAGGAAATGTTTGCAGAACATATATCTGATAAAGAAATGATAACCAAGCTATACAAAGAATTCTAATTCAATAATAATAAACAATCCCATATAATAATGGGCAAAGATTTGAACAGGCACTTTGCCAAAGAAGACATACAGATGGCAAATAAGATTAAAAGACATTCAATGTTATTAGTTATTAGGGAAATGTAAGTGAAAACCACAATGAGACTCTACTCCACATCTATGAAAATGACTCAAAGTAAAACAACTGAAGCAAGAGCTGGTGAGGGTGCAGAGTGCAGAGTAGCTAGAATTCTCAGACAGAGATGGTGGAAATGTAAAATATATAGCCACTCTACAAATACAGTTTGGGAGTTTCTTAAAAAACAAGCAAACATCATATCACACAGATGTTCTTCTCTTTGAAAATTACCTAAAGAAACGAACACATATGTTCACTCAGTAACCTCATTGAAAAGGTTTAGAGCAACCTGATGCATGATGACCCAAAGTTGGAAAGAATCAAAATGTCCAGGGCCTTCCTGGTAGCACAGTGGGTTAAGCAACGCACTATGAAGCAGACCGCAGTCACTGCAGCACGAGTTCGATCCCTGCTGCCGGCCAAGAAAGTGATCCAAATGGTGCAGCAGACCTCTCCTGCCTTGCCTGCTCTACCCTCGGCAGTGTATCTTTGTTGATCTGTTCTGTTCCCAGCTCTGTCTCTGGTGAATCCTTTCACCCCTCCCACCTCTGACCTGTACCCCAGTTCTTGTATGCATAAATAATTTTTTTAAAAAGAATCAAAATGTCCATTAGCCATCAAATAAATAAACTGTGATATATCCTTACAATGGAATATTACTCAGAAACAAGAAGGAACGAACTACAGACATGTGTCAATTAACAATGGAAATACTGTCTGAGAAATGCATCATTAGGCTGTTTCATCATTGTGCAAATATCATAGAGTGTCCTTACACATACTTGGATGGTACAACTTTTATATACATATTTAGGTGACAGTTTCACAAACATATATTACATGCCAGGTTAAAAGGTATAGCCTATTGAGATGGTTGACTGTGTTTGTTCAGACAACAATAAATCTCAAATATATTATAGATACGAAAGAAGTGAGACTCAGTGGGATACAACACTGTCTGATTCCACTCATAGGACATTCTGGAAAAGAAAGCTATCAGGACAGACAACAGATTAGTGGTTACCAGCAACTGGGAGGCTAAAGGGCACTGGCTACAAAAAGGCATGAGGGAATTTTTGGAGATATTTACCTTGACCTGGGTGACAGTTGTGCAAACATATATATCTGTACCCTTTAATCACAGAACTAAAAAGGGTTATTGTACTGTATGTAAACTGTACCTCAGTAAAACTAAAGGGAAATATTGCAGTTACTTGGGTACAAGTGGTACAGGCCAGCAGCATCCTAGCAGCTCAAGGAAGAAAGAAGATACAGGGAAGATCATGTTTTGACATTTCAGCTCCAGATGGGAGGGAGTGAAAGGCTCTCATAGCCAAGCAAGTCCAGAAGTGTCCTCCTGGGACAGGAGAATGATAAGAACATTGAAGATACACTCAGCAAATTCAAGTGTAAAAGTGTTACTAACTGTCATCACCATGCAATGCATTAGATCCACTTCTTTATTTTATGATTGGAAGTCTAGACCCTTTGATCAACATCTCCCCATTTCACCACTCTCAGTCCTGGCAACTAACCACCAATCTTCTCTTGTTTCAATGAGTTGACTTTTTTAGTATCTACATGTAAGTGAAATCATAAAGTTCTGTTTTCCTCTGTTTGATGTATTTCACCAGCAGAATACCCTCAAGCATCATCCATGTTGGTGCAAATAACAGGATTTCCTTATTTTTATAGGTGATTCATATTCAATTGCATATGTGTACTACAGTGTTTCAATGAGGTTAACACTGATTCACAACACTGTACAAGTTTCAAGAGTACATTTCTCTCTCCACAAGTGCATGTGCCACACTGTGCCCATCACCAAAGATCTGCCATCCCTGTACTGTTCAACCCACTGCCCCTTTTCCCTCCAGTATCCACCATGTTGTTTGAATATATGATAGTTCTTTATCCATATTCCTAAAAGACAATTGGGCTAATCGAAGTTTGGAGTTACTATGAATAAAGTACTAATGAACACATATATGTAGACTTATTGTGGACTCACATAGTCTTACTGTGGACATATGTTTTATTATTCTTGGGTAAACACCTAGGAGTGGAATTTCTTGGTCATAAAGTAGACAAATGCCCAACTTCTGTTTTTGTTTTCCCAACACTTCTCCTTGTCCTTTTCTCCCACTCTCTCCCTCTCAACCTCATAGCACTCACAATGTTTATTAATGTCTACTAGTTTTTGTTAGTGTTTTACTTTATCAAGTTATAGATGTAGATCAAGTATGTAGATGTCTTCATTTTTTTCATTCTGACTTTCTTTACTACACATAATTTCCTCACATTCTCTCCATTTTGCTGAAAATTATTGCATTTCATCTTCCCTTGTGACTGAATATAGTATTTCATAGTGTACATACACCATGACTATTGATCCCATTTTAAGTTCCTTCCATGTCCTAGGTATTGTAATTATGCTTTAATAACTACTAGAGAGCATGTAGTTTTTTGTATTGATGTTCTTGAATAAATGCCCAAGAATGGGATTGCTGGGTGGTAGGGTATTTCTGTTTTTAATTTTTTAAGGTAAATACAAATTGCTTTCCGTAAGGATATTCCCAATATTTTAAGAAACTATTAAAGAGCTTTCCAAAATGACTCTGATGCCTCATAGCCCCTCTGCAATGAGCAATATCCAGCCCTCCACCCACCACCTGTCTCACCAGAAGTTGCCTTGGCCAATCCTGTTTAGTGTAGCCATTCCAGTGGATTCGTGGTCGAACTCCATTGTGTTTTTAACCTGCATTTCCCTGATGCTCACCACCGCCAACCCTGCCACAGCTATGCTACTGAGGGAAACTGCAGAAGAGGCCCTCAGACACAAGGGCCCCCTCTGAGGATAGCACAATTCCCTGTTCCCAGACAGACATCTCAGCCAATCTTCCTGATATTTCCAGTGGACTCCCTCACCTCTGGAAGTGCTGTGCTTGACCTGCTGCAGGGAGCAGAGATGCTGTCCAGAGGAGACAGCAGGACAAATGCTCTCTGAGGCTCAGGCTGCAGCAGCAGCTCCGAAAACCCTGCTACAAAACGAGAGTTCACTCCACATGACTTTTCATTTTTCCCTCCAAAGTTTCTTCTTCCTGAAAAAATGGCAGGCTTGAGGACCTCCCCTCTTCCTCTGTTCCTCTATAGGCAATGAGCTGCCCCATAGAGGGTGACCGGCCCCTGAGGCAGGGGGGAGGGGGCTTTAAGACTGCTCTCATTTGCAACTGAACTTCAGTTTGAAGTCCTGGCTAAACCCCTGTGCAAGAACACTACACACACACTCACATGTGCACATGCACACGTACACACACCCTGCCAGGTGGGGCCCCAGAGCCCCTCCATCTGGGCCTCACCACGTAAGTCAGTGTAGTCTATAGGATTTGCCAGAGAAAGCTCAGAGCGCCAAGGTACTGTTATTTCATGAGGGCCACACAGTCAGGCAACCTGAATCCTACATAAACCAGCTTTCTCTATACTCGGGTGTACCTCTCTGCAGCTATCCCATGACACTTTGACTTGAAGCCTCCAAAAACTCTGCCCTTGAGTCAGGGTTTTTGTTCTGGTGAGACTGGTCTCTAGGTGAGGTCACGAAGGTTCTGCTACCTCCCACCCCACTAGCCCCAGGCCTTATCCTTCAGAGAAACTCAGCAGCAATGATACAGAGTGGGGTGTTGCCTGGGCAATGTGTAGGGTGTGGTTGCAGTGATCTGGGAAGTGATGGCAGCAGAGGGGAAGGGTGCTTTGTTCTGGGAGAGACCTGGAGCCAAGGGACTTCAGAGGGCAGGCGGGCCACACCCAGACCTCAGTGCAGGCTTTTCCACCCAGGAGATGTTACATCACTCCCAGTTTCAGTGCAGGGGCCAGGGAGGAAAGGGTGGAACGCTGAGCCCTGCAGAGAGGATCCAGCTGTTGTGGTACCACTGACTCAGCACTGAGCTCTCTGGGCTCTACATGGGCATGGCGGTGCCAGCCTCTAGGGGCCAGTCAGATCGAGTGAACAATTTCTTCCTTCATGAATAGTAGCTTCAGGATGCAGGAGCATATCCAGAAGCCTTTCTCCAAAAGCCCTGGAAATATGTTCAGGGAGCACAATTAACAATAAAACTTGCTTTATAGCTTCCTGAGAGAAAAGACATCTTTAAGTGCCACACAGAACTCTATCTAGTTGCTAACCAGATGAGGAGGGCTTAGAGCTGGAACCTCTGGTACCACATGCTGGGGTGATGAGCAATCTTGGGGATGCAGAGTTTCCATGAGCAGATACCATTTAACCACGATGACTCCAGAATGATACCCCACTCTCTTTTCTGTGAAATTGAGGCCTAGGGCAAGCAAGGGCAAGTTAGGAATGAGTAGGCAGTTTAGGGAGAAGACAGGTGGGGCCTCAGAAGAACTAAGTTTTGGAAATAAGGATGGTAAAAAGGAACAAGGAAAGATCAGGAAATGGGAAAAAATTCTAAGGGGAACTAGCAAACGCCTGAGGGCTAGGGAAAAAGGACATTTCAAGAACAAAGGAGTGATATGGGATGTAATGTGGTAGAGTGAGTGAGACCACCTAGAAACAACTAATCAAAAAGAGATTAGTGGAGCTTTGGACAGGCTAGGGAAAGAAGGTCTATATTCCCTGAAGCTCAACTTTACTTCAGCTCCCTTGTCCCCTACCCCAGCCTGGTTCTATTACAGAGCTGGGAGAGGGGCACCCCAGAACCCCCAAGCCTGCCCTCTCTGAATGGGTTCTGCCATCCACCACATTAAGACAAACATATAACACCTTTAATGGAAAGGAACTTTAATACAATTAGGGTAAAATACAGAAACGACAAAGAATAGAGTTACTAAGTTAAGCATCCAAAGTTACCCATCTCCTTGAGGGTAAAAGTCCAGCCAAATAGGATTGGCCCAAAGCAAGGCCCAAAAGCCTGCCACAAGTCCAAAGGACCTTTCAGTGGAGACCCATAGAAAAGGGTCAGAAAGAGTCAGACAAATCTTCGAGGAAAAGAACAAAATCAAAATCAAGATGAAAGCTGCCATTATTAAGCTCCCCACAGGTCTCTCACCCACACCTGTTCCAACCAGTCCAAGACCAAAAAGCAAGCACAGTTTCTTCACATGTCCCTCTGCTCCACGTGCCTCCTCCAGGTCTCCTTGCTGCTCTCCATCCTGCTTCCTGCTTCCTCCCTTCCTTCTGTGTTCCTGTCCTCTTCTCTCCAAATCTTCTTTTTCTTGCTCAGCTCCACCCCACTTAGGATGGAACTGGGATTCTGGAACTTCCCCCTTTCCTGGGGACCACCCTGTTACAGTTCCACTGGCCTGGGAGTCCCACCTTATTTCTGTTCCTTTCCTTCTCCATAAACTTTTTCTTTTTCTAAACAAATCTGCCTCTTCTTGCCTACTTGCCTGAGTGTCTGCAGAGCTCCTTCTGTGGCTTTAGAGAGGATGTGGAGAGAATAAAACCCTTGTATAAGCTAGTGGGAATGTAAATTAGTGCAGGCATCAGGCAAAGTAGTATGGAGCTCTCAAAAAAATTTAATACCATATAATTAATTATACTTTGGATATTTATCTGGAGAATATAAATCTGAAAAGATATATGTGTCCATGTTCATTTTAATAGTATCTTCAATAGCAAAGGTATGAAAACAACCTAAGTGTCCAATGATGGATGATTGATTAGATACACACACACACACACACAGAGGAATACTACTCAGCAATAAAAAAGGAAATCTTGCATTTGCAAAAACCTGGATGAACCTAGAGGGTATTATGCTGAGTGAAATAAGTCAGAAGGAGAAAGACAAGTATTGTATGATTTCATTCATATGTGGAATATAAAGAAACAAAGTAAACCAACAAAACAATTAAATACAAAGCACAAACTGGAGGTCACAAGAGGGTAAAGGGTTGGGGATAGGTAAAACGGGCAAAGGGGTCAAACATATGGTGGTGAATAGAAACTACTTTTGGTGGAGATCGTGCTGTAACACATACAAATGTTGGATTATAATACTGTACACCTAAAACTTTAAACCAAAGTTACTGCAATAATTTAAAAGAAAACATGCGTGTGTGTGTGTGTGTGTGTGTGCCATTTGAACTTTTTCTGACATATTTCATGTCATGGCAAGAGACCTGTCTTGGGTGACAACTATCTCTCATATACAGAATGGGAAATGGATAAATTGTACCTCACTTACAATTAAACATCTATGGCTATAGAGATACAAATATACAGAAATAGGTATAGGTATAGATCTTGTTATAGTAAGTTTAGGTTTAGATGTTGATACAGATATAGATACAGGTGTAAGTTAAGATATAGCTATAGTTACAGATTAGATGGAGATATAAGTATAGATTAGATATAGATATGGGTATGATTAGATATCGATATGGGTATGGTTAGATATAGATTAGCTATAGACACATAGAGAGAGGGATTATATAGCTATAATTATAGACATATATACATATATAGTATACTTGAGCCATAAAGGTCTGCCTTGACAGCATAGTCTACAACTGCCATATGTGGGATGGTCTCAAGTGCAGAACTCTCCTTTATAGCTGTGCTGCTGGGCCTGGAGTTCCCTGCAAGGAATTGCTTCCTAAAATAAGCTGGATCAACAAAACTCATCCCTGTACTTGTATGAAGGTGCTTACCCTTCTGGTCTTCAGGTAAATGCAAAGTAAAACAAGGGCCCACCCCCTTCCTCTGGACACTCGGTTTAATACTCTGCTTTTGCTATCCTGAAATGATTAGAATGAAGGGGTAAAGGAAGGATTCACCAGTACACACAGTGTATGATACTATATACTTAAAATAAAGACTGTGCCATAACGTTAACATTGGTTCATTTTAGAGAGCACATGAATACTTCTTATGTGTTTTTTTCTGTTTTTAACACATAGGCATAAGTATCTATGTAGTATATACATGTAGACACACAATGGGAGGAAAGATCCCAAAATGGAGTCGTTATTGATGAGGGCATTTAAAATTGAGCCATCAGTGAAATAAGTCAAAAGGCAAGAGAAAAATATTGGATGGTTTCACTTTTAGGAGGAATATAAAGGAACCAAAAAAAAGGTGGAGGGAGGTTTAAGGAAAAGAACAATAACAATCAAAAGAATAAAAAGACAAAGACAAATCAGGGGCACCTTGAGTGGGCAGGGGGGTGTAGGGAATGGGATGAGGGCAGAAAGAGCACAAGGGACTGAGCACAAGAGGTGATGATGCATGAGTGAAATAGCGGGAACTACATGGGGACTACAATTGATGTCAAATACATATAAATAAATTAATAAATAAAACAAAACTTAGCCATGATACCACTGAAGAAAGTGCAGTTTTTTGTGTGTCCCCATCCCAAAAGGAAGAAAAAAACCTTCAAAAGTTTTTTTAAAGAAAAAAAAACCACTATCATTGAAAGGATACCTAGAAACTAGATTAATAAAAAATCAGGGGCCATGTATATATAAATATAGAGAAATACAGACTTTATTTGCCTATGCCAATCATAATTATGACAAATGATATAACCAGAAATTCCTTGCAGTTTTATACCCTACCCCTTTTCCCAAGTCCCCAGAACATACTTCAAGAGTCTCTTGAATGTGCTTCCAAGTTGTAATCCTTAAGCCTCAAATAAATGTTTTTTTAAAATATTGATCAGGTTTCAGTTTAAAGGTAACATTTATATACATATGTGCACACATAAATATGTATTTATAATTTAATATGTATAAAGCAGACACAACATGTATACAATTTAAAAGACAATGATGAGGGCTTCCCTGGTGGCACAGGGGGTTAAGGCGCAGCACTATGAAGCTATGGCAGCCACTGCAGCATGAGCTCCATCCCCAGCCAGGGAGCTGACCCACATGGTGCAGCAGACCTCTCCTGTCTCACCCGCTCTCCCCTCAGAATTGTATTTCGGTAGATCTGCCTGTTCTGCAACCCACTCTGTCTCTGGTGAATGCTGTTATACCCCGCACCTCTGGCCTGTACCCCAGTTCTTGTGTGCATAAATAAATCAATCTTTGAAAAAATAAAGAAAAGACAATGATGAAGGGAAACAGGAACAATGTGGGGAGATGGCATGCCAGCCCAGAGCCACAAGCAGCATGTCTAGACTCGCCCCCTGCCCATCTAAGGACAGGGACATGATGAGTCACCCAGCTCTGGTGCACAAAGTGCCTGAATGGTGTGACTTGGTGGTACTAACCACACATCATCTGGTGCTGGGGGTCTGGGTTACCTGAGGAGCACAGGAAAATGCAGATACACCTGGAATGTGACCACCTCACTCCAGGGCTGATGGTGGCTGGAGGAAAGGCACTGTGGTCTCCACAGATGTCACTGCAAGTTCCTCTGAACCAGATACACATGAGTAAGGGCCTCAGAGCCCTTTCTTGTGCAGTCTTCCGTTGAACATGAAAAGGTCATGAGCTGGGCATGAAATGACACCGTTACTCAGAAAGTCGCCCAGGTATCGCCGGAGGCCTGGATGTCTGGGCAAGAACTGAGATGAAGCAATTAGTGATCCTGAAGAGACTGAGGAGGGGGCCAGACAAGCTGTCCCAGACCCTGAAGGATGAGACTCACCTAGAAAAACGATACATTGTTGGGCCTCCCCTGGTGGCGCAGTGGGTTAAGCAACGCACTACGAAGCAAATCGCAGCCACTGCAGCATGAGTTCGATCCCTGCTGCCGGCCAGGGG
>JAGFMF010011667.1:328626-348379 GCA_019455555.1 Galemys pyrenaicus
GCTCTCTGTGGTGAATCCTCTCACCCCCCTACACCTCTGGCCTGTACCCCAGTGCTTGTATGCATAAATAAATAAATCTTTAAAAAAAAAAAAAGAAAAACGATACATTGTTGCCGTTATCAAAACACAGATACCAGATTGCCAGGTGGATCTCACTCACCAACATGTCCAGGAGGCACCCTGTGTCTGCCCATCTAACAACAGCCCTGATGACATCATCCCAGAGAAGTCTGGAGAACATGAGTCCTTTGTTCCAACCTCACTACATTCCCCAAAATACCCACAAACTGTTTCCAGGTCCCTCCCACAGCGGGGTGAGCCTGGTCAGTCTCAGCTCCTCTGTCAGCTGCATGGCCTCAGCAGCTACACAACCCAGTGTCCACATCGGTGAAGACCAAAGAACAATACCAACCTGCAGCCCAGTCCTGGTCACACAGCCAAACTCTGCTGACTGTCCCGGAACCACATAAGTAGCAGCAGTTAAGCAGCTGCTGCTGACAGTGACCATTATGCAGCTGGTGATGGTGATAAAAGGCCTGAGACAACAAGGAATTAACTTCCAGAGAGCCCCAGGTCTGGGGGAACATCCACTTGCCTGCAGGGTCTGCCGGACCTCATGGGTGGCTCAGGGACTAGTGATCAGACTGGGGATAAAAGAAAGAAACTGTCAGAGTTGCCAACAAAGTGGATGGTGCTGCTGTTGTTAAAATAACAAAAATTAAATATAGAACTATCACATGATCCAGCAATTTCATGTTGAGGTATCTATTTGAAAAATATGAAACCACTAATTTGAAGATACTTACATTCCCCAGGTTCACTGAGCATTAGTCACAATTTCCAAGTTCTAAAAACAACCTCAGTGCATAAAAAAGATGCATATATGTATGTGTGTACACACATTGTATATATGTGTATATCTATACCTTACATATAGTTGTACAATTAAATAGGACCAGCTATTTTTTAAAAAATGAAATCTTGATATTTGCAACAACATGGATGGAATTTGAAGTGAATACAGGGGGTGCAATAAGTCAGAGAAAGACAAATACCAGATGATTTCATTCATATGCGGAATGTAAAGAAACAAAGCAAACAATCAAACAAAACCAAAAGCTGCTCTGAGACTTTCACAACAAAACAGCAGTCATCAGAGGAAGGTGGTGGGGGGCATGGACAGGGAGTGGGAGTGGACAGGATGCTGGTGGAAGGTTATTAGAACTGAGGTAGAGAGTGCAATGTGGCATTATCATTTGAAGAGGTGTGAATTCATATTCTTGAAACTTCACAGTTTTATAAACCAATATACCACAACGTAAAAAACTAAAATAACAAGTTAAATCATCTGATCATAAGACTTTTGTTTTGACTCTTACGTAGCTAGTATACATTAGGTGTCATCCCAAAAATGCATAAAGGTTGATACACTCTGAACCTTAGCATCTTTAAAAGTCAGTGTTTCCAGTCTAACACTTAATCTTTCTCTGAGGTCACAGTCATCTTCTGCTGTGTACACCCCACCACAAACTCAGTAACTCAAAACAACAACTTATTAATGCTCATTCGTGATTCTGAGTTGAATGGGGCACCTGGCCAGTTGGCACTCAGGGCCTCCCAGGAGATTTCAATGAGATGGTGCCTGGGGCTGGAGTCCTCTGGAGGATCAACCAGGCTAAACACAAACATGGTCGTCATAGACTGGATTATGACTCCCAAAAGCATATGTTGAAGTGTTCACCTCAAAATATGATCTTATTTGAAAATGTGGTCATTGCAGATGTAATTAGCTAAGTTAAAATGAGATCACTCTGGAGCAGGGTGGGATCTTATTCCAATGACGGGTGTGCTCATATAAAGGGGGATTTCTACAGAGTCAGACACACACAGGGAGACTGCCATATGAACATGAGGGCAGAGTCTGGATATTATGGAAGGAAGGCTAAAGACCACCACCAAGAGAGAGGCAAGGAATAACTTCCCCCTCACAGCCCTTAGAAGGAGCCAACTCTGCAGTCATCTTGATCTCAGACTTCCAGCCTCCAAAACAGAGACAGTAAGTTTCTGTGGTTTGAAGGGCATGGTCCACACAGCCAGCTAGCATGCTGGTGATACAGGGCACTCAGCTGAGCCACTGACACAAGCCTGCCCATGGCCTGTTCAGGCAGTAGGAGTTCCCTGAAGCATGATGCTGGGTGGTGACAGTGACTGTCCAGAAGAAATGTTCTGAGAGTGAGTCAGCCCAAGAGAGCAGGGCGGAAAACTGAGACTTCTCACCACACCATGGAAGCCCTGAAGCAGCAATTCCAATATATTTTGTGGGTTCAGTTTGTCCCTGAGACACTAAATATCTTCAGAGAGAGCAGTAAAGAATGTTCAGTCATCTTTAGTCAACCAAGCTACCAACAAAAGAATTTTCCCATCCGTGTGCATTTGTGCTGTGAAGTACGTGTCATCACTGGTAGAAAGCAACAGAAAGAGAATGAGGTCAGAGGAGACCCAAAGAATCTACTCCCACCATGAGGGAAGTCTCACAGGACTGTCTGTCCCCTGGGGCACGGAGGAACAAAGGAGGCTCTTTAAGGGAAAGACCCAGCAACATTAACTACAGTAGAAGCAATTTAATGAACTAAAATGCAGTCACATGGAAACATCATTAGTCAGTAATGAGCCACAGAAATGGTAAAACAGAAATCTCAACAGCAGAGACATGTATCATGGATTTGCACAACAGAAACAACCCCAAACTGATGCTCCCAGGGCTCTTCCTGGGATCCAGATGTCTTGCTCAATCCATGGATCCTGTTTACTCTTAGCTTTGTGACAGAAAGCAGGAGGGGGTAGAGAAGGAGAAGGGACTTAGCACTGCTCAAGTGCTTGCACGTCCGATCCAGCTTTCCTGGAGATAAATACTAGTGTGACAACCTGTGCTGCACAGGACCTGACTCTAGGTCAGCCTTCCATTGGATGGTGAAGGCCCTACTCTCCCTGCATATGGACTTAAGGACCAGGAGGCCTCCTGGGGACTGATTCACCACTGGGACAGAGGCCAATAGTGGCTGGATCACATTCCCGGAGGAGATCTGATAGTGTGAGGAGGAGCTGCCTATGTGCTCTGCTTAGCAGGTTTCCAGAACCACAAGGTAAGGCACAGGAAGGAGTTATTTACATCCCCTCTCTTCAATGTCATAACAACAACCTTGGATAAGATCCAGCGTGCTGGTGCACTCTCCCTTTTGTTCATGGATTTCCTGGTAAAGGCACATGTTTGCAAAGTCATAGAAAGGATTCAGATCCCAGATCCTCCACTTATAAGACATGTAATACCGAACTAATTTTTCCCTCCTCAAGCCTTGCTCTTTTGATACCACGATTGGGTGTAACAACATGTATCACAAGATTTTGGTTCTTACATTTAGGTGTTTTATTCATTTTGAGTTGATTTTTGTATATGGTGTGAGATAGTGGTCCAGCTTCATTTTTTTGCATGTGGTGGACCAGTTTTGCCAGCACCATTTATTGAATAAGCTGTCCTTGTTCCATTGCATATTCTTCCTCCTTTGTCAAAGATCAGATGTCCATAGCTGTGTCCAAAACCATAAAATATATAGAAGAAAACATAGGTAAAACATACAAGACATACATCTCAGTAACACCTTTGAAGATGCATCCCCCAAAGCAATAAAAATGAGAGAGAAGATAAACAGCTGGGGCTACATCAAATTAAAAGGCTTCTGTACAGCAAAGGAAACATTAAACAAGACAAAGAGACACCCCACTGACTGGGAAAAAATATTTCCTCTCCACACATCGGACACGGGTCTGATCACAATGCTATACAAAGAACTCATAAGACTCAAGAAAATCAAAGTGAAAAACCCAATCAAAACATGGGCAGAAGAACCTAAAAGACACTTCTCCAAAGAGGACATACACATGGCCAACAGGCACATGAGAAAATGCTCAGCATCCCTCATAATCAGGGAAATGCAAATTAAAACCACAATGAGATATCACCTTACACCGGTAAGAATGGCACATATAAAAAAAAAAACCAACAACAACAAATGCTGGCAAGGATGTGGAGAAAAAGGAACCCTAGTACACTGCTGGTGGGAATGCAAGTTAGTCCAACCACTATGGAAGGCCGTATGGAGGTTTCTCAATCTACTAAAAATAGACTTACCATATGACCCGGCAATCCCACTCCTGGGGATCTACCCAAAGGACAGAAAAATACCTATCAAAAAGAATACCTGTGCCCCATGTTTATTGCAGTACTATTTGTAATTGGTAAGACCTGGAAGCAACCCAAAAGCCCAAAAGTAGATCAAGAAGATGTGGTACATATACACAATGGAATACTATTCAACAATCAAAAATGACCAACTAGGGCCATTTATAGAAAGGAGCTAGATGGAATTATACTCAGTGAAAGAAGTCAGAAGGCAAGAGAAAATATTGGATGGCTTCACTTTTGGGAGGAATGTAAAGGAAAATCAATACAAATAATAATAAGAAAGAGCGCTAGGAAATGAGCAATTACAGCCAAAACCAAACAAACAAGCAAACAGACAAACAAACCAAAACCACAACAAGAACAAAAGGTCAAAGACAAACCAAAGGGGTCATTGGGGGGAGGGTGGGGAAGAGACTGGGATGGGGGCAGAAGGAGCACAAGGGACTGAGGTGATGGTGCGCCAGTGAAATGGTGGTGGGAACGCCCTGGGAACTACAAATAATGTCAAATATAATTAAATAAATCTAATTAATAAAAAAAATCACAAGAATGCTTCTCAGAGTCTGGAATTTATTAACTGTTTATAAGTAAATAAATAGTAGTTAATTATTATTTCCAATGATTCTTAGACTTCCTGCTATATTATAAAGCTGAGCAACTGGGGGTAATTAATTGAATATAATGCATATATTGGAAAACATCTAGAAAATTTAGGGATGTAAAGGACCTTGAACACACTGAGGCAGGATATCTGAGAAACCAAGGCCCAGTCCTCAGACCATCTTTCTGTCACCCACACACCTGCACCATGGAACACCAAGAAGCTAAGCATCCACGTTTCCAAATGTTTTTGCAGGTACATTCTCAAAATTACACACTGTATGTTCCAGGCCACCTACACAAAGGGCTTGTATCCCACTGGCATAAACATTCCATGACAGATCCTGTTGGACTGGGGGTCTCCTCAGAGGACTCACTTCCAGGGCTCATACTGGGGATGGTGGTTCCTGAAAAAGCAGTGGTAAGTACAATGGGCATGTGCTTCTGGACCAGTCTGGCCCAGAAGGCTGCCATGGGGGCAGCCTGACCTTGGGTGAGCTCAGAAACATGCAGAGAGCTTGGATCTTGGAGGTCAACCAGGCTCCCTTGGCCTCCAAGACATTGCCAAAATGTGGTGGCCCCTAAGTGTCTCACTTAGATCTTTCTCCAAGAGAAGCTTGGACAGCCCCCAGCTGCCATCCCTTAGATCTACCATGGTGTTCCCACCAAGGCCTCGCTGTCCTGGGCTACTCCCAGGCATGGCACCATCTGTGAGAGCAGGGCTATCCTGCCCATTCAGGACCCTGCTTATGGATGGCCTTGTGCGGAGGCTCCACCTGGCTGTCCAGCACTTTTCAGAATTTCCCTTCCCCAGCCGTCCTTCCCACTCTCCTCTTATGAGTATCGGTGCTGCATCACACATACCCCCTCAGCTCCTCCTCTTTTATAGATAAAGATGCTCCCCAATAAATCTGCATATCAGATTTCATCTTGGCATCAACTGCTTGAACTAACACATAATCTAAATTTGCTTCGAGTATCTCTAATAGCAAGAAACTCTCAAGGAAGCCTGTTCTATTTATGTAATTAATACTTTCTTCCTGTATCCTCTGCATGCTGGCAGAAAACAGACTTCAAGAGGTAGTTCACATAGAATCCATCTTTGTGCCGAAGAGCTGAGGAGTTCTGTGTTCCTGCCCTCTGGTGGGAATGAAGCCTTATGGGGTGCAGCCCCTGTGAGATCTGGTGCCCAGGCTGAAGAATCACAACCTCACTTTCTTATAGCTTCATTTTCACCAAACTGAAAATACAGACACTGGGGGAACAGGGAAGGGCTATAATTCACAAGGATACCAGGCAGGGCAGGGATAGTAGAGGATGTATCCAAAGGGATAAAGACCAGCACCAACTATTGTCTCCCCTTTTTTGTGACCACTGATGGGTTTGGGGTTTCTCCTTTGTTGCTATTCTCATTTTGTATCCTACCCTTGATTTCCCCCTTTGTTTACTTTTACAATTCTGCCTCATGTTTACTTTGGCATTTTCTTCCATCCCTCTGGGCTTATTCTGCAGGCTCATGATGAAGCATGAAAATCTCCACCCATCACATCCCTCCAGATTTTCATGTGCCACTCCTCACCAGGGCCCTCATGCAGTCAACTGAACTGGGCACAGCTTCCAGGAGGGTGTGCCATGACGAGGGCCTGAAATCATCTCCCTCCACACACACTGCTTCACGGGTGGAAACCCTTGGCTGGCTGAAAGTGTTTACCAAACCACTGAACTCCCTGAACAGCTTGTTGACAGCTGCTAGTTCCAGAAGTCAGAGGCTGCCCATGTCCACCTCATTCCACAGACTATTTGTGATTAAAACTAGATTACAACTGCCATGGCCTTCCCTGAGTCAAGCTGACGGGCCCCTAGAGGTCACACACAGAACACTGTACACACACATGCAACACTCAGAAACCTGAGTCAGAGTCCAAAGAAATTCCACCATTACTGAATTATGATGTAGCAAATCCATGCAACATTAAAAAAAAATCCAAATTTATTCAAGGGAGTTGAATGCTTAACTATTGCATTTTAAACAGGGTGACCTTGTGATACATAAAGCTGTATTTTTACCTGCAGTCACAGTTTTACTGATGCAGTGAACCAAACACAAAGTCATTACTTGATCAAATGAAAGCCAGAGAGCCATGATATGGGATGGAAATACAGGACTCCCCTCCCCGCCCCTGCTTGCAAGCTGGGTTAAGTCAGAAGGACAGCATTCCAGACTATGCATTTCTTACATGGAGAACTGGAGCTTAGAGTGACAGCAAGCCTTTCGATCTGAAAATGCTAATATATAACAACATTTCCAAAATTCTTGAAAAATGATGGAAGGCTTTGATATTTAATGTCATCATCTGGCAGTTCTTTCACAGACACACACCTGCTGCAAAAGGAAAGACCATCTCAGATCTACTAGCTCATTCCACCCTGAAGGCAACATCAGTGTGCCGAGAGCCAAGCACCAGGTGGGATGGAAATCCAGGTTTCCCTGACCCACCACAAACCAGAAACACACCACCCCTCAAAGACCTTGGAGACTGGCCTTTCTTCTCTGCAATAATCATTGGCAAAAAAAGCTGGTCCTTACTGAGAGGATGTGTTTTCATTTAGCACATGCAGCCACCATCATCACTGCCATGCCACACACACTTACCTGTTTTTATCTCATTGTCTAAGTCTGCACAGTATTGTTTAAAAAAAAAAAAAAGCAAAGAAGAGAGGAGAGAGAGAAACCAAGGCCTGGCAGCCAGCAAATAGCCAGGATGCTCTGGAGACAACAATCTCTGAGTCAGACCTCCTGTTCCCCATTGAGGTTGCGCTCTCATTTCAGCCCTGCTCCCTAACAAGGCCGCACAAGCTTCCTTTCTACCAAACAAAGAGCTTACATTTCTGCCCAAACAATGTCCCAAGGCCCTTTCTCTTTGAGCACAGAGGCAACTGCCCTGAGAGGGACAGCAAACAGTAGCCATGAAGGGACTCCAGGGCATGGGGCTGGTGGAGCAAAGAATTCACCAAAGGCAGTGTAGGGTTAAAGAAATCAGGTCTTTCCACCCTCCCACCACTGTGATGATGGACACCTGCGGTGCTGCGAGCATTCCAGGGTGGGCATGCGCAAGTGAGCGCACCTGAGTTGGACATGGGCCTAAATGGGCGGCGTCATGAGGCCACCAGGACAGTACAGACCAAAGAACAGCAGAGAGGGTGAGATGTGCCAGGGACTGGGAGGCCTACCAGCCTCTCGTCCTCCCCCCCCACCCCCGGCACCCCTGCCTGCCATGTACCTGATGCCACCTCTACTAATAAAAGCATGAAAAGCCACCGAGGGCTCCAAGACTCCCTTCCTTGACCCGTCTGCCCAGAAGCATCCCGAACCTTGTTCCCTGTGCCGTCCTTTCCTGCTGTTACAGGCAGTATGGAAGGTAGAAAGGCAGGGCTATTGATTGCCCTGCTAGAGAAACAGAGGCGAGGCATGAGTGTCTGCACAGTGAGGGAAGTTTGAAACACTTCTTTTTTTCTCTCTTTAATTCTTTTTTTTATTAATATAAAATATTTTTTAAAAATTTACATATACTTGCCATCAATTGTAATCCCCATGTATTCCCCATCACCATCTCACCAGTGCATCATCACCTCAGTCCCTCATGCTCCCATCTTCCCTCAACCCTCCCCATCCCCTCCCCACCAAGTGTCCCCAATTTGTCCTTGTCTCCTCATTTTTGGTTTCTGTGTCTTTATTGCTGTTATTATTATTATTGTTGTTCTTATTCCTTTCCTTGATCCTTATTTGGTTCCCTTAGGTTCCTCCTAAGGGAGGAACCATCTGGTATTTTTCTTTTGCCTTCTGACTTACTTCACTGAGCATAATCCCCTCCAGATCCATCCATGTTCCTATGAATGAGTCTAGTTTTTCATGAAACACTTCTTATATCTGAACTTGGGCCTTTCTAAGATTTAACTCTCAGGTCTGTCCTAGCTGCTGTCTTTTTAAATGTCAGGTGTGATTAGTCCCTGCATATTTTAGAATTTGCATCTGCCTTTAATGGTCACAGGTGGGTGTTTCTATAACAATCCTTTGGCTTCTTTATCTGCCCAAGGTTTCCAGCCCAGTGCCCCAGAGTAATTCTTGTTCCCCAATCTGCTTAAAGCCTCCCATCTCTGTCTGCAGGGCAAGGGCTGTGGAAGAACTATGGAGCTACAGTGATGTCAGAAAAAAAATAAATTAATAAAAAAAAATCCCACAAAGATTGAGCTTTTAACTTTATAATCCCCCAACAGTGACTTCTCAGTCAGTCCAAAGGTGTCTACAGAGTTTCTTACATTTAGAACTTTATGGAACTCTGAGAGGAAAAGTGGATCAATAACCAAAGAAAGCCACATGCACCATGCTTCCAGTTTTTGAGGCTCTGTGGGGCCACCGTGGTGACCCCCCTGCCCAAGCACCACATGTCCACCCAGAAAGGGTCTATGTTCCCTCACCTGAACTGGGCTCTTGAGACCTCAAACCAGGACCAAAGGATGGCATGAGTGTGACATCCCTGTGGACAAGGCAGAAAGGAGTCATTGCCTCCCTCCCTTGATACAGTGAAGCAACATGGAGAAAGAAACCACTCACTGGGACCACCTTCACCCATGACTTTCAACCACACTTGAGTCTAACTTCAAGTACCCCATCCTGGCACTGCCACCTTCATTTATTCTTCAATTTATTGGCCCCAACACCCACTCCTGCCCAATAGACCTTCACCTCGACAAAAGCTGCTGCCCCTCCCTCCACCCCTCACCTCCCACCCCCTGCTCTTGGCTTCACACCCCTGGGGCCAGCCCGGCTTCCAGACCCAGAAGTACACCTGCCATCCCTGTCACACCAGGGGGTCCTCAGATCCCTGTGGCTTCCCTTGCACCCACCAGATGTCTTTTCCCACCTCTTCCCTCCTCACCTCTTCCATTCCTGCTCAGGTCCACTGCTCCTATTTCACTGAAAAAAGTAAAACAGTGTCAAGTCTTCCCCTCATCCCTCACCAAACCCCAGCCCAGTGCTGACAGTGGCCTCCTGCCTGCAGGAGGAGGTGAGCCAGGGTTCCTGACATGAGTAGCTCTCAGCATCCTGAGTGACCCACCTTTCCACTTCTCCTGCCCCTTCCCTGCATCTCCCCACCCCCACTAGACCTCCTGCCACCACAAATCAACCTCCAGCTCTGTGTGGACAGTCTAGCCCCTCTGCTTCACCACCTAGACCACCTGTTTTGAAGGTTCTTTTCTTACCAGACACCAGCTCCCCCACTCATGAGACCATGAGCAAGTCTGGTAACCACATGACTCTTGGTTGTAAATCCAAGCCAATGTCTCCCCCAAACTCCCCAAACCTTTGAAGGCCCCACGTGGGGGCTCCATAGACCTTACAATTAAACAAGGTTCTGACTTCCTCAGCATGGGGTGGTTTCAGGCAGAAACATAATTTCTCCCTCTTCCCCCCCCCCCAATCAACCAACCAGTCCTAATGATATAACCTCTAACATGCATGTCACCCATGGCCCTTTTCTCCATTTTCAGTGATACTACCTCCCCTAGCCACTGTGACCTCCTTCCTTGACTGTTTCAAATGCCTCTAACTGGTCTCCACATCCACCCAACCCTCACTCTGTCTTTACCACCTGGCACAGAGTGGGAACTCAATATCTATTGAAACAGGAAAGAAACAAAAAGAGGGAGGAAAAGGTGAAAGGAGGAAGAATGGGAAGGAAAGACATGCTTATAAAAAGATGCTTCCTATGACATTGTAGTTCTACATGATTTAGTAGAAATTACCCCCTTTATCCACACCACCATCATTCTCTCTCCACTGCCTGCATCCCTCCTTACCCCCGTCGCCACCCCCTACAACCATCCAGTCATCACCCCCACCACCACCCCTTCACCCCCTACACGCCCACATTCCCCTCCACCATCGCCACCACCACCATCATCACCATCTCCCCCCATCACCACAACCACTACTATGCCCACCCAGCAATCTCCCTGCCCCTACTTTCCAACCTACTTCCTAGAGACAACAGGATGATGCTCTTTAATGTACATGGGTTACATCACTATTATGCCTAAAACTTCTGTTGGCTTCCCACTGTATAAGAACAAAACTGCTCTCTATTCCTGAGGCTGTTTGATCTCTCTCCATAGACAGCCACTTTACCCCAACCTTCTCTCCCCCAAGCATTGTACACCAGCCTTGACTTAAATGTCTACTTGTCAAGAGGCTATCTCCTATCTGAAGTCAAACAGGGTTCTAGGTTCCATCTCATTCTCCCTTTTTTTTTTTCTTCATAGCTTTAGGGTAAAGGTTGATCAGGTATTTCTACCCTCCCATCACTGTGATGATGGACACCTGCGGTGCTGCGAGCATTCCAGGGTGGGCAAGCGCAAGTGGGCGCACCTGTGTTGGACACGGGCCTAAATAGGCAGCGTCATGAGGACGCCAGAACTGTGAGGACCAACCGACAGAACCAAGAGAACCAACAAGCCCGACAGCAGCAGCAGCAGAGAGAGAAGAAAGCAGCTGAGAGGGTGAGATGCACAGGGGGCTGGGAGGCCCGCCAGCCTCCCGGCCCCCCGGCACCCATGCCTGCCATGTACCTGGCCACTTCTACTAAATAAAACATAAAAGCCACTGAGGGCTCCAAGACTCTCCTTCCCTGACCCATCTGCCCAGAACCATCCTGAACCCTGCCTCCAGTGCTCCCATCCTGCTGCTACAATAGCACACAAGTATCCCAACCTTTGTCATTTTCTGTGTATGTCGGGGTGGGGGGGCAGGACCATGGCACTTCATTATTGCTCTATCTCAAATGGCACAAAGTCCACACTCAGTTTATATGTTTATATCTGCTGAAGGAATAAATGAATGAATATGTATGATGGTACAACATCAAGAACACTGCAGGCTTTCATTTGTAATCGTTAGTCTTACAAAAGGAGAGATGATGCAAAGTTTTGCTATCTTCTAATATTTTCCGGAGTGTGCACTCTCAGGAACATGGATAAACAGGTTAAAAATTCAGAGTAATTTAATCACAAAAAGAGAGCTGTCCTCTCTCCATGGGCTCAGGACTGATTTGTGCACTCTGAGACTTCCAGATAAAGAGCTGACACAGCAAGTCAACTGGGGCTGTGACTGGCTTAATATTCACCATCCAGAATGAGAACTCCTTCCTTCTTGGGAGCGATAATGAGGTAGGCAGAAAACTACAGCTCCCACACTGGAAGCTTCAGCCACTTGGTGTATGACCACCACAGGTGTCATTAAATTAATTGCAAGTTTGTGATCTTGGTCATCAAGGTTTGCTGGGGCCCTTATAACCATCTATCAGTGAGCCAAAGAGAGCATCATTGTGCCTCAGATTGGGAACACATGGAATTCTGGTAAAGGCTTACAGGAATGCAGATGTGCCCACCCCCACCCCCCGGCCTGTCAAGATGCCACGGAGACTGGTTGCTACACCTGGGAGGGGAACCTGGCCTAAATGTCACCTCTGCACCTCTTCTACACATCTCATGGGCTTATTACCATGTTTCCTTCAAACTCCTGAGGAGGTGGCCCAAAGAGCAATCCTCATGGCCTTCACCTGAGGTGTTTTCACACCCAAAGGTGCATCTGATCCAGGCAGCACATGTCAGCGGCTCATTCAGTAACACGTCTATGAAAAAGAGTGTTTTTTTGGCCTCACTTTAGCCTAAAGTTCTGATTAGTCACTTCTGTGCAGCATGCAGTCACCCAAGGCTCTGGCAGACCCTGGCTGACTCAAAAAGAGAAGTTGTTCTTGGTGAACATAAACCCCTGCCTCTGTAGGATTGTCCTCTGGATTCCAGCATTTTCACACTCTGCTGCCAGGCTTATTCCACAGGGGAAATTGCTCAAGAGAGAAGCCAGGGGTCTTATGAGCCCAAACACACCCCTCCTCACTCCACATTCACCTGGAAAGGAAGGGCCACCTAAGCCAAGTGAGATCATCCCTTCCTACCTCTGTGCTCCCTCCCAGGAACCCTCCTCACCCTGCAGACTCAGGGACATCAACCCACAACAAAGCATGCACACTGCATTTGACAATATTCTGGTAAGACATGAAGAGTGGGCATCCCTTTCATCTGTGCCCTCAGTTACTTGGTGAGATTCCCAGGTCTTCCAGCCCAGGCCCCAAGCTGGTGGGGAGCATCCCTCCATGTCCCCACACACAACTCACCACACGATCCTCCAGATTCCCAGAATCACACCTACCAGTAGGTACAGACAGGGGTCTGGATTGCAAGCAACAGAATCTAAAGCTTTTAACATAGTCAAAAAAGGAAGTAACATAAAAAAATAACAGAGCTTCCAGAATTGACAGGAAGTTTGAGAACCACCATCTTACATCCTTTTCTGGATCACCTGACACAGCCAAAAGCCCCCAGAAATGCTTCCCAGTTTACTGAGCTATGAGGGATGAACAAAAGCAGTCAGCTGTCAGAGGTCAGAAAGATCGAGACCCCACCTTCCCACCCTTTCTAAGCCTCCCTAGCCTTCTTGGTGCTCCCCAGCCTTCTGCAGCAGGAGGGAGCATCTTGTAGACATAAAGCCACCTGGTTAGCAAAGTCTGGTCTCAGGGAAGAGCACTCCTTTGGGAGTCAGGAGATGGAATGACAACAAACAACTCTGGGCCTCATTTCCTTCCAGCTAAGGAAGCGGTTGCTCTGAAGACTTTGAAGGCTCAGCCTGTTTTAATCTATTCAGCAGCAGACACTCCAGGCTCTTGGTGATCTGACTTCAGCTTTCTTAGGATCATGGTCAGGTTCGCAGGGCAGGATGCTCTGTTTCCTGAGCGTCTGTGAAACCCACACATGTCCCTGTGAACTTAACACCCTAGTCCCTAAGTCCCATAGCAGTTCTGAAGCAGTGGGGCCCTAGTTCCTGCCTAACCTGTCCCTGGATGTCTCTAGGCTTCAAAACTCTTAGGTTACAAGTTACACCATGTCGAAAAATGGCTCCAATACCCACCATACACAATGGCCAACCCTACATTAGCCAACAGGATCCGCTCTTAGCAACCACCAGCCTGCCATCCATTCATCATGCCCTGCATCCTTTCTGTGGCTACCCCCTGTCACCTACTGTTCACAAACCACCTGGCTCTTGAGAAGGGAACTGTCACAAGGATGCCACATCCCAACCCATACTATAGGATGGCAGGACAGAGCGGGGCTGTCCTCAGGTGAGTGTCCCTCTCCAGCTCTGTCATACACATGGTCACATAGTCCCCAAAATAGATCGATATTTACCAACAATCTACACAGGGTTCTTGTGAGCATCCCCCACTTTTGACCCCCTCAAATCCAGTCCTTGGGGCTGACTTCAAATGGCAAAGTCTCCTTCAAAGGAGACCATGCCCAGTATAATTCTTCCTTCCTTTCCTGGTTAAAAAACT
The DNA here is from genome assembly GCA_019455555.1 of Galemys pyrenaicus. Taxonomy (NCBI): domain Eukaryota; kingdom Metazoa; phylum Chordata; class Mammalia; order Eulipotyphla; family Talpidae; genus Galemys; species Galemys pyrenaicus. The sequence goes on from JAGFMF010011667.1 coordinate 342,916, forward strand.
GAGGCCAGGCAGACCTGGTCACATAATCCAGCAGGGTCCCTTGTTCAAAAATGTATTATTTCAAGATGGGAAGTGGCAATGGCCCATGTGGGAGGCCCTTTGGAGAACAGGGCCCCGTATGAGCATTTAAGCACAAGCCGGGAAGCTGATCAGGGCTCCGAGCTCCTGGATGGACATCTTGGGTTGAAGAGGTGGTGTCAGGGCCAGAAGACCCTGTAACCCCCAGATAGGGAAACTGATTTGCTGTATGTTTGTGCAACCTGTCCACAGCTTTCTTCCTCCTCACCTACCTAAAGAATGTTCAGCAAATGAATTTAATAATTGAAGTAGAGGAGGGGACTGGTGAGGAGGGAAAGAGAGAGGTGAGATTCTTCAGTTCTCTTGAAGCTCCTTCTTCACTGTCACTCTTTCTAGTTGCCAAATCCTGCTGTAGGAGCTTTTTGCTCCATGAAGAAGAATCAGTGATTTTATATCTAAGTGGGCATGGCCATCCTTTTCTACCCTTGCTAGAAGCACGTACCACACGCTTTCAATTGAACTTTTCAAAATTGTTTGCAAATGTCTTCCCTGTTCCAAGACACCCCTGTGCCCACTGAGGTGGATAAAACTGCAAGCTAATCTGGGAACCGAACCAGGCTTTCAGGGCTGACATGCCTGCTTAGAAATGAGAATTCACGTGCCTTTGAAAACACCCTAAAACAAAACTGCCCCTCTGTACTTCTACCTCTCTGGGAAAGATATTTTTTGGAAGGGCCCCAATTATTTTCCTACAATATTTCTGTCAGTGCATTAAGCCTACGTGAAAACACTCATCTTAGCCTCAGACTTTGCCTTCTGGGAAAAGCAAGAACAAATTGTACTGGCAGTAAAACAAGGGCAACCATAGGGAGGCAGTAAAACAAAGGCAACCATGGCTTGTACTGAAAATGCTTATATTGGAATTAATTCCCTCTAATCCTTTTGGGGAAAGGGAGGAGGATACAGCCGAAATAATTTTACCCGTGTTCTTGATGCATTCAACCTGCAGGCTGCATGCCTGTCTGACCTGCTTATCCACTGTCTGATTCTGGACAGTTGCATGCTGAATCCCCCCAAGGTGAGATGCTGCTGTGGAAATGGGTCCTAGAGTGACCAAGCATCTTACTCTGCCAGGAAGCCCACAAAGAGAACCGTACAGAGGGAGGGCTGGGTACTTGCAGGGACTCTGGTTTTCACTAAGTTTACACAGTGTTAACCACACAAAGTCCGCTTATTTCAGACATTCTGACTTCTAAAGTAATGTGGAGTGCTTTATACTCTAGAAGGCAAAGAGGATGAAATGTTCCATCACAAATTCCCAGGAGGTAGCCTCCTAAAAGGGTATAAATGAAAATCAAATCACAGCAAATGGGGCGACTCATGGGGAGGTTTCTGAAAGGTGCCAGTCCTTTAGAGAAATCTGAGCTGAATGAAGCCATCAAAAGTGACTCCTAGCCTTTTTCCTTCCCCTAACTCACCTACCAGCTTTTGTTTTCTAAATCTTGAGCTCAACTGATTGTCAGAACCAAAGTAGTCAAAATTTTCAAATCATCACAGATCTTTTTTGATTTATTTTTGAAGATGAAGAAGAAGCTGATGTTTGGAGTTAATTGAAAATGATTCACATTTGAATTTTCCACATAAAACAAGAGAAAGGAATGTCAAACATGACAAAAACAAGCCAACATGCCAACATGCCAAGAACAAAAGCCCAGGACCAGACAGATTCACAAATGAATTCTACCAAACATTCAGAAGTGAACTAGTACCTATCCTATACAAACACTTTCAAGAAATCAAGAAAGAAGGAATACTACCTAATACATTCTATGAAGCCAATACTACACTAATACCAAAACCAAACAAAGATAACACAAAAAAAGAGAACTACAGACCAATCTCCCTAATGAACACGGATGCAAAAATCCTCAACAAAATTCTAGCCAATGGAATACAACAATGCATAAAAAGGATAATTCAACACGATCAAGTGGAATTTATTCCAGAAGCTCAAGGATGGTTCAGTACCAAAAATCAATCAGCGTAATCCAACATATCAGCAAAAAGAAGAACAAAAACCATATGATCATATCAATTGATGCAGAAAAGGCATTTGACAAAGTCCAACATCCATTCATGATGAAGGCTCTTGAAATCCTTGGAATAGAAGGACCACAGCACAACATGGTAAAAGCTATATATGACAAACCCACTGCTAATATAATTCTCCATGGGGAAAAACTTAGAGCATTCCCCTTAAGATCAGGAACAAGACAAGGATGCCCACTCTCTCCACTGCTATTCAACATAGTACTGGAAGTCTTAGCCAGAGCAATAAGACAGGAAAAACACATATAAGGAATCCAAATAGGAAAAGAGGAAGTAAAACTATCATTATTTGCAGATGATATGATGATATACTTGGAAAACCTTAAGGCTCTACAGAAATTCTAATTAAAACAATCAACCAGTTTAGTAAAATAGCAGGATACAAAATAAATGTACAAAAGTCAGTAGCCTTCCTATATACAAACAACCAATCTGAAGAAGAAGAAATCAAGAAAAACATACCTTTTACAATTGAGGCCAAAAATATCAAATATCTAGGAATCAACCTAACAAAAGAAACAAAAGACGTATACAGAGAAAATTATAAATCACTGTTAAAGGAAATAGAAGAGGACACAGAGACATGAAATAGCCCCTGTTCATGGATAGGAAGAATTAACATTATCAAAATGGCCACCCTACCAAAAGCAATTTACAGATTCAATGCAATAACAATAAAAATCTCAATGAAATTCTTTAAGGAAATAGACCAAATGTTGATTAAATTCATATGAAGACACAAAAACCCCGATTAGCCAAAGCTCTACTGACAAAAAAAGAAGAATGGAGGTATCATGCTTCCAGACTTCAAACTATATTACAAAGCAACAATTATTAAAACAGCATGGTACTGGAACAAAGAGAAACCAATGGAACCGTATAGAAAGCACAGAAGTAAAACCACACAACTATGGACAACTGATCTTTGACAAAGGAGCGAAGAATTTGCAATGGAACAAGGACAGCTTATTCAGTAAGTGGTGCTGGCAAAACTAGTCCACCATGTGCAAAAACATGAAACTGGACCATTATCTCACACCATGTACAAAAGTCAACTCAAAATGGATAAAAGAACTAAGCATAAGACCCGAAACTATAAAATATATAGAGGAAAACTTACAAGACACACATCTCAGTAACGCCTTTGAAGATGCATCCCCCAAAGCAATAAAAATGAGAGAGAAGATAAACAGCTGGGGCTACATCAAATTAAAAGGCTTCTGTACAGCAAAGGAAACATTAAACAAGACAAAGAGACACCCCACTGACTGGGAAAAAATATTTCCTCTCCACACATCGGACACGGGTCTGATCACAATGCTATACAAAGAACTCATAAGACTCAAGAAAATCAAAGTGAAAAACCCAATCAAAACATGGGCAGAAGAACCTAAAAGACACTTCTCCAAAGAGGACATACACATGGCCAACAGGCACATGAGAAAATGCTCAGCATCCCTCATAATCAGGGAAATGCCAATCAAGACCACAATGAGGTACCACCTTACACCGGTAAGAATGGCACATATAAAAAAAAAAACCAACAACAACAAATGCTGGCGAGGATGTGGAGAAAAAGGAACCCTACTACACTGCTGGTGGGAATGCAAGTTAGTCCAACCACTATGGAAGGCCGTATGGAGGTTTCTCAATCTACTAAAAATAGATTTACCATATGACCCGGCAATCCCACTCCTGGGGATCTACCCAAAGGACAGAAAAATACCTATCAAAAAGAATACCTGTGCCCCATGTTTATTGCAGTACTATTTATAATTGGTAAAACCCCCAAAAGTAGATGACTGGATCAAGACGATGTGGTACATACACACAATGGAATATTATTCAGCAATCAGAAACATGGATGGAACTAGATGGAATTATACTCAGTGAAACAAGTCAGAAGGCAAGAGAAAAATATCAGATGGCTTCACTATTAGGAGGAATATGAAAGAACAACAGCAACAACAAAGAATAAGCTTAAGGAATTGGGCAATTATAACCAAAAGCAAACAAAAAAACTCAACAAGACCAAAAAGCCAAGATAAACCAAAGGGACCATTGGGGGGAGGGGAAGGATGGGAGGGCAAAGACAGGGATGAGGGCAGAGGGTACACAAGGGACTGAGGTGATGGTGCACCTGTGAAATGGTGGTGGGTACTCCCTGGGGACTACAAATGATGTCAAATATAATTAATAAAAAAATAATAATTGGTAAGACCTGGAAACAACCCAAATGCCAAAAAGTAGATGATTGGATCAAGAAGATGTGGTACATATACACAATGGAATACTATTCAGCAATCAAAAATGCCAACTAGGCCCATTTATAGGAAGGAGCTAGACGGAATTATACTCAGTGAAACAAGTCAGAAGGCAAGAGAAAATTATCATATGGCTTCACTTTTGGGAGGAATGTGAAAGAGCAACAACTACAACAACAAAAAAAAAGAAGACTAAGCTCAAGGAAATGGGCAATTACAACCAAAAACAAGCAAGCAAACAGAAAAAATAAAACTCAACAAGACCAAAAGGTCAAAGATAAACCAAAGGGACTATGGTGGGGTTGGGAGGCAGAAGGAACACAAGGGGCCAAGGTGATGGTGCACGGATGAAATGGTGGTGGGCACTCCCTGGGAAACACAAATGATGTTGAATATAATTAAATAAATCTAATTTTAAAAAAAAGAAAGCAAACATTTGTAGGTGTTGCATGATCCCAGACACCCCTTCATGTTCTAGCAGCCCAGGCTTACAGCTGAACCCCACTCTGTGCAGTTCTCTCAGCCCAAGGACAACCACCTTTTCCTAGGCCCCTTCCCTCCATGGCTTCCATGTTGTCTTCTTTCCTACATGAGATCATTTATTCATTCACCCACTCACTCATATTAGAAGAGTACAGTAAACCTGCAAAAGTTTGGTGACAAGGGAGGAGAGTGAGCTGTGCATAGGGGTAGAGGGGGGAAAGAAAAAAATAAGTGTAAAACTAACCAGTATGCAAGAAAACAATATTTAGTGTTTGTTTTGATCTATTTATAGATAAATAATATCAATGGAGCCCTGTAAATAACTTAGGACTGACCAGGTTGAAAGCAAAACAGTCATCTCTCATAATAAGGGAAATGCAAATCAAGACCACAATGAGGTATCACCTTACACCAGTAAGAATGGCATATATCAATAAAACCAACAACAACAAATGCTGGCGAGGTTGTGAAGGAAAAGGAACCTTACTACGCTGCTGGTGGGAATGCAAGTTAGTCCAACCACTTTGGAAGACTGTATGGAGGTTCCTCGGCCTACTAGAGTTGGAACTACCATATGATCCGGCAATCCC
>JAGFMF010011667.1:367564-379273 GCA_019455555.1 Galemys pyrenaicus
CTCCCTGGCCGGCAGCAGGGATCGAACTCGTGCTGCAGTGGCTGCGGTTTGCTTCATAGTGCATTGCTTAACCCACTGCGCCACCAGGGAGGCCCCCTTTGCTAGGTTTGAAGCAGCTCTGTGAATCCAAGCCGGTTATTTAATTTGTCTCTTAACCTCCTTCCATAAAGCAATACTAATGTCTTCCTCAACCCCAAAGTTTAAAAATGAAATAAAAAGGGTTTATGTGACAAAACATAAAACAACACGACATCCAATCTAGCAGACAAGCAGTAAGTCAACTCTCATTTTCAATGCATTGACGTTGTGATTTAGACTTTTGTACATTACACCCTAATTTCAGCCTTAGTTTTATATACATTTTAGTGTGAATACTGCTCCAAAGGTACTAGTTCACCCTCCATACTCAGCCTCCAACTTTCATAATCCAATTTTTAACCCACCTAAGTGGGAGGTGCGGAGGGAAGGGGGGGTGCACCTATATATAAAAAGAGCCCATCCAGTGTCTAAATTTGTACTGAAATCTGACCAACCAGGGACAACCACTTTGATCCTTCTGAGAGTAAATACTACCTTAGGAATGCAAACATAGGCACCAAAGGGCAATGTACACACACAGTAAACACACAATACCATCAACAAACATGTACTCAGAGGTCTCCCACGGTTTTGAAGTAATCATTCCACCTCTCAGACAAATAAGTTGAGAATCTTGTGTCTGAAGAAACCAGTATTTTTTAATTTACATTTTAGTTTTCACTCTGTCTTTTGTTTTAAATAAAAATTCAATGAAGATGATGGGAGTTTTAGAGGAGAAAACTTAGGACGGAAGTTTTTAGGTCAAAAACCAGAGGTGGGGGCAGGAATGGTTATCATTTGTCACAGAAAATCAGCCCAAAGCAATACATTCCAAGAGCAATTCCATCAGAGAGCAATATACAAAGGCACCCTTGCTCTGGCGAAAAACAGTTCTGCCCCCTCTTTCATCTTCTTCTTTAACACTCTTGCCATGTGTGAAGAGACTGCCGAATTCGTTCTCAGAGGGGCCCCACTCCCCCAGTGCCAACAAGAGCAGTCCAGGTTCAGCAGCATACGATTACAGTACCAGCCACATTCTAAACCAGAACGTTTTTCTCAATTCACAGGACACCGGAGGGTTAACTGTTAAAGCTTCCATCTTGACCCATTTTTGTCACTTCGCAGACTTAAGCCTTCATTCGCACTGCCTCATTTTCACTTAACTAAGACTGGTTTTCCTTTATGTGTGCTTTGGGATATCAATTATAAGTGGCTTACACTACACAGGGGGTCCTCGGTTAAGCGACTTGGGGAGCGAGAGTTACACGTGCTCTCCGCCAGCCTCACCCACCAGCGGCACTAACAGTAATGTGGCTGCGGGACAGTCGGAGTCCTCAAGTTATGTTGGATGAAAGCTAAGTAAGCACCGCCACTGCGGCTAGTTCCCTGTGGCTGCATCAAATCGCTAAGTCTCACTAGGCTTTTTAATGGAATCACCCCGACGGGATGAATGGGAAACGTGAGAAAACACCTGACACGTTCTCGCTTTTCCCATCCTCTCCAGTTAAGTAGCCTCCACGCGGCCAGGAGGAGAAAATTCCCACCCACCGTCCCAAGGGCGGGATCTGGACGATTTCACCCAATCAGAGACCCCATCTAACCAGTTGGCTGGAGTCTACGACCAGATCGAACCAATGAAAACTAGAGCAAGGATTTGCGTGGTCTTCTGGGAAACTGCCTCTCCCGGAAGTTAACGCCACCATTAAGCCACACTGGGGCGGAGCTACCCTAACAACCTCCCACCCCACTGGCTGGTACAACTGCCCGTCAAGGGGAGGTTGGCGTGAGCGGGGCCGGCGGAGGCTGCGTCTGCGCCGGGTGCGGTTGCCCGCGCGCGGGAACCCGCGTAGGCGCCGGAAAGTGCCCCTTCTCCGGGGCGCCGGCGGCCGGGGCGGAGTCCAGCGGGAGAAGGCGGAGAGAAGGGCTCTCTTCCCGGCCCATCCGGAGGCGAGCGGCGGAGGAACGTGGAGCCGAAGTCCGGCCCGCCCCGCGACCTCCAGGGCCGGCCCTCTGTGGAGCTGCGGCCCGCGCGCGGGCGCCGGGCTGGGGCCGCCTCCGCCGACCTGGAGGCCTCCGCCAGCCGGCCGAGGACGCCGCGCTCGCCCGGGAGTCGCCCTGCTGGCTGAGGGCGCCCTCGCCTCTCCCTGCACCCGGGCGTCACCCCGCCGACCGAGGGCCCCCGCACCGACTGGAGCCGCTGTCGCCGAGCGAGGCCGCGCCGCTGGCCGGGGCCGCAGCTCCCGCGCAGGCAGGTGGCCGCCCGCCGGGCAGCCCGAAGGTCGCGGGGGCCGGAGACTCGAGCCGGTCTTCCACGCGCCCCTCCACGCCCCCGTCGGGATCGCCGGGCTTGGCCCTTCCCACGTGGCGGCTGCGCGTGAGGCTGTGACAGGTGGGAAAGCGCCGTGGGTAAACGCGGCGGGCAGTCCAAGCCCCGGCAGGTCGGGGAAGCGGGCGGGGAGCGGCCTCTCGGTGCGGTGGGCCGAGCGCGCCCTCGGGCAGGGCTCAGCAGGACCTCACGCTGCGGGCCAGAGCGAGGAGGCGGCTCTCTGCCCGCCGCGTTCTTGCTCCTTTCGACCGCTTCAGTGCTGCTCGCCGGCGCGTAGCGGCCGTTAGCCCCGACGGTGACGCCCCAAGAACTAGAGTGCTCTTAGCGGGCGCCGGGCAGCTGGGCTGGGAAAGCCCGCAGGGCGGGCCGGCGGCGCGGCGGCGGCGGAGGAGGACGAGAGGGGCGTGCCGGAGGCGGCTTCTAGGCTGGGACCGGGCAGTGTGCGGGGGTGGGGGGCGGCCGGCGAGTGTGGGTCGGGAGTTGCGGCCAGCGGGAAACGCGGGCCCACTGTCGGCCCTAGAGTTGTGCTCTTACGCACCTGGTCTCCAGAGGGCAGAACTTGAAAGCAAGCCTGTAAGACGACAGCATAGCCTTGACTACGCACAAGGGCCGCGCACACGTCCTCATGCAGGAGGGAGCAGGAGTCTACCAGCTGGTGTGACTTTGAGCCAACCCAAAGTTCCTCTCCTCACTTGTGAGATTGTTAGAGCGGCCCCTCAGCTGTCCTGAGGAGCTGCCGAATGGGGTGATGTGTGCGAAGCAAATACCAGCTCGGTGTGTTTGTTGAGGCTTGACTGCTGTCCGGGAGAGTGAAAGGACCAGCTCCAGAGCCTGACACTGGAACTGCTCCTTTAGAGGACCACGCCCCTCCCAGCTCTTTAACGGGAAATAGAAAATTGTTAGTCCTTGAAAAAAATTCTTCAGTATTTATTCCTAAACCTAAACATACTTGCTGATTTTACTAATGTTCTCCGTTGACTTTAACAGTTGTACCCTGAACAAAGAAAATAATGTGTGTTCATGCTTTTGGCCTTTGTTTTTAAGGAAATGTACCATTTCAGCTCTGTTGAATTTTTATTTATTTTTACTGACATTCCCCACACCCCCAATTTAGAACTTCCTCCAAAGTTTAGGAACCCTCCCTTTGGTCCTGCCCTTGTAGCATCTGTTCTCTTACCCTCTTAGAAACCTGCTTTCTCTTGCCCTCAACTCCCTGGATGAGCTCACAATAGACTTTCCCAGATGCTCACCAACTAGTGACCTGTGCAGCTGTCTGCTTTGTCTTTATTAGGTCACTGTCTTTGCCCGGTATGAACTTTCTCTACTTCTTTTTTATTTATTTAAGATTTATCCATTTATGAGTACAAGAGCTGGGGTACAGGCCAGAAGGACAGGAGGTAAGAAGACTCACCAGAGACAGACTGGGGAGCAGAGTGAAGTACACTGCTGAGGGGAGCAGCGGGTGAGGCAGGAGAGGTCTGCTGCGCCATGTGGGTCCCTTCCCTGGCTGGGGATCAAACTCATGCTGCTGTGTCTTAGATGCTTCACAGTGCAGCGCTCGACCCACTGCGCCACCAGAGAGGCCCAACTTTCTCTACTTCTCTAGGGCAGACAAACCTGTTCCAGGCTGCCAGGAAAATGTCCTTCCATAAATGCAGTATTAAAGGTACTGCATTTAATAAAATTAGGTTATATAATATGTACGTGATTAATATGTTATATAATAATTATAGGGAATAATTACCATTTTCTGAATACATGAGTTTTAACTAAGATCTTGTACATTGTGATGTTTAATTCTCACATGATAGCCAAAAAGGTGATAATCCCATTTTTAAATGAGCAAACTGAAGCTTAGATGATTAAGTATCAATAATAATTTGAACCTAGAGCCATCTCTTGAGGTATATGATTGTTTTGCCACCACCACCAGTGGAAAGGGAGGATTGTCCATGCACAGCAAACTTTGGCATTCACATGATTCTTTTCACCTTCCCACCCTACAGCTTCAACTCCGTCGGGTGCAGGAAACCCCTGGGCAGAGGCCTCCTTCAGCACAGCCGGAGATGGCATCAGTGGATTTCAAGACCTACGTGGATCAGGCCTGCAGAGCTGCTGAGGAGTTTGTCAACGTCTACTACACTACCATGGATAAGCGGCGGCGTCTCCTCTCCCGCCTATACATGGGCACAGCCACCCTGGTGTGGAATGGAAATGCTGTTTCGGGACAAGAGTCTCTGAGTGAGTTCTTTGAAATGTTGCCCTCCAGTGAGTTCCAGATCAATGTGGTAGACTGCCAGCCTGTTCATGATGAAGCTACTCCAAGCCAGACCACAGTCCTAGTTGTGATCTGTGGGACAGTGAAGTTTGAGGGTAACAAACAACGGGACTTCAATCAGAACTTCATCCTTACCGCCCAAGCCTCTCCCAGCAACACAGTGTGGAAGATAGCAAGTGACTGTTTCCGGTTCCAGGACTGGGCCAGCTAGCGGGTCAAGAGATGCCTCTGCTTCAGCCCTAGCTCTGTCGGGAAACATAGATCTCAAAATGTAGGAATACAAGTTCCTTTCTGTTGTTGCAGATTGTCCTACCCAGGCAGAACTCTGTCTGCTCACGTTTAAAGAGCCTGTTTCTGAGCTTACACTTGTCATAGTTGCCTTTTCAAAGTAGTAAACTTTTCTATTTTTCTACTTGCCCAGTAGAGAACCCAGTTCTGGAAATCTGACAAATAAAACTTGCTTCCTTGCCCTTGCCTGATGTGTTAGACTGAGTTTTGAAGAAAAAGGAAGAAGGTTAAAGGCAGGACACTTAGTAGAAGTGAGGTCCAGGGCTGGGCACCTACCCTAGGCACAGGTGTGCACCCAGCTTGTAACAGAACTAGGGTTCACAGCCCTGTGCACACTGGAATCCCTTGGGGTGTTTTGCCCAGTCCACATGCCCCAGACCAACTTCCAGCAAGTCTCTGAATGGGAACATGGGGGAAGGAAGAGAACAGTAATGACTGATGGCACAGTTGGTAGTTTATCTTCATCTGGATACTGAGCCTGATGTTTAGTGAGACAAAGTACCCACCTAAAAGACTTATTTTCTAGCCTGGTTTATAGCTAAATTTGATATATGACTAAGATCTGGTTAATGAAGTAAAAGTGGAAAAATTGGACATGGGGGAATTTGCATCAATAGAATCTTACCCCAACTCCCTGGAAAGCAGTTGTGATGGCTTGACCACTGGCTTTGACTCAGAGTTGGGCCATGAGGACAGCTCAGCTCTACCCTAGAGGTGGAATGGTGTTGAGCATGTAAAGGGTTTGCAATGGGCAGACAATAGCTGTTTGCCCATGGCTCCACATGGCCTTTGGGGAGGTGCATGCATCCCTTGCCCTTAAGGATTTCATAATCTAATTGGGAGGCAAGACGTTGAAATTAAATTCAGTATAAGGCCACACATAAAGAATAGTCTAACCAGTCATAAAGATGAATACATAGTATGGGATAGACATAGTAATTGGACTGATAAAATATGCAATGTGAAAGTGACATTCCAAACTAAGATGTCAAATTGACATATATAGCACAGTTCCACAGGGAGGAGAGGAGCAGCTAGAAGAATGAAGAGATTGATTTAGAGGCAGATGCTGCTGGCTTCAAATCTCAAATGCCCTTTTCTCTAAGAAAAAAAGCCCCTTCCTCACCCTCGGGCCCTCAGAGAACTTACATAAAGTAGCTGGAGTCTGGATCATGCTGCCCTTAGATACTTATAAGATAATTGTGGACGTCTTGCCCTATTTATTTTAGGAATAAAAAATATGGATAGCATCCTGAAAGAGCACTAGGCATATTCTCATGGCCTTCCGATATCTATGCTCCCATCCTTCAAGAACAAATGCAAGCAGGATAACTTGCCTTTTCCTATCTTAGGAAAACAAAAGATCAGCCAGGCAGCAGTTGTCTGAACCATCACCTTGGCACTTCCTAGGGATAGATTGTTGGGACCCATCACCCACCAAACTAATCATGACAGTTCTGATACTCAGCAAAGAATGGTCCTCCATTATTTTCTGCTTGGGGACTGCTCTGTCAGGGGAGTGTAAAGGTGAAAAATGATAGTTGCAGAGACATGAGCCAGCCGCTACTCAGCCCTCCAAGCCTCAGTGCCTGACCTGTATGTACAATGCAGGCAGTATTATACCCACAAGTATGTGCCTTGTTCTCAAGACAGCCTGCCCTATGGGTCATGGTCAATAAGTGAGCAGGGTCCTGTGTACCTAAGAGTTTGAACTTGGACAGACCCCATTCAGATATTCCCACACTATCTGAGTGGAAATGGTCCCCCAGGATCCCCTCAGCTTTGTTCACTGTCAATTTCTCACACGCACACAACACACACGCCAATTCGCTTCTACCAGAATGCTCAGAATTCACTCCCTCATCCAGTCCCCAGTTGCTGTGCCCCCACCACTACTAGGTCAGGACCTCACCACTCCCACCACCAACCCATCACCCCCTTTGCTCCACTACAGTGCCAATTATTAAACCAAAGCCATAGAAGTCAACAGACCTTGCTCTATTCCCAATGCTCTGACCCCAGAGCTGACAGCAGCCCCAGGGAGGGACCACAAAGCGCACTGAACTGGAGAGGGAAAAACAGGTGGGATGCCTTCTTTGTTCCATACTATCAGGCTTGCACCAGAATGATAAACCACACACGGGATAAGATCAGTTCTCAGTACAATTACTTTCTTAAACTTTTGTTTTAGAATAATTAAAAATTAACATAAAGTTGCCAAAGTAAGAAAAACTAATAGTCTCTTCGCCTAGTTGCCCTTAGAATTAATTTCAAAATCAGGTTTATAATACATGTTCTGTTGTCACTGGCTGCAAATCTGAACTTCATGGGCACAGCATTCCTTTCCACATTCCATTGCTATAATGAAGGCAGTGGATGGGAGAGGGAGATCTTAAATTCAGACAATTCACTCCCAACTTTGTGAAAAACTGCCCAATAGTGATGTGGTCTCAGGAATCACAGAGGTCTGGAGAACTGGGACAGAAAAATGTCTCTTCTGGGTCCTTGCCTGTCCTGCTTGCACAGACTTCAGCTACCACCCTCTTCTGTCCGTGGATCTCCCGCCTCCCAGACAGACTTCCAGACAACAGGTTCTGGTGGTACCTGTGGAGAGCAGAGCCCTGGATATAATGGGAGATTATACCTGGTGGGAATCCCCGCCCACAAAGAAGAGCACCTGACCAGGTGCCAGCTCCAAGCACTGCCTCATTCTCTGTAAGTGCATCCCACATCTGGGGGGCAGGGTGGAGGGGTGGGAGGTGCGAAAAAGAAAAGGGATTGGACTGAGAGGGCGTGGCGCCAGCGGAGGCTGAGTCTACCTGCCATGCTGGACTCAGACCAGGATACAGTTTGGGGGCCCAGTGCGCGTCCTCCCCTGACCCCCAGTCCACGGCTGCTGCCGGAGTGGCAAATTTAGAGGTCTGACACGGAGCTGGCAGGGGCTGGGTGGTTTCGCTGCTTCCTTTCTTGCCTGCTTATGTGAGTCTTTACACTGATCTTTCCCTCCACCTGGAGTTGCTTCAAGTAGGGGAGGGCAGCCCATCCTCAAGATTTCACTCAAAATGCCGTTCCCCACTGTGGCTTCCCGGAGCCCTTATCAGAAAGACAAGCCTTAGGCCGCCCTCCCAGTATCCACAGGCATCACTTTCTAGCATGGTGTGTCATTCACATTTCTGTGATCACCGGGCCATAACATTGTTCCACAGGCTAAAGACTCATCTATCACTGATTTTGTTCATGTGGCGAGGGCAGGATTTTCCCTGGGAGTGGTGGGCGCCGGAACCCTGCCCTAGGTGCCCAGGACCCCAGGTCTGCCCACCACATGCTCAGAGCCCTGTCTGAGCCCAGAAAGCCTGCCTTGGGTTCCACCTTGAGAAGCCGCTCCTGAACTAGCCCAGGTCAGTTAAGCTGCGAAGTGGCAAGAGAAAGCCTCATTTTTAACAAGCTGGGTAGTTAGCTGACATTCTGTTTTGAAAACAGTTACCTTGCACCCAGTTTCAAGCAGTTTCATAGCTGGCTGGAATAGTTTAACATTTTGTTTTTAACAACCTGAGTTACCCCAGATTAATAGCTACATTATGACATAAATTGCCCCATCCCAGTGCCATATCTTAACCAAAGGTAAAAGTTGATGTTTTAACAAATCCTTGCTATATCCAGTTAGCAAAGGCCATGACCTGGAAGTGTAGAGTCCATTATCCTGCTACCACACACGCGCCTGGGTGGAGACTTTAGGCCCCAAAGAGACGTGCCACGTGGGAAGACGCACATAGCTCTTCTACGCATGTTCCAGTATAACTGGTCCCATGATGTGCTATGATGTTGTTCCCTCTGCCCCACCTTGGCAAATGAACCCCTTAAAACCTAGCCCAGTTTCCCTCCAGGAGTCACCCCATAAACTTTCCTTTCTGGGGTTGCCTCCCTTGTGTACACGTCTAATAAAACCTTGTCTGGGTGCCACTTGACTTGCTTTCTTGTTAAATTCTTTTACAAGGAGTCAGAACCCACAAAGCAGACCCCTGAGTTGTAGAACATTTCCTCCATGTGTGTCCCACACTCCGCAGTGTGCACCTGAATGCGGGATGAGGCCGGGATGGTTCAGCCAGCCAGCCACAGGAACTGTTATCCACCTCCTCAGACCAGAAACAACCCCAACAACTGGCTGAGTGCCGAGCACAGAGAAAACCTGTGTCTGGGGAAGAAACCTCAGAGTCATATTTTAAGGATAAGAATTCCTGCAGGAATCTGCTTGGGAGGGTGGAACAAGATCAAATAATTTTTGACTAATAATTTCTTCTCAAAGTCCAGCCAATGGGACCCTGAAGTTATTTAGGACTCTAAATAACCCAAGCGGTTATTCCCAGGGTGGAGACCCTGCCCAACCCCCACGGTGTGCATGGTGGGGGCCCCCAAAGCCCCAGCCCCTACACATATGAGTCCAATCTTTAACTTGTCCCTCTCATCCCTGAGATGAAGGACAACAAAGCAAAGAGTTAGTTTTATCTATACATTAAGGGTAGATAGTGTTTTGAACACTTTTCCAACAAAGCGTAGGTACTCACCCCAACTTCATTTTTATTTTTATGTTTTCCACATTGGCACATGGTTGGCCAACTTCAGGATAGGTGTTCCTTCTGAAATAGCTTGGGCTAATTAAACTGGGAATGGACAGGAAGAAGCTACCTTTGTTTTGACAATCCAGGGAGTTACCTGACCTTTACTTTCTGACAAGGTGTTTCATATCTCCATAGGGTGTGGTGTACACCATGATGACCAGCAACACAAAATTTTCTCTTACTAATGTTCATCATACATTATACTTCTCATAGGGTCAAGAATTTGTTATCTTCCAATTCATATTAACTTTAAAATATTCATATTAACTTTAAAAGGGTTTGTCTTTAATTCCTGGAAATTAGGTATCCTGAAAGATAGGCCTTGTACACTTTGTGGCTTATAATATGGGTTTGATTGGCATTTTCCTGACAATTAGTGTGTTGAGCACCTTCTCATTTAGCTATTTGCCATTTGTATGTCTTCTTAGGAAATATGTATATTCAGTTCTTCTGCCTATCTTTTTATTTTTTTAATTTTTAAAGATTTATTTATTTGTGCAAACAAGAGCTGGGTGCGGGCCAGAGGTGCGGGGGTGAGAAGATCCACCAGAGAGAGAGTGGGGAGCAGGACAGATCTACTGAAACGCATTGCTGAGGGAAGCAGCAGGAGAGACAGGAGAGGTGTGCTGCGCCTTGTGGGTCACCTCTCTGGTCAAGGGTCAAATTCCTGCAGTAGTGGCTGCCGATAGCTTCACAGTGCTGAGACCTAACCCCTGTGCCATCAGGGAGGCCCTTATCTCTCTTTTTAAATTAGAATGTTTGGTTTATTGTGTTAATGAACTGTATAAGTTCTATATAAGATTTTGGATACTAACCCTTTTACAAATAGACTCTCATTCCATAGTTCATCTTTTTATTTTATTTATTTATTTATTTTCCTCATTATTTATATATATTTGACATCAATTGTAGTCCCATGGAATTCTCATCACCATTTCACCAGTGCACCATCACCTCAGTGTCTTGTGCTCTTTGTGCCTTCATCCCAGTCCATCTCCCACCACCCCCCAAAAAAAGTGCTTCTGACTTGTCTTTGTGCTTTTGTTCTTGTGTTATGATTTTTTTATTGTTCTATTTCTTGAGCCTTTTTTTTGTTCCTTTATATTCCTCCTAAAAGTGAAACCATCCAGTATTTTCCTTTTGCCTTCTGACTTACTTCATTTAGCATAATCCCTTCCAGTGCCATCCATGTTTCTACAAATGACTCTAGTTTATCTATTTTGATTGCTGAATAGTATTCCATTGTGTATATAGACCACATCTTCTTGATCCATTCATCTATTTTTGGGCATTTGGGTTGTTTCCAGGTCTTACCAGTTATAAATAGTGCTGCAATAAACATAGGAGTACAGGTGCTCTTTTGGATCAGTGTTTCTTTGTCCTTTGGGTAGATCCCTAGGAGTGGAATTGCTGGGTCATATGGTAGCTCTATTTTTAGTAGACTGAAGAAGCTCCATACAGCTTTCCATAGTGATTGCATTAACTTGCATTCCCACCAGCAGTGTAGTAGAGTTCCTTTTTCTCCACATCCTCGCCAACATTTGTTGTTGCTGTTTTTTTTAAATATGTGCCATTGTTACTGATGTAAGGTGGTAGCTCAATGTGTTTTTAATTTGCATTTCCCTGATTATGAGGGATGTGGAACATTTTCTCATGTGACTGTTAGCCACTTGCATATCCTCTTTGGAGAACTGTCTTTTTTAAGTTCTACCCATTTTTTGATTGGATGGTTTACTTTGTTTTTCTTGAATCTTTTGAGTTCTTTGTATATCTTTGTGATCAGTCTCTTGTCATTTTTATGGGGTGCAAAGATTTTTTCTCAATCGGTGGGGTGTCTGTTTGTTTCAGTTAATGTTTCTTTTGCTGTACAGAAGCTTTTAATTTGATGTAGTCCCAACTGTTTATTTTCTCTTTCATTTTTATTGCTTTGGGGATGTGTCTTTAAAGAAGTTACTGAGATGTATGTCCTGTAAGTTTTACCTATGTTTTCTTCTATGTATTTTATGGTCTCAGTTCTTATATTCAATTCTTTTTTTTTTTTAAAGATTTATTTATTTATGCATACAAGCACTGGGGTACAGGCCAGAGGTGTAGGGGGGTGAGAGGATTCACCACAGAGAGCG
>JAGFMF010011667.1:396893-420428 GCA_019455555.1 Galemys pyrenaicus
CCCTCCCTGGCCGGCAGCAGGGATCGAACTCGTGCTGCAGTGGCTGCGGTTTGCTTCATAGTGTGTTGCTTAACCCACTGCACCACCAGGGAGGCCCTATATATATGTGTGTGTTTTTTTTAATTTTTGTAGAATATGAACTTTTTCTATAATAAAATGCTACATGTTAGTATGTTTCTCATGTACTATTTTGAATTACAGGCCTTTTTTGTAGCTATTTTATTTGGGGCCAAATCCTGAAAACCAAAGACTATTTTCTTGGGGAGCTGTTGATAGTTTTAATAAATCAATGCCATCCAGAACAGACTATACAGATGTAAAAAATCCCTTGCTTAAAAATGTTTATTTAAGTCCATTAGTGAAAAACTGGAACTCTTGTTTATTGCTGGTGGGAATATAAAATGGTGTAGCTCCTGTGAAAAAATGGTGTAGTGTTTCCCAAAATGTTAAACAGAATTACCATATGATCTAGCAATTCTATTTCTTCATGCACACCCAAAAGGATTGAAAGAAGGGATTCAAATGCTTAATAACTAATATTCATAATGGTATTATTCACAACAAAAAGATGGAAACAATCCAAGTGTATGTCATCAGGTAAATGGATAAACAATGTATGTTATATTCATTCACACAGTAGAATATTACTTAGACTCCAGAGAACGAAAGTCTGATAAATGCTGTAATGTAGCTGACCCTGGAACACATCATGCTAAGTGAAATAAAACAGACACAATTGGTGACAGTTTGTATAGTTCCACGTACATAAGGTGCCTTAAGTAGCCAAATTCATGACACAGAAAGGAAAATTGTGTCCCTAGGGGCTAGCAGAAGAGGCTGGGAATTACTGTTTAATGGCGAGAATGTTTATTTGGAATGATGAAAAAGTTCTTGATATGGATCATGATGACAGTTGTGAAATGTATTTAGTATCATTGAATTGTACACTTAAAAATGGTTAAACTGGTAAATTTTTGTGTATTAACATCCCCACACACACACGCACATGACTTAGAACAATTGTTAAGTTTATTTAGGAAGATCTTTAAGGGGCAGTGTCTGCAGTTTTAAAATACTTTCAAAAGACAAATGTTCTTTTCCTAATCCTTTCATCTTTAATACTTAGTCAGAGTTCCTACCATCATCTCCCTAAATGTCTGAGGTGAACTGCAAGTGACACCGATGTTGCCAGCAGAACTAAAAATATGGGGCCAGTATCTATTCATTCTCGGAAAGCTCTCAAAAATCTCCTAAGCCTGTGTGAGACAGGATAGCCATCAGGTACATCGATTAAAAGCTTTCAACAAACAATATTTAAGAGGTCATTTGAGATCCTTGTGTCCCTCAGCAGCTGAGCTCTGCTATGACTTGGCATGTTCTGGAAGAACATGGGGATGCTTATACCACCCGAGGCTAGCAGAGACTGGGTCTGCTGTTGACTGCTGGTGAGGGCATGGGGACTGCAAGGACCTTTTGAAGTGAGCAGAGAGTAACTTTAAGAAGTGAACATTGGCTTAGATATAATTTTACTCAAAGTTTCAGTGCTTATCAAAAATAACTCCCAAATTCCTGTCTGTTGAAGATAGGCAAGACTTATCTTCACGTCTGGCTATCCCTTTCTCTATGGTCAGGCTCCTGGAGCCGATGAACACTTTGAGATTGTGTGCAAAACAGCAAACTTGTATGTTTACTCTTGTGTGGAAAGGAAGTGCCTACTTTTAATTAGATTCAGATAGGATTATGCATCAATTTAGTGAAATGCTAGAAGCAAACACTGTGGGGTCACTCACAACTTAGCCCCCTTGCAGAGTTCAGGTGTTTGAGAGCTTGGAAACATCACTGGTTGCTGTAATCATCCACTGAATCTGACATAAATCTGACATGACGTGACACCTACTACCCTGCTCTTCTCTCGTACCCATTCCTTGATGGAGTCAGCAACCCTGATGCCTCTTGGGTTCACAGAACCTCGAGAGAGCTTCACATGGTACATGCATTTGTTGTACTTCTCTAGCACTAGAGAAATGAAATAAAAGGTGTGTCTCAGGTGTTTTATTTCTTGTTCAATGTATCTGAATTGAATTTGGCCAGAAGGAACAGGAAACACTCATCTGAAAACTTGTCACTGTGGCCAATTTGACCTTTGTAAGCACTGAAAATTCCTCTATCTGAAACCATCTTACAAAGCTCAGCATGACGCAAGTGTGCAATCTGACAGACTAGCCAGAGGGCAAAAGAATGAAGAGATTGCCTAAGAGAAAAGGAAAGGCAGAACTGGGAGATCGCTGGCACCTAGTGCCTCCCTTGAGGAAGTAGGGACCAGGCAGCCTGATATCCTGTACAGGAGACAAATGAATGACCACTCTTTGACTTATCACCTATTTGTTCATTCTTTTAGCATGTTGTATGTGCTCGCTGCTAGGAATTCACCATTGAGCAAGGGGTGCTGTTCTGCTCTCAAAAAGCTTTCGGCTTGGTGAACAAGACTGAAGACAGACTTAATCCAGCAATCACCAAATAAGGATAAAATCACACTTGTTAACTATGTCACTATTGAGAGGCAGCTGAAACTCTGGTTCTGTCCTGGCCAGGGAGCTAGGGCTGGCTTTCCTGGGGAGGAGACAATTGAATGGAGGCTGAAGAGATATGTAAGAATTAACTGGGAGAAGAAAGAAGACCAGAATGAATGCTAATGACTGCTGCTGAGGGATGGGTGGCCAGGTGGCTATGAAAATGTAGAGGTAAGAGATGACTTTACTCTCACCAGGCAGATCAGGGCTGTATCTGTGGACCCAGCAAGAGGCATCTTCTCCCTAATATTTTACAAGCTACACTACTTGGTGTTTACTTTTGAATCCATGCAAACCAAAGATGTAGAACTTTCAGAATGTTATGTAATGCTACCCTCTCCTGTTCCCTTTTGATTTTCTCCCTGATTTCACAAAGAGTGACTGCTCTGTTGTATGGTAGCTGAAGAGGTGGTGTGGCCTGGGAAGATCAGTGGTCTGGACAGAGAGGTGATCTGAAAGTTTGTATTCTGCCTCTGAACTTGCTCTCTTGTGATCATGGGTAAGTTCATAACTTCTCTGTGGTTCAGTGTCTTTTGTGACACTTCATGGTATTTTGAGATTTGAGAGATGTTGGTAAGAACTTAGCAATATTTACCCATTGTAATCTTGACGCATACACATATTTTTGCTGCTTGATTTTGTTACAGGGCGACCATAATATAAAGTGGGTTTGCCTGACTGGGTCCTCACCCACATGCTCAAATGGCACTTATAATGCCCCAACTGCAGGCACACACAACAAAGGTTAATAAAGGGTTTTATTTACAAGGGAAGGGGAAATAGCGTAGTGAATAACAAAAGGGGAAGAGAGGGATACAGATCCGTAAATGTCCTACCAGTTCCTCGGAGCTGGAACCCAATGGTGTGCTGAGAGCTGACTCCCAAGGAAAAAAGAGTCCCCCAAGGCCCACATGTCTGCTTTTATACTCAGCCTGGCTGCTTAAGTCCACCCTCAAGTCCCAGTGATCCGCTCTTTGATAATGACCTTATGGGATTTGTAATTCTTGGATCTTGTAGGTCTGGAATGGGGGTCCGAGTCTATAACCTATTTGTGTAATCCATTCAGGAGGGTCTTTCCCCGCTAGCAATTTCACTAGAACTAACCCTAGATTGAGGATCACTGTGGGGAAGTTACAGAGTGCAGATATTTACAAGAGGAAGACGGTCTTGGGTGGGAGGGCGGCCAGAGCTCCATAGCAGAAAGGTCAGAATCTCAGCATGGGCATTTGGGGTCAACCTGGACTTAGGAATAAGATGACAGCAAGAAATCCTCATGAGGGATGCAGGGTGACCCCCAGGGCAAAGAAAGAGCCATCAGGTGTGCAAGAGCACTCAAGCAGCTTACCTGAGAGGGGTGGAGTATTTTGAAACAATTGGGGTTCAGTCACATTGTCGAGCTGTGAGGAGGATAGTGGACATTTTGTGTAGATTTGTGCAAATCAGAAGTTAGAAAGTAAGGCAGAGAACAGTTGCTAGAATTATTCTGATCACCCTGTGGAGATGCTCTCTGTGAACAGCAGCTGACTCCTTCCCCTTTTTCATATAGGCCTGCTCATTATTATTACTCTTTCGATATGTTTAAGTGCTTTAGTTTTAAATAATATAATAATATTTGTTTTATAATTACTCTTGAGAGTTGTACTGAAAGTCTTAGGGGAATAACCTGATGTTTGTTATACTACTGGCTTCCCCTCACTCATGGAAGCTTGTTCTTGCATTTTACAATTTTGATTTGTGCATTCATCTACAGTAAATTGAGTCCTCTGAAACCCAAGCTAGGAGTATCCCTCTTTCCAGGGCATTTTACGGTAACTCCTACATTTTCTAATATAGGGCAGCAAGGGACACTAAAACTGGCAAGGACACTGCCCAAATAGTTTACCAGTCACTGTCTGAGTTTTTCACCCAAGCATACAATTGCAAGTCTACTCAGGTTCAGAGAACAACAATAATGGGATTTATTTAACAAAACAGGGAAAACAAAGAGATATTGAGGCCACAAATGGCCATTTAACTCACTCAAGCAGTGTCCAGTGTTTTAAAGTCCTAAACACAAACGCTTCCAGGATGGTTAATTCCCACCACTGTAGACTTGGAGCACGTGGCAGCCAGATAATAGGAGCAGCCAAACTACCCCTACAAACAGCCACACTCATGCAGCTCAGCAAGCGGTCCAGCTCCAGTCTTTGCCTTCCCTGCCAGGCTGTAACAGCAGCAAAAGTGGAAACAGTTTCAGTCCCTCAGCTACTTACAAAACCTCCAAATTTTTCGTCTCTGAGGTTGGCTGCTGGAGGCCTTGTCACAATCTTCAGAAGCCCACAACAGCCTTCTGGAAGATTGGCATGGTAAGAGCAGAAATTGCTGACCTGGGAATTGCTGAAGATCTGAAAATGCTAAAATCCCAAAAGCTGAATCCTGGGGGCTGCTTCTACAGTTCTGTACATTTCTTCTCCACCCGCACTGATACTTATTTTGCCTGGAGTTATTGATCTTTACCAGCACCCCCCTTCAGGGGGACTCCTCCTGAAACAGTCTTTGGCTTCAGTCACCTGTCACAGTTCCTTAGGATATTTCTGACTAGATACCAGGTTTAATGTTACTATACAAACAAAGTACTTCCTAGGTCTCATGGGTTGTGGAATTTCAAAACATAATCTGATGTGTTAGACAAGGGAGAAAAAACTTAGGGTGAGTGCAACACAAGCTTCCTTGATCTTTCATATTAGTGGATAGAATTCCCCCCAATCTACCCTTTCACTGGGGTATGAGTCTTTCTGGGTCTCAGATTTACGCAAGGACCCCATTTATTTACAGATTTTGTGGTTGTAAATACCCAGTCCCCTAGATCCCAGGCCAGGCCCATGACCCTTTCCAGGGCAACACTAACTTACAGGTTTCATGTTGAGCTCCCTCTTCATATCTGGACCCTAAACATCTCCCAGGTTCCTTGTAAACTCGGTCATCCATTTGAAAAGATACTTGTATTTAAGCTTCCATTTCTAAATGCTTGTTGCAGGCGGGTTTTCAAGTAATTACATAGTTAACACAATTGCTGGAATTACTCAAATCTTGTTGTTTAAACTAACCTGGGAAAGATACTTGGTGCTTGGCATATTCAACAAGTTAAGGTGAAACATCCTGTTCATTTTGCTTTGCTTATGGAACAAAGTAGAGCTATATGTAACTGAAGAATCCTGGTGAGTATCCCTAATAACTATGATGAGTTCATTTGTCCCCACATAGTACCCCAAATGCACCATCACAGACAATCTTTTTCTGATGTGTCTGATGAGTTCATGATGATTCATGAACTCACTAGCCTTCATGCCTCATTTAAATAAGATTCTAAATATTAATGTTGACAATGTAAATTAGTTTTTCTCCACTGTAGTTATGTGGAAGAAATATTGCTAGACAATGGACTGGACATGCCTCCCCAGTCACAGAGTTTAGCCTAAATGCAATTAACATACCAATGCAGGTGCAGTTAGCAAGTCAGATTCATGGCTCAGTCTCAGCACTCCTAAACAGAGCTGCAGATAACAGGACAGGCTGGTCTGTGTCCTTGGAAAATTACCTCCCTGCAAAACTCCCCCTTTCCTCTGGGAACCAGCCTTCAAACATATGGTTTGTATATTTGGGTTTTTTTTACCCATGTAGCAATGTAGAGATAGTAAAGTATAAAAGGAGCTCCCAGATTTTTGTTCAGGCCCAGATTTTCAAAGAAAGGTCTGTTCCTGGGTCCATATGCATATGAATCTGGAATAAAGTGCCTGGTCTCCAGAAATCCTTGAGTACCACCTGGTTTATCCTCCCATAGCCTGGGTTACAGGCCAGAGTAATTCCATAACAGTTACATCTTATTTTTCTACAGAAAAATAGATGAGTCTTTATGAAGGCTTTGGCTGATGCATTAGATAGTTGTCCCACTCCCCAGCTCATCAGAAGCAAGTGATTAGGAAAAAGATGTGCAGGAAGAAACACAGGAGCATGAATTAATGAATGGAGTGTCATCCAATTTGTTGGGACCCAAATGAAACTTTAAAAACTCAAGCCATAATAAAAATAGAAAAATGAATTGAGTATTAACTTTTTAGAAGGACAAGTATTTTCTGAACCTACAATCAGTAGGAGAAACCATAAGGACATACTGCTTATCAAAAATTTTTAAATTTCTCATGCAAAGGAAAAAATATACACAAAATATATACATAATTAACATTATGTAGCCTTGATGCCATGATAGAGATAGATAGATGCAGTCAAATCTACCTATTTGATAAATCATACAGAGTTGAGAGTCCAGAAGCAAATTCTTAAATGCTTTTTGACAATGAAGACAAGACTGTTTAATGGGGCAAAAATAGTCTTTTTGAAAAATGGTGTTTTGACAAGATAGGAATTAAGTGGGAACCTTACCTAGTTGCTGTCTAGTTACAGCAACAGTTTTACACCTCCCACATTACAGCAAATTTTTATCCTAATTTATGGACAACACAGCTAAGAAGCACCTGGATGTGGTGGACAGGGGTCTAGGTTAGGTAGGCGTGGCTTAATGGAAGAAGCCACAGAAATTGAGAGGTTAGAAGAAAAGCAGTTTACTGAAAGCAGCACTTTCTAAGAGAGGAAAGGGCAGATGTCAAATTGACCACGTGGCCTGGGGCAGAGATCTAAGTTAGCTTTTATATCTCAGCTCATTGCTTTTCTTTTTGTTTACTTAGCAAGCTCTGGGTTGGGAAGTGTTGGATACTTTTTGTTAAGACTGTAATATAAGGGCCTCCCTGGTAGCATAAGGGGTTAAGCACTGCACTATGAAGCATCCACAGCCACTGCAGCAGAAGTTCAATTCCTGGCCAGGGAGGTAACCCACATGGCACAGCAGACCTCTCCTACATTGCCCGCTGCTCCTCTCAGCAGTACTTCAGTCGGTCTGCCTCTTCTGTTCCCCACTCTGTCTCTGGTGAATCCTCTCAATCCCCCCTCTCACCCCCGCGCCTCTGGCCTGTACCCCAGCTCGTGTATGCATAAATAAATCTTTAAAAATTAAAAAATATATAAAAACAACCCTCATTTCTAAAAAAAAATAAAAAAGACTGCAATATAGGAAATATTGCAGGGAGTTAATGTATTGCTGGGGGACACTCTGCTAGTGGCTGGAGCTGCTGTGGCACACAGGAAATATTGTTGGAGGTTGGGGTGCTAATGGGAATGCTGGCTCAGGACCTAGTTTATTTATTTAACTTCATAAAACTTGAACTGTTTCCTGAGCCCATGGAGTGGAGTGCATTTATGTGTACAAATAGGCAAGGCTCGTTTCCCACTCAGGTCTTCATGAAAATGAGATTTTTAGTCCATGTAGTTACAATTGATGGACAATTCACCAAATGGTGACTGGTCAAATTTCAATTCTGTACAATCTTTGGTTTCACACATTGTTTTCAAGGGCGGTTTTCCGTGGACTCTTTTAGGAGTGTCTGAATATACCAATGCACCTGAACATGCCTGGGAGCAGACCATCAACTGTCCAAATTCTGTTTGGTATTTACCCAGCCTTGGGATGGCTCCATTTTAATTTTTTCTTTTTAATATTATAAATCAATATATACAAAAATTAACTCAAAATGGATCAAAGACAATGTCAAGAACTAAAACCACAAAACTTTATTTTTTTAAAGATTTATTTATTTATGCATACAAGAGCTGGGTACGGGCCAGAGTCACGGGAGGTGAGAGGATTCACCAGAGACAGAGTGGGGAGCAGAACAGGCAGACTGACGAAACACACTGCTGAGGGGAGTAGTGGGTGAGGCAGGAGAGGTCTGCTATGCCATGTGGGTCCCCTCCCTGGCTGGCAGCAGGGATCGAACTCGTGCTGCAGTGACTCTGGTCTGCTTCATAGTGCGTTGCCCAATCCACTGCGCCACCAGGGAGACCCTAAAAAAACACAAAACATTAAAGAGAAGATTCCTGTAAATCATCATGATCTAGGATTAGGAAATGATTTTCAAAAGAAAGGGGCCCACCCTGGTGATGCAGTGGGTTAAGCAACGCACTATGAAGCAAACTGCAGCCACTGCAGCACAAGTTCGATCCCTGCCTCCGGCCAGGGAGGGGACCCACACAGCATTGCAGACCTCTCCTGCCTCACCCGCTGCTCCCCTCAGCAGTGTGTTTCAGTCAAATCTGCCTGTTCTGTTTCCCACTCGTCTCTAGTGGATCCTCACACCCCCTGCACTTCTGGCCTGTACCCCAGTTCTTGTATGAATAAAAAAATCTTTAGAAAAAAAATAGATTAAGATTCATCAAAATTAAAATTTCCTGTTCTTTAAAAGATACCTTCATGAAAGAAAACACACACGATGGGAGGAGTATTAGCAGCTATTAACTGATTAGGGACTTTTATGTAGAATAATAAAAAGAACTGTCAGAACTCAATAAAAACAGAAATAACTTTAAGAAATGGGCAAAAGATCTGAAAATAAATTTCTCCAAAGGAAATATACAAAAGACTAACAAGCATTTCAATAAGACAAAACAAAGTCATAAAATGAAAAATAATTCTGGTCCTTCTAGGTCACAGATGTTTATATCTAATTTCTTGGAATTATAGACTGCAAATATATAAAATGACTAAGATGACTATCATTCATTTATTCTTCAAATATTGATTGAAGCTAAGGTCAGAATTAATTATTTTGCGGTAAGGCCATTCTTTTAAAGTTGTGTTTTCATTAGGTTTGGGTAAGGCTGAGTGGAGGTGTAACAGGGTGGTCCCAAGTTCCTTGCCTCTCCCAAGAAAGGGTGGAGCTGGGCAGGGAGGAGGAGAAGCTGAATAGGAGACTCGGATAAGGAAGGGAGAAGGGAGGAAAGAAAGAGGAGACCTGGAGGAGATACATGGAACAGAGACATGTGAAGAAGCAACATTTGCTTCTTGGCCTTGGACTGGTACCAGGGACTTGGAGAACATGGAAGACACTTGAAACAGATACTGGTGAGTGACTCTGGAGGGAGGTTAACAGTGTTGCCTTGATTTTTCTCCTTTCCTCACAGAGTTGCCTACCTCTTTGTGCCCCTTTCCTATGGGACCTCACCAGAAGCTGCCTTAGATTTGTGGCAGACTTTTAGGCCAATCCTGTTTGACTGGGCTTTTACCCTAAGGGCATGAGTAACTTTGGGTGCCCGATTTGATAACTATATTTTTTGTCTTTTTCTCACCTCTTTATTGCACACTAATTGTATTAAAGTTCCTTTCCATTAAAGGTCTTATGCACTGGGGTGTTTTGTCTTAACGCAGCAGACAGCAAAACCTATTTAGAGCAGCCAGGTTTTGGGGAATCTAGTGTGTCCCCTCACCTTGGCCTGTAACAGTAGCAATGTTTGACCAGAAGGTGTCAATCACGGACACGATAAAAATGGCTTTTCAGCGAGGAACTGCCGGACGAAGGCGGACATTCCCCAACAATCAGAGTGGGGGTACTATAGATAATGACAGTCAAGGGGCGGTGTGGGCGCCCCCAAGACCGCACCCCCTGGGCAAGGGTCTCAGCCGACAGGGTCACACTGCCTGGTGCACTTTCTCCTGGCGAGCCGCACCCGCACAGGTCTCGCTGTCCGCCGCGCGTCAACGAGACGGTGAGCGCCCCTCCTTCCCTGCGTCCCGGGGGTCGCAGTAGCCTAAAGGCGTGGTTCGCCGGCAAGCAGGCGTGTAGCGGCCTCGTTGGAGGCCCAAGGAAAGCACAGCAGCCCGCGCACCCCGCCTCTCACGTGACGCGAGCTCGCCCGCCCGCGCCGCCCGGGGTAGTCGGTGCCGCCGGCTCCGGCTTCTGCGCAGGCGCCACCTTGGCTTGGACGGATGACGCGATCTGGCACGGCCGGCCGAAGGCGCGGCCCCGGCGTAGAGCGGACCACGTCACTGCCCGAACGGCCGCCGCAGCCCGACGCGCGCGCAGCCCCGAGGGGCGGGCCCTGGCGGGGCGGGGCGGGCCCGCTTGGCCGTCCCCTGGTGCCCCACCTCTTGCCCGCCCCGCCCAGCCGCCGCCGTGCGGTCCGCCGGGTCCCGCAGACGCGCGGCGGCGGTGGCAGCGGGGGCGCCGGCCCGGAGGTGAGTGCGCCGGCCGCACGTCCGTCTGGCCCTTCGCCCGCCTCCACATGCCGGCTGCCGGCGCCGGAAGCTGGCTGGCCCCGCGGTCTACTCGGCCACCTCGACGGCGCGGCGGCCGGGAGCCATGCCGGGTCGGAGGGCCGGGCCCGCTGCACTGGCTCGGTGGTGCCGGGAACCGGGCCGGCGCCGGAGTCCTCGCGCAGCCGGGGCCGCGTGTCCCTCGGAAAGATGCGGGTCGCAGGGCCTGCGTTGGCGGCGAGCTCCTGGTGGACCCGGGGTCCGGGAACGGGCGCGGGGAGCGCGACGTCTCCCGGGCTTAGGCCTGGCCGGCGCGTTGCGCCTACCCACTGTGGAGGGGCAGCCGAGAGTAGACGGCACTGCGGTGATGCTCAGGGGTGGGGGCGGCGACCAGGGAGCCAGCCAATTACAGTGTGAGATGCAGCTGTCGCCCGGCTGAAGTGTTCTGTCGCCATGATCGCGTCCTTCCTTCCCCATGGTCAGGCAAAATGGGAACTCGTGTTCAGAATCCACCTTATTGACTCGGAAAGCATTTTCTAACCGCCTGTTAGGTTTGCACTTGTGCTCCCGGGTGTCACTGCCAGAGCTGGTGGCGAGGATGTGCATCAGGCTAAGATTGATCTGCAGCCGTTTCTCCTAAGGCTAAAGCTGCAATCGGTGGTAGTCCCATCGACTACCCCTGGCCCTATCCTATTCTTAGACTTGTGAATTCCCTTCAGGTGACACTTCTCAGGCCTCTCAGATACCACTTTTTGTTTTGTTTCGTTTCTCAGATGAATAATCAGAGGGCTTTTTCCAGGGACAGGGGCTGCTGGTTGTGGGGACCAAGTTGTAGCCCCCGGCTACCAAAAGGGTATTCTTGATGGGGGAGGAGGCAGAAGAGGTGAGACTATTTCCAGGGAAGATAAGACAAGTTCTACTCAGGAAAGTTTGAGTCTGAGGTGACATCTAAGATCTGGTTGAAGGAGATCAGTAATTAGGTGGCTACTTTGTATGGCTGGGTGGAAATTTAGGAACCAAAGGGAACTCGGAAGAGGAAGGTGGATTCAAGAGAAAAAGGTTGGGGAACCTTGAGAAGAAAGCAAGTATTTGGGGAGCCTGAGAAGGCAGAAGGCATTACCCAAAATGGTGTTGGGGTACCATTGAAGCTAAGCAGAGCAGCCCTTGGCTTGGTGCTGAATTTTCCTTTGCTGACTGGTGTTGTGGAAGGATCCTAGGGAGTGAAAGGGATCTAGGGAGTGGAAAAACCTTGTCAGGGCTGAGATGAAGGGTGTGCTGAGCAGTTTCAGTGAGTCCAGAGTCCTATCAGATGCTGGCTGGAGCTCCCTGCCCATCCACTTTACCTTAGTTCCTCATGTGGACTGGGGATAATAACATCTAGACCTGGTGCATGAGAAACCAGAAACAACTAACTTAAAAAGATCTCCAGTTAAGCATGGACATGTTTGCACTCACTGAAGTCTTGTAACAGCTTGTCAGCATTCTACAGAGTTGCTAAGGTTCAGAGAAGATAAGTTACTCGCTCAAGGTAACATAGCTTGTAATTGTGTACCTAGCATTATTTGTGTACAGTTAATGGTAATTTAAATTGAGGCATGTAAAATGGCTATGAATTGTGGGCTACTTTTCCATGAAGTTTTCCTCATAGAAAATCAGTTTGTTGATTAAAGGCAGGCATGATTCTCTAAGGATTTCTCCTAGATAGGCAAGGCCCTATATTTTTTCTAATTATTTGGATTCCTGAATAAAGAACTAGACATTCTGTTCTGCCGTAAGTTCTGTTACAGTTTGGGGGTGGGGGGGTGTATCTGTAAGCAAATTAGAAAATCACCTTGATAAGCAAGCACTGCTTAGATGTATTTCATTAGTTATAGTCAATCACTGTGTTTAACATTGTGGGAAAGCTTAGTGATATTTTTTTCATGCAAATGTTAAGATACATCAAAACTTCAGAAAGATGCTAAAGTGTGGTTTGAATATAAGAGAAAAGTTAGGTTTAGTTTGTTAATCAGTTTATAGCCGCTAAAGAACTAAATTAATCATACTTTTTTAATCCTTTTGAATAGATGCTCATAAATGAATAATTCTTGCTTTTGTTTCCAAAGCTGTTATTGATAAAAGAAACATGGAAAGTGGTGCAGTTCTGCTAGAATCCAAAACATCACCATTTAACCTTCTGCATGAAATGCATCAACTACGCCAACTCGGCCACCTGTGTGATGTGACTGTCAGTGTGGAGTACCAGGGTGTCCGTGAGGAATTCATGGCCCACAAAGCTGTGCTGGCAGCCACCAGCAAGTTTTTTAAGGAAATGTTCCTTAATGAGAAAAGTGTGGGTGGTACTAGGACTAATGTCTACTTAAATGAAGTGCAGGTTGTTGATTTTGCTTCATTTCTTGAGTTTGTCTACACTGCGAAGGTACAAGTGGAAGAAGACCGGGTACAGCGAATGCTGGAAATGGCTGAAAAGCTAAAATGTTTGGACTTATCAGAAACTTGTTTTCAGTTAAAGAAACAGATGTTGGAGTCAGTGCTTTTAGAGTTGCAGAACTTCTCAGAGTCTCAGGATGCAGAAGGAAACAGTAGCCCTCAAGTCGGTGTTGCTCCTGAGCAGCCACTGGCTCTAGCGCAAGAGGATGGTCCTCTTGCCAATGGCCTGGTGAATTCCTTGGATCCCACAGGGGAGGGAATCAACAATGGCGTGTTAACAGAAATGCCTCCAAGGAAGTCCAAGGAGAAAATGGATAAGAAGAAAGATGTAGTTAAGCCTCCCTACCCTAAAATTAGAAGAGCTAGTGGGAGGCTAGCTGGAAGAAAGGTATTTGTGGAAATCCCTAAAAAGAAATATACAAGACGACTTCGAGAGCAGCAAAAAAATGTAGAGGATGACATGGGGGACTACAGGTGTTCCCAAGACTCCAACCTGGACACTGTGGAAACAGAAATGGAGCCAGGTACCAAAAGGGAGACTTGTAGTGCTGGGGTGAAAGTAGAGGAAGTGCTGCAGAAAGTTGTGGTAGGGGAGGAGGATTACGACGAGGAGGAGGAGGAGGAGGAGGAGGAGGAGGTAGAGGGGGAAAAGAGGAAGAGCAACTTCAAGTGCACAATCTGTGACAAAGCCTTTCTGTACGAGAAGAGCTTCCTGAAGCACATCAGGCACCACCACGGAGTGGCCACGGAGGTGGTTCACCGCTGTGACACCTGTGGCCAGACCTTCGCCAACCGCTGCAACCTGAAGAGCCACCAGCGCCACGTGCACAGCAGTGAGCGTCACTTCCCATGTGAGCTGTGCGGGAAGAAATTCAAGAGGAAGAAGGATGTCAAGCGGCACGTGGTGCAGGTCCACGAGGGTGGAGGCGAGCGGCACCAGTGCCAGCAGTGTGGCAAGGGCTTGAGCTCCAAGACTGCCCTGCGGCTCCACGAGAGGACGCACACAGGCCACAAGCCCTACGGTTGCACAGAGTGCGAGGCCAAGTTCTCACAGCCCTCTGCGCTCAAGACCCACATGCGGTACGGCGTGGCCCTGCAAGTGGAGCGTAACGGGAAACATCGCAGGCTCTGAAAGTGTTTCCAGACTAACTTGTTGGCTTATTTTCTTGAAATGTGTGTGGAGAAAGTGAGGTGGCTCTAGGGTTTGAACAAGTGTGGCTACATCTCCAGGTTTTTTCTTTCTCAATTTGCTCCCTCTAAAAACTGGGAGAGGCTATCTTGAGACAGTTTTGAACTCTCTAGGTAGAGATGCTGAGATTAAGTTCCAGCTTTTTGGAAATCTGCAGCATTCATCTAGGCTGGAGGCCCACAGGGACCCCCACCTTCTCCTGACACAGAACCCAGTTCCCCTACTGCTGCAGAGGCCAGGACCCACAAATTTTGTCTTGCTTGCACTGCCGGCCAGGCTGTCCCCCTCCAGGGTAGCCTCTTTTGTGTACGGTTCCCACCACCTCTGGGGGGTGAGGGGGGCGCTACCTACCTGTATTTCTCTTCTCTGATTCATTTAGAACTTGTGTCTGTGACCATCTGAGTTTCACAGTCCTATTAATGACCTCAGTGGCATCATGCCTTTAAGGGTTTTAGGATAGTTCTCTGGTCTTTCAGATCTGGGCTTGGAAAGTATGCCATGGGCTAGTCTAAATTAACAAGAATGTTTTTGTTTTTTTTTAGTATTTTTGAACTGTAGGTGGGTGACATTCAGTTTAGTTTCCTTAGAATTAGCTCATATTTATGCTTGAAACCCAAACAGCTTTCTACTCTGTTCTGTATCTGCATGCATACATGGGTTAGTCTCTGGGATAGTGGTATGGTTTTCATCTTTTTACTTTGTATATGGTTTAAAAACTTGGTCTAAGAAGTGCATAGTAAATTGGAGTTGACAGCCACCTCATCCTGGCCGTGAAATGCAAATGTTTATGCACACTCCTCAGAAACCAGCCTTGTTCACCATTTGGAGAACAGGTCTTTCTAAACAGCTTATGTTGTATTAGGAAATGGTAGTAAATTTTTTTGATAATGTGGTACTTTGTCAGCAACAGTTCTGAAGGTGTTTGTGGTTGATCTGAAATAGAGAAGCCTTACAAATATTATAATTCTATTCAGTGCTTTTAAAACTACACAAAGGTGTGGTCTCTGCCTGCATACGCTGTACAACATAAGCTGGAAGACAGGTGTGGGTGGACAGTCAGCGTCTTAAGGGGCAACATGTCAGTCTGTTGACCTCCTATAGAGATGGACGTGGGGAAGGAGATGATGGCTCTCTTTACCTTTCACTCCAATCATTCTTAATAGGTCTCTTGGAATGAACTGTCTTTGCAGTCTAGAGTGGAAATTGTATTGCAAAGTGAGGTTTGAAATACATCCTAAGTTACCATCTGAATGTTGTACTTTCAGAATTCATACAGGGGAAAAACCTTTTGTCTGTGATGAATGTGGTGCAAGATTCACTCAGAACCACATGCTGATTTATCATAAAAGGTGTCACACAGGTAAATACTCATGCTGTTGTGATTGAATGTCTTTCCTAGCTGTAGACACAAATTGTGATTTATTAATTTAGAAGCTGGCATCTATCAAAGTGATGTAAGTTAAAGCCATGAGATAGCATTTCCATCTAGTTTAGAAGCAAAAAAGAACAAATAAAATATGTTCACCACTTCCAGTGCTGGTGTGCATGTAGCGATGGCCTTTGCATATCCAGCAGTAGGAACTGGCAAGAGGTATGAAGCAGTTACTATTATTTTAGCCCTAAATTCCATTTCCAGGAATCTGCTGTAAAGAGATTGTTCAGAATATGGGAAAAGCTATATGCTGTTCTGTCTTTTCCAGCTATTAATAACAAAGCATTAGAAACAACTTTATTACTATAACCACAGGAAGTAGTTCTATAAATTGGTAAATTTAC
Organism: Galemys pyrenaicus; assembly: GCA_019455555.1. Lineage (NCBI taxonomy): Eukaryota > Metazoa > Chordata > Mammalia > Eulipotyphla > Talpidae > Galemys > Galemys pyrenaicus. The sequence continues at coordinate 412,978 of JAGFMF010011667.1, forward strand.
TCCCTACTGGCTCCTGACCTAGCTATTCAGATTGCAATCTCTGAACAGTATGAAAAACACCCATGCAAGAATACTGGCTTAAAAAATGCACAATTAAGTCTATAGTAATTCCCAACTATATGGAAAACCTGCACATAAGAAGAAAATAAGTTATATGTAGTATTAAGGGGATGTGAAATTATCTCACTTCCACTTTCCAAATTTCTTGCTATTTTATTGTGATGGAGAAAATTTAAGTTGACTTTATCTGACTCAGCACAATAACCCTAAAATCCAGAACCCTGTATTATACAGAAATTGTATACAAGGAATTGTTGGATGCTATAGTTATCATAGTAACTGTTCCTTCATGTTTTCTTGCATTTTCATTTTTGTGACATTCTAATCACTGTTCTGTGGGCCTCAAGCTCAAATTCAGGCAAGACAGAGTTGAGGCATTTACTGGCAAATTACTAAATTGTAAAATAAGCATAAATTGGTGTTTAATGGAAGCTTGGGGGTGGAGAGGTCAGGTCACACTGACCTGTCACATTGTTATAATCATTTGATTATAACACTAATATATTCAGATTTTATTAAAGCCGATCTTGAAATCAGGGACACAACTAATAATGTGATGAGTCTGATTTGTGGGACTTAAAGGACTCAAACTACATCATGTGAAATGGCATTTGAACATTTTTTTCTTGTTCTATAATCTACTCCAAGTCTGTGGGGCTTTGCTACTCTTGAATAGCTATACCTGTTACATCTAATGAGAACTTCCTCTCAAGAGGGACTTTTATTCTAATAACAAGTCTTAGAAGTGCTTTCTGAAAAATAACAATTCTCCAAGCAAGTTGTAAATCTAATTTGTTTAAAATGACTGTATGTTCAAACTGTGAGTTGACTAAATACCTCTTTAATTCTAGTCTTTCAGAACTTCCAAGGATATTTAACACCAACTTTGAGCAGGTAGTAAGCATCTTAAGTGAACAGATGTTCTGACAGTTCCAACTAGAAAATGTAGCACGCTGCCTGCCATGGCACCCTGAGGCGCTCATGCATTCTGAGAATGTGGACCTGCTCTTCCTTATGTTTTAATGTCTGAATCATTTCTAACTTTTTGTTTCATCTTTTCATGTAGGTGAAAGACCTTTTATGTGTGAAACATGTGGCAAGAGTTTTGCTTCCAAGGAGTATTTAAAACATCACAATAGAATCCATACTGGATCGAAACCCTTTAAATGTGAAGTTTGTTTCAGGACTTTTGCCCAGCGGAATTCACTTTACCAGCATATTAAAGTCCACACAGGTATGGCTGGAATGTTGTCAGAAAAGGGAATTCATCATGGCAAGAAAAAGATCCCTAAGGTTTTATGCTTACTAGAAAGTTATTTGGAATTTAACTTTGCTTTGTGTGCAGTAGCATTCAAAAAAATAATTGAACTTCTAGTTTCTGGCTCTAAGAAGCTGAAAAGGTGAATGTTTGAATATGGATATAGGTATGTGAACATTTAAATGTTTTCTGATTAACTTAGGAACAGTGATTTCCACATGCATCTACCTGCTTATAAATTCACTTGTATCGGGACTTGCAGTTATCTATCCTGTCACTATGGAGAAGAGGTTGCAGTTTCTGTAGGTATAATATGAGTTGAAGGTGTGGCTTTGGGCACTTCTGGGTGTAGGCTGAAAACTCTCAGTATTGGAGGGACAGTACATTGTGCCTGTCAGTTGACCCGAGTTGTTCCTTATATCGTTGTGCTCATGGCGGGATATCAGTGGTTTTCCGTACTTCCCAAATAGCATTATTCTAGGCTGTTAAAATTAAAAACAGTAGGCTAAGCAGATCTTCTCTTCTCTTAGGGGAACGGCCCTACTGTTGTGACCAATGTGGAAAGCAGTTCACCCAGCTCAACGCACTGCAGCGCCACCATCGGATCCACACAGGGGAGAAGCCTTTCATGTGTAATGCATGTGGGCGGACATTTACAGACAAGTCCACACTCCGGCGGCACACCTCAGTAAGCTTGTTTTTAAGAATGACAAACTGCTGCTCCCTAGGTATGCGCAGTCCTGGACAGTCAGAGTGCCTGACAGTCATTCCATAAGGAGGCGAGGGAACATGAGAGGTCTTTCTCTGCAGTGAGTAATGACAAGAGCCAAGTCTTCCAGGCTTAGGAAGGCCCACTCTGTGATAAATCCTTCTCTCACAGTGACGTGGTGGTAGAAAGGTATTAGCAATTAGCAAAAGGATGTTTTCCTGGAGCAGGATCTAAATTTAAGTTGAAGTGAGATGATTTGTTTTAAAAGATATATTTGTCATTGTTAGTAGCTGCGAATTTGGAGTGTTTACAGTTCCTTGATAAGCATTCAGTGACTTTTGTTTTGTGTTTGATTTGTAGATACATGATAAGAATACTCCATGGAAGTCTTTCCTTGTTATTGTAGATGGCTCACCGAAGAATGATGAAGGGCATAAGACTGAACAGCCTGATGCAGAATTTGCGCCATCCAAACTTTCGGATAAATTGCTGTCTTTTGCAGAAAATGGCCATTTTCACAACCTGGCCACAGTCCAAGACAGCATGCCTCCTGTGCACGGAAACAGTCCCGTCGACCCTGCCTGCAAGTCAGACGATCCCGTGGTGTCCCAGGAGGCCCTGCTGGCCACCACCATCAGTGAGCTGAGTGGGCTGGCTCCACAGACAAACTCAGTGCCCACACAACTTCACTCCTTAACCAACATGGAATAAGAGCTTGACTTTAGCTGCCATGCTGGTTGCAGCCTGCATCTTTGCTTATATGAGAGAAGCAAAGACAGCTGTACAGGAGATAAGTCAGGGACTAAGCAAAAGAACTTATCTGTGGGCAATGAAGGGAACAGGAATGATTTCTTCAGATTTTCCCAAATTTCTGCTCACTTGCACGTCTTGATTGAAGCATTTTTTAAAGCTTTCCCTTAAAATTCTAATCTGCATGATCTCAGCTACACTTAAAAAGGCAGTTAATATAACCTTACTAAATTCTGGTATAGGTTATATGTGTTAATCATTCTAATGCTTGATTATCTTGATATTTATGACATTTGGACAACTGCTTACCTTAATTATACAGAGCAGTGACCCAGCTCATGATATTGCTGTACCCGGTCTCTCACTCTGCCTTAGCTTCCACAGGAGTTTATTTCTGATACTTTTATGGTATTTTTCTACCAAGCTGAAGTAAATCTGGGGCCATGTATTTTCAGCTATATCTTCCCTTGAACTGAATGAAGCAAATAAATTTGTTCTGGAGACCCTTCAATGAAGTACCACATTCATTCCTCTCCATAACTGTCCCCAGCCCCCACCCCACTCCCTGCTTAGTAAACACTAAAAATGGAGTGACAAACTGGATACTTGCTAACTGCTTAGTATAAACTCTGAGCAGTAAGCAGGTAGAACATGTTATATAAAATAACTTAAAATGAAAATGTGGTTGTTTGGCTTCTTTCCTCAAAGTCAGATTAGGTAAAAGCTGTCCTGCCAAAGATTCTAGCAGCAAACTATTATTTATTTTGCAAAGAAGTGTGAATAACAAGAGGCTTTAGAGGACCTGAAAAGTTTCAGCCATTTTATTTACAAAGTAGAATGAGGTAATTGCAGCAAACTTAGAGCAGACTATTAGTATTCCTGCAGTTTTTCTGACTTAAAAGTTTCAGAAACCCAGACTTTCTCATTTTCATATCCAAAACTTGAAGTATTTGTTTCCTTGGGAGCATGTGAGCGTATGTAGATGGGACCAAAGGCCTTGGCATACTCATCCTTGATTATGCCTTAAAGAGAGGACTTCGAAGAATGTGTGTCTTAAATGCACCTTTGGCGATTACATGCTGGCCTTAATTATTCCTCAAAATGATTTGTAGTTAAAAGACAATTCTGCTTTATTGTCTAAGCCTGATTGTTGGCTCCAGTATATTGGGTAGATTGCTATGTGCTAATGAAGTGCTTCAATTTAACCATAGTAATTTAAAGAGAACCTTGAATGATAATTGTTTCATTCACTAGTTGCTCTTTTCCTTTCTACATTTTAATTTATTAAACTTGCTGTGAAAACAACTTTTTTCTAAAAAAAGGTACTTTTATCTGTAAGCTTTAGAATGAAAACAGAGACAGCTGCATTATGCCAAGAATTAGTGAGGGAAGACTTGCTCCCTAAGTGCTTAGTTTGTTCTAACATGTAACATGTCACAGCAAATACTAAAAACACCATAGGTGTTTTAGATGCTGATAACATGTTCCACACCTGCTCTTGAAGACAGCCATACTGGATGATTTCAAAATCGGTAACATATCCCAGTTATGTTTACAGAACAAAAAAATAGTGACTTATCACTTTGGTAAGAGAATGGACCTTCCCAGCTGATGAACTGTTTCATGGAGTAAAGTTATCTTAGGAGAAGAAATTTAAATAATTATTTTGTTACCTACTGGAAGAATTTTTGTCTTGAATTTGTTTCTTTAGAAATTCTACAAAAAAACTTTTAATGTGTTAATAAATGTTTGCTTTGTAAAAATAGTTTTGTAAGTTTACTTCCACTATTAGAATTTAGGCCCTGCAGAAATAAGATTCTTAGTTGACACACAACTATCATTTCCTTAATTTCACAGGTAATGAAATTTCCAGTCAGTCTATAGTCCTAGGATTAATTTAACAATTTAGATTGCACATTTATCCTTCCAAGTAAAAGGCCTGATGGTGAGCAACACTAACCTCTGTAAGAAGCTGTGTAGCTGGTGCTGCACTGTGGGAGTGGACTGAATTCAATGTACTACTAACACTTGGTACACAGACTTCTCCAAGATATCTTTCTCTGTCCATTTCCTGTGGGAGTAAAGCTGCCCTTTGAGAGAGTTTCAAAAATTCCACAGAAGCCATCACAGAGGGATTTGCCCCTCTATTGCTCTTGCCCAGATGAGAAAAAAGCAAGGCCACCCTGAGCATGTCAGTTTCAGATCTGAGAGCTGCTAAGTGCTCTTGGTTCTGCACTGCTCCCCCACTCAGTGCCTCAAGAAAGGCTACTGGAGAAGTGACACAGCACCCATTTCAGCTACCTGGGAAGTACACCACCCTCAAAGTGCTGCCTTTGCTTGTGTCAACATCTTTGCTGTACAGAGTTTGAAAAGAAATAAGCCCTGCGATGAAGACCTATAGTAAAGATGATTTTTTAACAAATGTGGCTAATGCTGAAGGTGATAATCTAAACCAATAAATCTGAAAATAAGTGAGAATAATTTAACCCATTAAATTTTAGGCTGTACTGTACAAGGAACACTTAAAACCAAGTGAGTGCTTGTCCCCTTAAGTGAACTTGATGGTTGTTCACTTAAAATAGCAGTGTTACTAAGGGTTGGGGGTGGGGAGAGGGTAGGGATTCACGCAAAGGGCCATCTGTTCACAGGTACCAAGGCAAGGGTAGAAAAGACAATGTGGGCTACAAACGGGTTGGAGCAGTTCACCTTAGCAGAGCCCAGAAACCACCCACCTACTGCTGCCAATCTGTATACTAAGCACAGTTAGCAAAAACAGGTCTTTAAACTGTCACAGCGGCTTCTTTTTGTCAGGAAACACTGAATCTAAGAGGCGTTTGAGTGATACACTAATCCTGAACAACTCAGAATTACTTGATTAGAATGGATTGTTCTACCAGTCATTTCTAAAAAATGCCTTGAATTATCTCTAAGTTGTGGGCTTGAAGTTGACCTGAACATGGATGGCTCTCTGAGGTCAGCTGGCCATTCATTTAACTCCCTCTTCTTCCCTCCAACTTCCAATCCTATGTCTTATTCCTCCCAAGTTCTAGAGGGGAGGAGATGGCAAAAGGGGCTGGCCCTCTCCAGGGAACCTATCCAAACAGACTTCTGCAAAGTTAAGTACCCGCCTGCATTCATAGCTAAGCATGGTGAGTTGGCCTTAGGGTTTCTTGCTGCCCACCTCCGATACTCTTCTAGGCACCACTCCTCCATCAACTTTTAAGGGACCAGAGGGAGTTTAAAGGATACAAGCAAATTCCTTAATGGGCGTAGCAAGAAGGGATGAGAATGTGATGCTTACAGAGTTTTAATAGAATAAATCAATATATTAAGGTTTCTTCAAAGTCCCTCATCTTGTAAGCCCACTAAGTACCTTGAATTTCTATTAAGTGCCCTAAGTTTAATGTTTGGCTGGCTATTCAAAGAGCCTAGAACAGATAATGCCCATTACCAAAGCTTAATAGGAATGATCTGAAGGAAAGGAAGTTACTCTTCATCTGTGCAAATGGAGTTAGAAAGACTAGTCAAGATATTACTCATAATTTCCACTTTATTTACTGTACAGGTTCACACAAAACATACATACTCTCTGCTAAGATAGATTTACCATCACATGGGCAGGTAGTTTTCACATGTAATTCTCCACCCAAGAGCAGGAGGGGGAACGCTGCAGTGACCAACTGAGAACCTGAAAGGCACGAACCTGCTCCTGCTCATGGCTCAAACCGCAGGCAGGAGGGTCAGAGGTGGCATACGTGCTGCCAGGTCCTCCAAAGCAAGCCACAGAGGTCTGCGTTTTGACATTTTAGATACACAGTCAGAAAAAATAAGTGCACACACTTTGGTTATAGTAACACCACACACAGGCCACGACTGTGCAAAAATACTGTTTTTAAATCATTAAATAAAAAAGGAAGTCATACAAGCTATAAAAATGTTGCCACAAAAAGCATAGCTTTCCTGAAGAGATTTTAATGGACTCTATGAACTAAGCTCACATTTGCTAAAATATAAGGATTATAACATAAAATCATATTTTGTTCATATATGTGACTTTCTATAATCCAGAAGACCTAACTCAGGTCTCTAGTCATTGCTCTTCTTTGTGTTGATGGGACATTCAATAAGTCTGGACACTATTAACAGGATGTGTCCCTTTAGCATATGTCAGGTCTGTTCTAGTCATTAAAATTATTTTCATTCTTTCTAGATGAAGTACTAAAAACAAAAATTAATTCTTAACTCAGGCACTGATCCCAGGGTTTATTTCACTATAAATAAGAAACTAACATAACAAAATGTCACCAACTGCTTTAAAAATCATACTTCTTCATATAGAGGTTCCTTTTAGTAGATCACTATAAATAAACTGAATTGTTTTAAAATAAATCATTTGGTTTTAAGTTTACATGGTAAGACTGGAAGGTTCTTTTAACAAATGGAAATAAACTTTCTAAACTAGTGATGAAATAAGACTCCCAGCACTAGATTTAAATGCTCTCTAAATGGAGAGACTTACAGCTGGAACATAGGCTGTGAAAGCTCCCCACGCTTTTGCCAAAGAGTACTGGGCTGCTCTTTACAATAGGGAAGACCTGGAAACAACCTAAATGCCCAAAAACAGATGAGTGGATCGGGAAGCTGTGGGACATATACACGATGGAATACTACTCA
>JAGFMF010011667.1:424358-438658 GCA_019455555.1 Galemys pyrenaicus
GCTCTCTGTGGTGAATCCTCTCACCCCCCGCCACACCTCTGGCCTGTACCCCAGTGCTTGTATGCATAAATAAATAAATCTTTAAAAAAAAAAAAAAGATTTATCTACATCCTATTTGAGGTGATTTAAGAAGCATTTTGTCAAACTTGCCATCAAAATCAGTTTGATTTTAAACTTTCAATTTTAGATCAGAAAAACTTTCTAAACCATTTTTTCTGAATTAAGTTGCTGTAAAGAAGACAATGTGAACCAAATCTAATTTTAAAACCTCACAGACCAGATGTCTGTTTTCATCTACAATGGAGAAGTTCTTCCCTATCACTGTCCAATTTTTAAACAAATCACAGACCACTGCTCAAGGCTAGAAGGAAGGTTTTTTTCAGCAGTTTTTTTTTTTTTTAAAGATTTATTTATTTATGCATACAAGCACTGGGGTACAGGCCAGAGGTGTGGGGGGTGAGAGGATTCACCACAGACAGAGCGGGGAGCAGAACAGGCAGATCAACGGAAGTACACTGCTGAGGGGAGCAGAGGGCACAGCAGGAGAGGTCTGCTGCACCATGTGGGTCCCCCCCATGGCCGGCAGCAGGGATCGAACTCTTGCTGCAGTGGTTGCGGTTTGCTTCATAGCGCGCCGCTCAACCCACTGCGCCACCAGGGAGGCCCCTTTTTCAGCAGTTTTAATCCTGCTCTTCCAACTCCAGACACTAACAAAATCAAGGCACCCATATCTCTGCCTCTTGTCTCTTAAGTTTCCATTCAGCTTTTCAGTTTCTCCCTACTTTTCTTATCTCCTTAATTATTTCAAGCAACTCTACTGAAGGAAACACGGTTGCCATGTTTCTAATTTTAAGAGAACAGCCTTGGCAACTGAACATGTCACCGTGAACAAAATTACTGTTAGGATCACTGACCATATAGCATCATTATTACTGCTATTACTATTATTGTTGTTATTAATGTACATGGTTTAGTCCTGCTACTAACAAACGTAACACAAATGAAGTGACAGCAAGGATGACAGAGTAGCTAGAGCCTGTTTTAATGAATAACCCATATCAGAAAGTTAGCACAAAAGAACTTTTACCTTGGCGTTCAACTCATCCACTATGAAGTGACAGAGGGCTGCTTTAAAGAAGTAATCCTTTGCACTGTACTTCAACAAAGGATTATCCATAGTGTTTGTTCCAACCTAGGCACAGAGAGAGTAGAGTTAGACTGAAAAGGTGTGCCTTCTCATATTAAACAGATTCACATCTGCTGCCTTTCAGAAAATATTTCTGTATCTTACATTAGTTTAGCCAGGAAATATATTTTTTAAACCTAGTATCATATGCTAGAAAAATTTTTTAAAAGATTTATTTATTTATTTATGCATAGAAGAACTGGGGTATAGGCCAGAGATGTGGGGGGTGAGAAGATCCACCAGAGACAGAATGAGGAGCAGAACAGGCAGATTAACTGAAATACACCGCTGAGGGCAGCAGCAGGCGAGGCAGAAGAGGTCTGCTGCGCCATGTGGGTCACCTCTCCTGCCAGCAGCAGGGATCGAACTCATATTGCAGTGTCTGCGGTCTGCTTCATAGTGCGTTGCTTAACCCACTGTGCTACCAGGGAGGTCCCCATATGCTAGAAAATTTTACCAGATAAGAAATAATATTGAGGGCCTTCCCGGTGGCACAGTAGGTTAAGCAACGCACTATGAAGCAGACCGCAGTCACTGCAGCACCAGTTCGATCCCTGCTGCCGGCTGAGGAAATGACCCACATGGCACGGCAGACCTCTCCTGCCTTGCCCACTGCTGCCCTCGACTGTATATTTCTGTTGATCTGCCTGTTCTGTTCCCAGCTCTGTCTTTGGTGAATCTTCTCACCTCGCACAGCTCTGGCCTGTATCCCAGTTCTTGTATGCATAAATAAAATAAATCTTTAAAAAAAAAAAAGAAATAATATTGAATACATAAAGTGCTGACCTATTAAAAATGACTCAGAACTTACACTTCCAGGAATATGTAATAGAAGTACTTTCCTTGATCCCTCCTACATATAATTAAAAGCCCAATTCATATAAAACAAATATAAGAAGACTGAAAGGTAGAGAAGAGAGCAGACCAGACAAGAACCTAGAGACACAGGCAAAATACGGCAGTGAATTCCCTGGGCTGTTTTCTTTCTTATGTCTTTGACTTGGAAGAACCCCTAAATGCTAGTAGATATAAAAAGAGAATGATAAGCCTGCTGTCTCTGGCCAAAGGCAGAAAACAGGCAGTCTAGCCAGACAGAAAAACATTTATAATATAAACTAGTCTACTTTGGTCAAAGACCACAGAAAAACTGTGGTTCCACCCTGTTCACATCAGCACTCAAGATATCCACCTCTTCAAGAATGCAAGGAGGAGCCAAATACTCTTACAGAGGTAATTTGTAGCTTCAAAGATGGCCAAGTAGGGAGCCAAACTTCCATGCCTGCCACTGAGATGGGGGATCAGATGGGAATCCCGAGTTTCAAGTCTCCCCAGCAGGAACAGGTAGCCCTCATCTCCAGGGCATGGACTCCGAAAAGACCTAGTGGAAAGTTGAGACTTTCAGCTCACCTAGTAGTAAACAAGGACAACCCTGGCATGATGTTAGCCGAGAGCAAGCAAGGGCTGGAATGCCTGCCTCTTTCCAGGAGGTAACAACAGTCCCTCCAACCCACACAATGGAGGCTGAGTGCGAAGCGTGAACTTTACCACCACCTGGCAGTAAAAAAGAGACACACTCCTTCCTTCTCCAGTCAAAGCTGTGTCAAAGAAAACCAGCTGAGAGAGAAGGTTTAATTGATGCATTATGTCTTATAATGCAAAAATGTACATTTTTCAATTGAAACTCATATCCAATATCAAAAAGATACAGTGAATGGAGGAAGACAACTGGTGTATAATTCTGAGATTACAGAATTTTAGAATTATCTAACAAGAATTTTAAAGGGACTTATCAAAATAAGTCAACAAGAATTACAAAAATGCTTAGAAAAAAAGACAAAAGAAAAAAAAACAGCAAAAATAAAAACATTTTACAGCAATAAACCCTAAAGGGTATTTTAAAAATGTAAATTTCAAGAAGAAAAACACACAAAAAACCAAAAAGACAGGGACACACTGGGGACACTTGATGGGGAGGGGGGAAGGTAGAGGGTTGAGGACAGATAAGAGCACAAGGGACTGAGGTGATGGTGCACTGGTGAAATGGTAATGGGGAATCCATGGGGATTACAATTGATGTCAAATTTATATAAATAAAGAAGGAAGGGAAAAAATAATAATAATGGAAATTTCAGAAGTAAAAAATACAACTGACAAAAAAAGTGGATGGGCGCAATACTAGAAAATTTGGAACAATGGAGAGAATAGGTGATAAAAAATTAGAAATTACTCAGTCTGAACAACACACAGTAGACTGAAAGAAAAAAATGAGCAGAGCCATCAGAGACTTTTGTGACTGTAAGATTTAACACTTGGGCCCTAGAAGGGGAAGAGAAAAGAAAAGGGGTTGAAGAACTAATGGCTTAAACTCCTCAAACTTCACAAAAACACATTTGAGAGGTTTGGTAAGACCCAAACAGGATAAAAGCAAAGACGTCCATGCAAAGTCACATGAACTTCTGAAAACTGAAGATAAAGAAAATGTTTTGAAAGCAACCAGAGAAAACCAATACCTTACCTACTAGGGAAAAACAATTTGAATGACAGAAAATTTCTCCTCAAAAGCCATGCAACAAGTAGCACATTTTTCAAGTACTAAAAGAAAAGAATTGCTAACCCAGACCTGTAAGCCAGTTAAAACATGCTTTAGGTATGGAAGGGAAATCAAGACATTTCCAGTTGAAAGAACACTAAGAAAATCTGATGCCAGTAGGCCTACCTAAAAGAAGGGCAAAAGGAAAACAAAGAATAAGAAAAATCTTCAAACTTCATGAAGGAAGAAGAACATTGTAAGCAAAATCTGGGTTAAAATAATGAACTTTTTTTCTTAAGTTTTCTAAGTTATCAAATAATTTCTAAACTCCCTGAAGCAAAATCTGTAACACTGATGGAGAGGAAATAAGTATATATTGAGTGAAAAAGATAAAGGGATAGAAAGTAAGATTTCTATATTTCACAGGAATTGATAAAATGATGACATCATTAATCATGTGACAGTTATGCAAATACACACATAGAGCAATTACTAAAAGTTATATTTGAAGAGATACAATGAAATAAACTAGAATCGAACAACTCACTGGAGGACAGAAAAAAAGAAAACACAAGAACTGAGCATAAACAGAAAACAAAAAATAAAATGGGAGACTTTAACATATCAATAATATCAATGGTCTAAATACACCAATTAAAAGACAGAAATTTACAAGAGTAGATTGTAAAGTATAACTTAACTGTATACTGGCCACAAGAAATTCACTTCAATCATAATAATATTAGTAAGTCTAAAGGAAAAAGCATGAAAAAAAGTATATAAACATGAATCAAAAGAAAGCTGGTGAGGCTATATTAATAGTAGATAAAAATCAACTTCAGAGCAAAGAAAACTGCCAGAGACACAGGGGGACACTGCATCATGTTAAAAGTGTTAGCCCACCAACAAGACAACATAACCCTAGATATGTATGAAGCAAGCAACAGAGCTGCAAAATATGTGAAACAAAGATTGTATTGGACCATAAAACGAATTTCAACAAATTTATTAGGATCAAAATTATTCCAGTCACAATGAAATCAAACTAAAAATCATCAATAGAAAGATAACAGGAAAATATAGAAACACTTGGAAATTAAACCAAACACTTCTAAATAACCCACAGAAATCAAAAAATAAAATGAAAAAAATTAAAACAATATTAATAGTCAAAGCAATGTGAGAGCGAAGTCAATAGTACTAAAAATGTACACACAACAAAAAGGAAGATCAGTAAGCTGAGCCTCCATTCAACTCTAAAAAAGGAGCAAACTAAATACAAACAAAGTAGAAGGATAAAAATAATAAAGATAACAAAATTAATGAAACTGAAAAAAGTGAAAGAGAAAACATAGAATTCTATTAAATGTTCACAGAAGAATTAACAATCCTTCACAAACTACTCAAAAAAAAGAGGTTTACTGTTACCCTGCCAGCGAAACCAAAGACATCACAAGAAAATTAAAGATCAATACCCCTTATATTGATGCAAAATACTACCAAACTAATTCTAGTAACCTACAAAAAGGATTATACACCATTACTCTGCCTTCAAGAATTAATTTCATCCAAAGTGAGAGCTTTCCTTTACCTGTGGCTCCCAGGAGGTGTTCTCTGAGCCCTTAAAAAGTCCTGCTTGAAAGCTACGTCAATGTGGTTCAGGTTCAGCCTACAGAGGAACTCAGAATATGGGTGGTCAACCAGATCTACATGACTGAGCCCCATTAAAAACTCTGGACCCCAATTTCAGTGAGCTTTACTGGTTGGCAATATTCTATGCATATAGTTACTACGTGCGCAATTTCCATGGGGAAAGATAACAGGAAATGCCATACCTAGAATTTTTCTGGACCCTGAACTCTGACTGATTATAATTTGTATCTTTTTCTGTAATAAACTGTAACTGTTAATCTAACAATTTTTAGTGAGTTCTGTGAGTCATTCAAGAAGATTATAAAATTTGAAGGCATTTCTTAGAGACCCCTCAATTTTGTAATAACCAAGTAGGTTTTATCCCAGGAATGTAAGGTTGGTTCAACTTATAAAAAATTAATCAATGAAATGTACCAGAGTAATAGAACAAGGACAAAAACCACATGATCATCTCGATAGATGTAGAAAATGTACTTGTCAAAATCTCTTTGATGATAAAAACACTAAACAAACTAGGAAGAGAAAGAACTCTCAAACTGATAAAGGGCATCTACAAAAACCCACAGCTACATAATACATAATGGTTAAAGAATGAAGTTTCCTTTAAAAGACAGGAACAAGGGGCCTTCCTGGTGGCGCAATGGGTTAAGCAATGCACTATGAAGCAAACCGCAGCCACTGCAGCACCAGTTCGATCCCTGCTGCCGGCCAGGGAGGGGACCCACATGGCGCAGCGGACCTCTCCTGCCTCGCCCGCTGCTGCCCTCGGGCAGTATGTTTCGGTCAGTCTGCCTGTTCTGCTCCCTGGTCTCTGTGGTGAATCCTCTCACCCCCCCACACCTCTGGCCTGTACCCCAGTGCTTGTATGCATAAATAAAATAAATCTTTAAAAAAATAAATAAATAAGAAGTTACATGGGACCTCCCTGGTGGCACAAAGGCACTGTGAGGCATCCACAGCCACTGCAGCATGTGTTCAATTCCCCACCAGGGAGGTGACACATGGCATTGCAGACCTCTCCTGCCTCGCCTACTGCTCCTCTCAGCAGTGTACTTCGGTCGATTTGCCTGTTCTGTTCTCTACTCTGGTGAATCCTCTCACCCGCCCCCGCACCTCTGGCCTGTACTTCAGTTCTTGTATGCATAAATAAATAAATCTTTAGAAAAGGAAAAGTCATATGGCCCATGAATCTCAAACTTAGCTATGTAAACAAGACAAACATAGTCTACAAAAACTGAACAAATGTTCATAGCAGCATTATACATAACAGTCCTATAATGAAAGCAACCAAATGTCTCTTAGTTGATGAATGCATAAATAAGCTGGAACATTGCTCAGCTATAAGAAATTAAGTCTCAGTACTTCATTTAAGTGAAAGAAACTAGTAACAAAAACACTCGTACCATGTGATTCCATATATACAAAGACCTAGAAAAAGCAAATTCACTGAGACAGGAAGTACATAGTACTTCTGGAACTGAAAAGTTTCCAGGAACTGAAAGAGAAGAGAGTTTCTCCTCATTTGAAAGATTTTATTGTTGGGTTTTGTGTTTGTTTTTGTGCTTTGCAGGTAGACAGGTGTGATGCAAAAATAGGTTCTCAGGTGTTTCTTGTAGTGGAGTAACTGGTTTGCAGTAATGAGTCATGCTTTCCCATGGGTGGGGGTGTTGGTAATCCACAAGACAAGCTAAATTTCAGTTGGTAGATCCCTTGATGGGAAAAAGTTTAGCTTTACATTTTGTTGCTGTTTCCTCCAGAAAATAACTTGGAGATGCTCCTGATTTGTCCACCTACTGCTTTGCTTCCTTGGATCCCACCCATTATTTCACTTTGAGAAAAAACAAGTTGTTACAGAGGTCTCTGTATTTTGCAGCTGCCCTTTTGTAAGAAGCACTTTTCCCAAATAAAACAATAAAAACCGTAAAAAAAAAAAAAAGAGAGTAGAGAGTTTCTTTTGGGGATGATAAAAATGTTTGGAATTTAGTAGTGGTGATGGTTTATACAATTCTCTGTGAATATAGTAAACACCAACTCGTACTTCAAAAGAATTATATATAGAGTGTGAATATTTCAAAAAAATTTAAAAATGTAATTACAAAAAGATTCAGAAAAGCATCCACCAGAAGCTAAACAGCAGTGTCTTACCTGCTCATAAATCTCAATGGCTTTCTGGTACTGCTCAAGCTGGGCAGCATATGCTGCCACCTTCAGGAGACACTTGTTTGCTGAGCTGCAATCAAGAATCGGAGCAGAATAAGCATCTCATAGCAAAATGAAAAGATATCCCAGTATACCTTTATTTGATACAGTCCAACATATTCACAAATAGTGAAGGTTTGTCCTTTAGCACATAGAAAAATTCATTAAGAAAAAAAAACTTGCCTGTTAGATTCTTCTCCTTTGTAATAATCAGCTGATTGTTCATAATGAGCGATCGCCTGAAAATACACACCTGTGTTATTTTCAAATGACTTGAAGAGCTGCATCTAAAAAACTACATTTTACTACACAGCAAATCTTTCACAACCTGGTTTACTTCATTTAGAGAACAAAAGAAATCATATACCTCCAGAGAAGTGTGGAGGCAGAGTATCGGCTAGCCAGCAAAATATCTTCTTCCCTTCTCTCATGGCAAACATCATTTACACCATTTTCCCAGCCTGCACTGTAATTAGGGGTAAGCCAAGTGATCTGTCCTTTGCCATTGGGGTGTAAAGCAGATACGCTATGGGCTACTTCAGGGCTTGTACCACACATGTGACTTTATATTCTTGAGTCCTTTTCCCTTTCCCATGAGCAAGAGTGGCAATGACTGGCCCGCCCTGGTGGCGCAGTGGGTTAAGCAACGCACTGTGAAGCAAACCTCAGCCTCTGCAGCACGAGTTCGATCCCTGCCGCCAGGCGGGGAGGTGATCCACATGGCGCGGCAGACCTCTCCTGCCTCGCCCGCTGCTCCCCTCAAGCAGTGTATTTCAGTCAAATCTGCCTGCTCTGTTCCCCACTCTGTCTCTGGTGGATCCTCTCATCCCGCGCACTTCTGGCCTCTATCCCAGTGCTTGTATGAATAATAAAAAAAAAAGAGTGGCAATGACCAAGTCTAGAGCAACAACATAAGTCACATAGTGACTACAAAGGTCATAACGTAGTCCAACCTCTGGGTCTCCATCACTGACAAATCCAGAACAGCTACACTGGATTGATATTTTAGAGACATGTGAAGTGCTATCACATTTCAGATCTATAGCTTGCTATAGCAGCACAAACTTCGATCACTAATACCAAAAGAGACATCTAGAATAAGGGTATTGTCTTCAATCTGAAATGTGTGTGTTACCAAAGGAGAGCTGAGTGGTTGCAAAATTCAGTGGTTGCTAAATTAACAGTCAATAGGAAAGGAAACCAGTTGAAAGCTGAAAGTCAGAAGTCCTTATATTATGGCTTACTATTTAGTGAAATCAAATACAACTCTGAAGGCAGAAAGATACCCACTGAAGCCAGAAACTTTATGGGAAGCAGCTCTAAAAAAAGAGCCTGATAGCATGTGCTGCATCTTTCAGTAAGGCTTTACGGGAGACAACAGCTCAAAAAGAATCACCTTTTGCAGGCACTATACGAAGAGAAGGACAAAGTCCAGAGACAGAGTCTTACAAAACTAGGAAGACCAACAGCTTCTATACTCCAAATGACATAAGTCTGAACAGTTTAAAACTAGGGGCTATGGCAAACTTCTTTGAAACAGGCCAGATACTAGATATTTTTGGGATTTATGAGTCACGGCTCTATCGCAACTACTCAGCTCTCCTGTAGTAACACAAAAGTAGCCACAGATACATAAAATGAACAATATGGCTATGCTTCAACAAACTTCATTTATGAGCGATGAAATTTCAATTTCATGATTTTTATATCATGAGATGCTTTTATTCGTACCAATGATTTAAAAATGTGAAATCTACTCCAAGAGTACATAAACAAGTGTTGGGTCATAGATTCCTCCCTCAACATTAAGGTTTTTCCAGCAAACCCAAAGAAGGAGCTGGCATTATGTGAAAATCAGAGTACAGATGCTGCCTTCCCACTCAACACCACTAGAGTTCAATGGCTTCAAGGCCACCCTAATGAGTTGAGAGGCACAGGGACCAAAAAAAAAAACAACAAGTAACAAAACAAGGTAGGGAATTATGTTAGAAAATCCCTTTGGTTGTACAAAGTGCTCTGGCACATGGAGCTAACAAGAAGCAAACGGACGTGGTCCAAAGAGCTTCCGCTAAAGCTACAGGCTGGCTGTGTCTGGATTGCAAAGTACTGTGCACAGTTTTATGAAAAATAAGGCACTTCTATGCCTGAATAATTATGTTTTGGGTCTACTCTTTCAGTCATTTAGCCTACCTTAATATGCTCCCCAATTTTTATTTATAATAGAAAAAAATGGAAACAATTTAAGTGGTTAAATGTAATGGGTTACTGTGGTAAGATTAAAAGTAACGCTAGAAAGTATCAATATGACATTTTCCCCATACATATTAAATAACAGCCATGAAAGAAGAGACACACTATAGTCCTCTTTTTACAGACACACACAAAAAGAAGACATCTGGAATCTATTCCTTTGGAACCCTTGCCAGAACAGGCACCTACATACATGTATAAGGTTATCGGAGAAATGAACTTCTTTCCCCTAAAATGTAAGTTCTGTGAGGGTAGGTCTCATGATGGTTTGCTCACCATTAAGTCCCTGAGTCTAGAATAATGCCTGTCATACAGTAGGTGCTCGATAAATAGATGTTGAATGAATGTATACAAATTGCATTTCGAATGAAGGTTCCCAATATCTAGGTTAATTTGGAATGTCAAACTTTCAAAATATCTTACTATATGCAACATTTTGGATTGAGTCAGACCACAGGTAACTGAAAGCAGAGCAAAGGTAAGGGGGTAAGAGGACTATAAAAATTTGCCAGGCACAAGCAGACCCTTACATGTTAGAAGTAAGTCCACTGTCTTACATTTGCAAAGATGATAATATATATAAAAGTAGAATACTACAACCAAAACCCAATTACACACATAACATTCAATGTTATGGCAATGAAAACCAGTTGATTATCCTATTACTTAAGTAGTGTGCCCCAAAAAAACCACAGTGTTGCATCTTGGGGCATCTGGTCAGTGTCACGATGCTGGTAAACATCCAGACCCAGTAACGAAGGACAAATTCTCTAGGATGGCAGTGACCATTAAAGTAAATGCAATTACCAAGATTTAAACTTAAGAATCTACTTTATAGGTAAAAGAGCCTTAAATAACTTTAAGATGGGATCAATTCTTCTAGAACATCTATCCCCATACAGAACTGCCATGCCCCTGCCACAGACACTTACACTGTAACAAATTATTAAATCATGTTCTTCAAGGTCAGAAAACAGTCAAGGGTCATAGTTTCTCTAAATTATTCAAAAGATCACTTATTAAACTATTCAAAAGTAAAGTTTTTCCATGTTTTACTTCATGACTTCAAAGCAATTTGAGTTTATGAAATTTTACACTTTATTGTTCACCAGCTAAAATCTGAATGAAAAAGTGTACATACAGGAGCTAGCATTAACAGGAAAGAAATTATTTTCTAATAAATCAGATATTAACTGATTCTAACTTAAACTTCACGCATCACCAACCACAATGTGGTAAATCCACCAGGGAAGTGAAGATGGTGTTTCTAAATACAGGGAAGAAGACAAGCTAACCCTGTGTATATTCTTAAAACCCATTTTTCCAAAAGAGCACACATCACTGAAAAGAGTTGCCACCTACTGGCCAATTCCCAGAATGGCAGGGACACCATGAATAAGAATGGGGGTTTTAGAAACGGAGCTGAAAAAAAATCACCAGTATTTTTAATATGAAGGAAAACGAGAACACACCTTAGATCATTTCACCCACCTTGAATCTAATGGAGATCCACGTAATGAAGTACTTGAGACTATGTCCTAGGAGCAGAGGCTACTGCACTATGGGATCTTGCCTCCTCAGTGCTCTTCTGAGCATCACAGATAAGGAACTGAAGCAGTAGCCTTAGCTGGCAAAAGGTTCTATGCACAAGTGCTTGTACCCTCAAGATGATTCAAACTGCATAAAGATATCATGCCTGTCCAAGAGAGCCTGACCAAATAAATACTTCATTCATAGCAGACACATACCCTCCTGTTGTCATTGATTTTGCATCAGAGAAGTGTTCATTATTGCATGTGGGTTCTACAAATAACTTCTCTGAAGAGATGGTTCACAGGCAAATGCCAGCAGCCCTGATTTAGTCAATATAAGAGACTAGCCTTGGAAAAGCATTACATATATGACCAAAAAGGTCAAATAATGAAACAGATGTAAGAATAAGAAGTTCAAGTGAATTTTGTGCTAAATAAGCAAAAGGTTGAAATCAGAGTAAAGGTTCACAAAGACAATCCAACTTTAGTACTCAGAGATGCCTCCCCGAATCATCTGAGACTCCATTTGCTCTGGGAGGTACACAGCTAGGGTAGAGATGGGACATGATTTGTTTATCAGTCTACTGTACCAGAGTTCTGAGTCCTTGGAACATAGCAGTAAACACGGTAAAGCCTCCCTGACATGGAATGGCCCCTCTAGTAGAGGGAGAGAGCCAATGAATACCCAGCATGATGAACAAGCATACCAAACAAGCATATCATAGCACATGATGCAAAGTAACAAATGCACTGCAAAAAAATGTGTGAGGTGTAAAGAATGTCTGGATATGTATCCGTGAAGGGTTAAGGTTCTATTTTAATTTTGTAATAATGACATATTTCATGGGAAAGATGAAAAAAATTTGAAGAACAAGGGAAGTTAGCCACATGGACATCTAGGGAAGAGTTCTCCAAGTAGTGGGAACAGCAGGATGCGGCACAGTACAACAGGGAAGAATGGTAGAGAATGTAACAGAAGAGATCCGAGAGGCATATGCAGGGGGTGGGGAGTCAGTGGGGCATCGTGGCTACCTGCATGGCTCTAGCAGTTCTTCTAAAGGGGGCCAATGTCAGGTTGTAAGCAATGTCAGGACAAACACAATCCAATCTACTGTTGACAAAGTCCACTCTGACTACGTGGTTACATTGGGGGTGAGAATGTTATTATCACATCAAAACCAGGTATAATAAGTATGAAATTACTATTTCTGTCAAGAAGTGAATTCTCTCATGTTTGCAATAGAATTTGTCCTGCTGACTACTATGTGAATGGCTGGGGACCTTGTGCCCCGGACTCAGAACTTCAGTGGGAATAGAAGCAGGGAGGCCAATTCAGAGACTTCTGCAGTAATCCAGTGGGAACTGGGGGATCAGGTGGTAAGAAATGCTGACACTCAGAGGAGTTTCGAGGACAGTGCTCACAGAAATTGCTCTCAGGTTGGATGTGGAGAAAGAGAAGGCAAGGATGCCTATGGTCTGAAGGGGAACATTGGGGGTGGGGGTAGTGCGAGATCAGAATCAGTTTCAGACATGCGAGGCTTGAGATGAGTACTGGATGCAACGGAGATGTTGGCAGACAGAGGGATACAGGAATGTGAAGTTCGGGGGGAGGTTTGGGCTGCAGACAGACTTTCGAGTTACTGGCAAAGAGCTAACTCATTAACTGGAAGCTGAATGAGTGCACTAAGAGGGAGCAAGTTACAGAGTGAGAGAAGCCCAAATCTCAGGACATCCAGCACTTGAGGGAGGGAGTATAAGGCCAGTCAAGGAGTCAGGAGCGAACACTCAGTGCAGTGGACAGATATTCAGGTGGGCACCAAGTCCAGAAGCGAAACAAAGGCGAGGAAAAGACACAACTGTCCAGTGCCACAGGGGTGCGGAGTGCCATGATACACTCAGGCGGAATGGACAGTGCTTCCAGCACACTTAGCACCCATTAGTCTGACAGTAACTGGCACATCTTTACTATGGTTTGCCTTTTTCATTTACACTTCCATCTTCCATAGTCCTCAAGCCAGCTTTACATTAACGTTTATCTCTACTCTGATTTAAGGCAGCATCTGGAATCTGACAGATATTTTCCTCCCCTAAAGAAGTGCTGGAGTCAGCACTGTTGGTAATCCCACAACTGAG
Organism: Galemys pyrenaicus; assembly: GCA_019455555.1. Classification (NCBI taxonomy): domain Eukaryota; kingdom Metazoa; phylum Chordata; class Mammalia; order Eulipotyphla; family Talpidae; genus Galemys; species Galemys pyrenaicus. The sequence goes on from JAGFMF010011667.1 coordinate 437,842, forward strand.
AAGACAACATGAGAGAGGCAAAATCTCAGCACCAGGGTTGGTTTTGCTTCAAATAAGCTGGTTCCAACCCAAGTGACCTAAGGAGCATTACTCTTCTGGGCATCGTTTCGACACCCATAAAGAGAAGCCAGTGTAGTACAGCTGAAATGCAGTAAAATTCACGGCATGCCACCAAAGACAAAATCTGGGATATACTAAGTGTTCTCTCCTACTCTCTTCTTTTGTCCTACAGGTGTAGCTCATTTTATTGCACTTCACTTTGTTGTGCTTCACAGAGTCTGCACTGTTTTACAGATTGAACATTTGTGTCAAGCAAGACTACTGGCCTCATTTTTCAACTCAAATGTGCTCATTTTTCTAGCTCAGATGTACTCAGCGTTTTCACCAGTATCTTTCAGAGTATGTATATTTTTTTAAGATGCTATTACACACTTAATAAACTATAGTATAGTATAATGCATATTATCTCTGAGGTATGCTTATATAAACCACAACTCATAAATCCAGACCCAAATGAAACACATTTGGCCAAGCTGGCATTCATTTATCTTCTTCCTCAAAGTTAGGGTATGAATCTAAAGACATGGAAATGCCTGCACAACTTAAGCTTTCATCATAGGGTACTGCAGAGGCCTCAGGGAAAGAGATGAAGAATCTTCTGGTAATCTCAATGTTCTGACATAAGTCAGAGGGAACAGAAATAATAGGTAGATTTGCTAAATCTTTTTTTTTTTTTAAAGATTTATTTATTTATGCATACAAGAGCTGGGGTACAGGCCAGAGGTGTGGGGGGTGAGAGGATTCACCACAGAGAGCA
>JAGFMF010011667.1:443637-458385 GCA_019455555.1 Galemys pyrenaicus
GGGGGGGGGGGGGGGGGAGAGAGAGAGAGAGAGAGAGAGACTGGGACTCGGTCCTGGCTGTGACACTGATTAGAAGGAGCACCAAAGGCCCTGGGCCTGGTGTCTCAAAGAGCTGTCTGTTGGTGGCATAGAACTGGTGACTGGTGACTGCCAACGCTGATTCTGTCTGGATGAAGCAGCCAGCCTCTTGTGGATACGTAAGCGCTCTCGTTTCCCTGTTTGTAAATAAACCCCATGATTATTGTTCCTGTAGCCTGAGGTCCCTTGCAATTGTGCACATGGGTGAGACCCATAGACAGTGACCTGACTGGGCACTGTCCTCTGATAGGCTATAGGCCCTGTTGCTATAGCCCCGACTCTGGTTTGTGGCCTTTTGGCCTTTAGGGGTTTTTGGGGCCTCTGACCCCTGTCTCAGTCAGAGCGGCCTCCTCCCCCGCCCCCGTTTCATGGTGACAAACACTAAGTCTTAACGTTGGGCCACCAGGAAGTCTCTACTGTCTTTATCCCACTTCGCATGAAAACATGCATGTCTAGGCAGAATCACAAATAGATATGGTTATGGGGTGCCACCCCCCCTCCCATCTCTCTGTGGGACTCCAGCACAACCTAAAAGATTTATGCCCTCAATTCAGAAAAGGTCTCTGGATCACAGACTATCAGTTTTGAAGAGGCAAATTAAAGAGGAAGGGAATCCCTAGCAGTGGAGTCATAGGAACAAGGAACAAATGCTTCAAAGGCAAGAAGAGGTTGGAACTGAAGGCTAGTGATAAGCCTGATAAAACTGCAGGAGGAATTCTAGCAGGGTGGTCCCCAGGAAAGGGGAAAGTTCCAGAATCCTGGTTTTGCCCTGAGTGGAGCTGAGCAGGGATAAAAAGATGCTAGAGAGAGAAGACTGGAGGACAGAAGGAAGGGAGAAAAAAGGAAGCAGGATGGAGACCAGCAAGGAGACGTGGAGGAGGCACGTGGAGTAGAAAGACATGTGAAGAAACTGCTTGCTTTTTGGTCTTAAACTGGTTAAAAAAGATGTAACTGATAAACCTGTGGAAAGCTTAATGGCAGCTTTCATCTTAATTTTAATTTTGCTCTTTTCCTCCCAGATTTGTCTTGACTCTTTCTGTAACAGGGTCGTCCCAGGAAAGGGGGAAGTTCCAGAATCCTGGTTCTGCCCTAAGTGGGTGGAGCTGAGGAGGGAGGATGGGAGGGAGTGATGGAGGGAGATGGAGAGCAGCAAGGAGACCTGGAGGAGGCACGTGGAGCTGAGCGACATGTGAAGAAACTGTGCTTGCTTCCTGGTCTTGGACTGATTGGAACAGATGTTGGTGAGAGACTTGTGGGGAGCTTAACAATGGCAGCCTTCATCTTGATTTTGATTTTGTTCTTTTCCTCCCAGATTTGTCTGACTCTTTCTGACCCTTTTCTATGGGTCTCTACTGAAAGGTCCTTTGGCCGTGTGGCAGGCTTTTGGGCCTTGCTTTGGGCCAATCCTATTTGGCTGGACTTTTGCCCTCGTGGAGATGGGTAACTTTGGATGCTTAACTTAGTAACTATGTTCTTTGTCGTTTCTGTATTGTACCCTAATTGTATTAAAGTTCCTTTCCATTAAAGGTGTTATATGTTTGTCTTAATGTGGTGGAAGGCAGAACCCATTCAGAGAGGGCAGGTTTGGGGGTTCTGGGGTGCTCCTCTCTCTGCCCTGTAACATTTCTAACCCTTCTCTATAGGTGTCTACTAAAAGGTCCTTTAAATTTGTGGCCAACTTTTGGGACTTGCTTTAGGCCAATCTTATTTGGCTGAACTTTTACCCTCAAGGAGATGGGTAACTTTGGATGCTTAACTTAGTAACTATATTCTTTGTCCTTTCTATATTGTTCCCCATTTGTATTAAAGTTCCTTTCCATTAAAGGCTTTATATGTTTGTCTTAATGCGGCAAATAGCAAAACTCATTCAAAGAGGGCAGAGGTTTGGGAGTTCTGGGGTGCCCCTCTCCCTAAACTGTAACAGAATGAAGGTGCAGGATAATGGAAATCAAGGTTGAAGACATCATCAGGCCAGTTCAGGAGAGGGCTTAAAATCTCAAATGAGGAACCTGGAAAAGATGAATCCACTTCATTTTGAGGTTCTCCATTCAGAGAAAGGTCATGGCAATACCTCAAAAAAAATGAGCACAGTAGACTGGGGCACATGCAGGCTTCTAGAGACACAGTCCAGTGAGGTCTGGACTAAGGAGGTAGTGCTGGCAGGAAGGGAGGGGAAAGTATTCACTCCTCTAGGAAGGACAAGATTAAGAACATCACAAATCTTTTGGGATTTAAAAAAAAAATCTGCATTTCGAAAAAATTCAGAAAATTATTGAAAATAGTAACAGATGTCTAAGAAAGTTTTGCTGGTTTTAAACATTTACTTTAAATTTATTTTTAAGGAATAAAACATTCAGTTCCACCAATGCTTAACTTGACACTTTGTCCCGACCCCTCTCCAGCAAGCAATAATTCCCACTAAGTTTCTGGGTTTTCACCCAAGGGAAAAAGAGTGATACAAACTCCTGAGGCAGCCTGCCCAAGTTGAAATCTTGCTCTGTGTCTCAGTTTCTGATAAGAAGAGTGTCCAGGCAGTTTTGAAAACATTTTACCACCAGCCTGGCATGGGCACTGATGAGTCAGAGGAAATGAGAGAAGCCCTGCCAGCAGGCTTTAAGGCTTCCATTGGTGAATCACAATGTTGGGTACCACAGATGAGGCATCAAGGTCAATTGCCTAGGTACTGGTCAGGGAAGCAGCTGTTAGACTGAGTGATGTTAGATTTACTGATGTTAGATTTATTGATGATAGATTTATTGCTGCTGGAAGCCCACCGCCAGGATGTCTCTCCATCACCTCCCTGTGAGGAGTCATCTTGGCAATTCTGTCCTTGAAATATGTCCTTGCTTTGTTATCTCCTTGCCCTGTGCCTTAATGCACAGGTATAAAAACCCCTCCCCCTAGACCATAGGTGCAGCTTCCTGCCCCTGGCTTGTTAGCCCTGGAGCTCCACCAAGAGCAGTCAGTAATACTCTTTGTTTCCACTATGACTCTACTTATTTTCCCTTGTGCCTCCAACCTTTTGTCTGATCTTACAACAACAAGCTTCAAGTATCAATTCAGGAATCTATCAGCTGAAGAGCAGCTCTGCTGGGCTCTGCCTCAGAAAGGTATAGTACTAGAATCACTTAATCTTCCCAAGTGAAGAAGCACTTAGCACAGCTGGCTCCAGTTACAGTTTGGCCATTGTCATTATTACATCAAACCGATCCTTACAGAGAGTACTTGAGGTTTGGCATGTTTAAACCTAATCAATCCCTTCAGAACCTACACCCTCCCTCTTCCACCAATAATTTCACCTTTGAGAGTCACCTGATGACTGCCCCAAAACCAATCCTGGCCTCTCCTTCCCGAGTATACTAGTTTGTCTGGGCGCTCTCAGGCTAGTTCCATTTCCTCAAAAAATGTTAAACGCTTTAGTTGTATAATTTCGTGCTCCCACCTTCCACAACTAGCCACTGGCTTCCTTTTTCAATCTGAGCATTTATTTCAGTCATAGCTAATAAAAGAGTATATATTAAACCAAAGACAATTAACTTAGTGGGCAAGATTTTCTCAACTGTAAAATTGGCCTAATGCCTGCCATGGTAATCTCAAAACTGAGTATCAAATGAATTAACTTAATTTTTATAAAAGAACCATAAGGAGATGCAGTGGTATTATGATCACTACCAATGGAATATGGCAATGGCTTCTAAGAACCTAATATTTATTCACTCACATATATTCCAAGCAGAGGGGAGAGAAAGGGGGATGGAGAAGGAATGAGAAGTAGGTAGAGAACAACAGACTGAGGTGGAGGACTGTGGGTGACTTGGTGATGGGACACCTACGATGAACACACATGAGGGGAGAATCCTATACTGTCAAAAAAATGAACAAGGATATTAAATGAGTACTTCATTAAAAAATAAAAAACAAATATCCTGAGCATATTGTATTGCTGGTACTATTCTAGTCCCCAGCAGAGATAAAACATGGAAACATTCTGACCACCAATGATTTACCTTTTAGTGAGAGAGAACACATAATTAAAACACATAAACAATATAAATGAACACATGCAAGTCATTTAGTTTTTTTGCCTAATGGTGATAAGGGCATTAGAGAAAGGGGAGGATGTTTCCCAGAAGGAGATGATCAATATTTTCAAATGGGGTGTTAGACAGATCTAAAATGGCAACATTTGAGGATCTGAATGAAGCAGTACCAGTCACATTCTATATGGGGAAAGAGCAGGCTAGAAAGAGGGAATAGCACATGCAAAGTTATTTCCTCCTTCAAAACGGCTTTAGTATTATCCTTGCCTGAAAAGCAAACAAAAACTTTATACATACCACTCCAATTTTTAGCCATCTTGAACATATTTGCAGCTCTGGTATACATTTCACAAGCCTCTTCTATTCTTGTATTTCCTCTGAGAAAAATTTAAAAATGAGATTAAGTTTTACTACAACAAACATCATGTACCTAACTTCCTCCTTCCTTCAAATAATAAACATTTAATGAGCACTTACTATGTGCCAACAAACCTTAGAGAATCATAACAGCTACTCAAGGAGATGCTCTTATTAATGGGGATATTTTCCCAAAAAAGTAAACTAATGGTAGTGACTAACTCAATGTCGCAGAGCAAGGACACCACAGCACTGAGACTCAAAAATACAAACCTGACCCTATAGCCTACACCCTTAATCAGAGATTTTTCCATTTATGGAAACTGAAGTTTTATATTAAGTTAAGAAATCAGAAGTGTAATACTCAAAGGAGATTAAATCCTGAAGAAGACATCTTTACCCTGCTAATTTTTGAAGAGCTTAGTACCATTGGTTTAGACTTAAAAATAAAAACAAAACATGAATCCAAAGCATATGTAGAAGGGCCACGCTGTTCTATGGCTATATTATCTATTACCTGCTGCTCTGGAAGGAGACAAGTCTCCCTCCAACAAGAAGATGCCTCAGGATTTCAGTCCTCATCTATGTGAAAATTTTTTCTATTGTACAATGTCCTGAAAGGAAGGAACTCCACTGACTTGAAAACATACTATTCTGGAAAGTTCCTCACCACACAGTTGGTTCATAGAACGACAGACAGCTTTAGCTACTTAGAAACTTCTTACTTAAAAGTAGAAACAATCCTGTGTAATTTCCACCAAAGTTTTCTATTTGAACCTTGCTTTTACTGAGCTCAGGTAAGGCTCCTCTATGAATGGTTTTTCACTATCTTGTTTATATCATAAAAACAAAATATCACAGAACTAAGTAGACTCTGTAGTACACATAACAAGGAACTCAGAGTGGAGTACAAACATAGAACTGAGATACTGGAGAATTCAAGTTTGGCCCTTGGGAGTGGGCACAATATGAACATAAAGGCAGATGCATATGCCAGGAATCCAAACAGGCCCTGCCTTGGTGGAGGTACATGCACAGCTGAGTCCCAGTGCAATGGGGCTGGGCATTATTAGGGTCAGGTATTATTACCTTAGTGAGTGACAATTGTCTGACCCTAGGCTCTTTAACTTCTTCATGCCTCCACTTTAGTACATGTATACCAATCTGTATCTGTGGGATTTTAAAAGGACAAAAAGAAATCCACTTATAGTTGTCACTGCAGGGCTTGACCGAAAGTAGATACTCAGTCATGATTATTATTATAATTAGATTCAAAAATCAAAGGCATAAAAACCCTTGGAAATATTTGTGTATTGTATGTCTGAGACTTGTATCTAAACAACTCTTACAACTCAAAAATGAAAAGACCAATAACCAATTAAAAAATGGACAAAGTATCTAAATAGACAATTCTCCATAGAAGATATGCAAACTGCTAAAAAGCGAATGAAAATATATACAATACCCAGCCATCAGGGAAATGCAAATCAAAATCACAAATGAAATAACACTGCTGGTACATATATAAAATGATACAACCACTTTTTTAAAAAAAGATTTATTTATGCATACAAGAACTGGGGGACAGGCCAGAGGGGTGGGGGAGAGGATTCACTAGAGACAGAGTGGGGAACAGAACAGGCAGATGGACTGAAATACACTTGTGAGCGGAGCAACTGGCAAGGCAGGAGAGGTCTGCTATGCCAAGTGGGTCACTTCCCTGATGGGGTATTGAACTTGTGCTGCAGTGGCTGCGGATGCTTCATAGTGTGGTACTTAACTCCTTGTGCCATTAGGGAGGCCCCTGATACAGCCTTTTTGTCAGTTACTCAAAAGGTTAAATGCAGAGTTACTACAGACACAATTCCACACCTAGTTACATACACACCTAAGACAAATGAAAGTGGCAAGACCCATATACAGATGTTCGCAGTAGCATCTTTCAAAATTGTTAAAATTAATAAAAAAGTGGAAACAATGTAAATGCCCCTTAACTGAAAGGATATAAAATGTGGTATGCATGCACAATGGAATATTTTTGGACAATAAAAAGAAATGAAGTACTGATACATGCTACAATATAGAAAAGCTTTACACGAATTTTGTCAAATGAAAAGAAACAATTACAAAGGAGCACATGCTGTATGGTTCCAGTTATAAGAAAAGTCTAGAACAGTCGATTTTAAAAAGATACAAAGCAAATTAGATGTTATCTACATCTAGGAGTATTTCTTGGGGACAGTGAAAATATTAATTGTTGCAATGATTGCATGGTTCCAAATATGCTAAAAACTACTGAACTGGACTATTTAAATGAGGGAGTTATGTGAATTATATCTCAATAAAGCTGTTCCTCACCTCTAGCCACCTTTGGGGGCTATGTCACACCAAAAACGAAGTGTCAGAAGAAGCAGTCTTTCTTACACCTCAAGTTCCTTTTTCTCCACCTCAAATTTACATATTAAAAAAAAACAAAACAAAACAATTAGCTAGTTTCCCCAGTGGAAAATTCCTAACAGGATAAAGCTTTCAATCTTAGCCACAGCTCCCTAAAGCACATAAGACTTGCCACTTTCTTGTGTCTTGTTTTTCTAGTGTACCAGGAATCCTGAAGTGTAATTATAGTGCAATCATTCTTATTAAAGGTTTCCAAATAAAACTAGCTTAATTAAAATGTACTTTATCCTACTATTTTCAGAGACAGATTCAGCTAGGAATAATAGAACGCCTACATTATGCCAGATATCTCCACATATGTTCTGTCATTTTCATTATTACAACTTTGAAAGACACTGTATCCATTTTACAGGAAAAAAAAATGGTATCTGGAAGTAATGGCACAGCCAAAGTCATCCAGACAAGAATAAGTGACAGAGCCAACAGCGGACATTGAATTCATAGTCTATATAAAAATATCGAATGAACCCTGCTAAAACTCAAGATCCTCACCACCCCTAAAGCAGAATCACCAGAAGTAGTCAGAATTCAAACAATTTAACTGGTAGGAGCCCCACAGTAAGGTAGAAGAGGCTTGAAAACAGAAACAAAGGAAATCTAATTATAAAGTGATACAATTGACATACACATGGCAAGAAACTGAGTCAAGTTAACTATTTTTTATATAATGGTTTCCTGACCATGAAGAACAACTAAAAGAAAACAGTGACCAGCTTGCCTAAGAACCCTCCTTCTCCATCCTAACTCCCTCAACACCATCACCACCACCACTCAGCCTGTTAATCCCCTCAATTCTAAGGGCAAGGCTGACTCCCTCCTTTTCTTCACCATGCTTATTCAGGAAAAGTTCACTGAGATCATATTATGGCATAAAACTGGAAAGAAAGGTTTTGTCCACAAGGAGGTCAGAATGATGAGAAATCAGTATTTAACTTGAGGATGGAAAAGATCTAAGAGTACCCAAACCCACCCTCCCGTCATGTCCCACTGAGGAGACATGGTCAGAGGCACACCGTGTCCCCCAAGGACACGGTAAACAGCGAGGTGTGCCTTGAACCTGGCCTGCAAGTTCCTGCATCTCTTCACGGTTCCACCCTGCCTACTCCCATTGAGATGTTTAGGGGTTAAAAAAAAAAAAGGAGGCCTCCCTGGTGGCGCAGTGGGTTAAGCAATGTACTTATGAAGCAAACCGCAGCCACTGCAGCACGAGTTCGATCCCTGCCGCCTGCCAAGGAGGGGACCCACATGGCGCAGCAGACCTCTCCTGCTGTGCCCGCTGCTCCCCTCAGCCATGGGTTTCGGTCAGTCTGCCTGTTCTGTTCTTGGCTCTATCTCTGGTGAATCCTCTCACCTCCCTGGACTCTGGCTTGTACCCCAGCTCTTGTATGCATAAATAAATAAAATCTTTTTAAAAAAAAGAAAATCACAGTCTATTATTTCAAAGAACTTTAAATCATGTCTACACTCAGACAAGTCTTTGACCTTTTTTTTTTTTTTTTAAAGATTTATTTATGCATACAAGAGCTGGGGTACAGGCCAGAGGTGTGGGGGGTGAGAGGATTCACCACCGACAGAGCGGGGAGCAGAATAGGCAGATCAACGGAAGTACACTGCTGAGGGGAGCAGCGGGCACAGCAGGAGAGGTCTGCTGCACCATGTGGGTCCCCTCTCTGGCCGGCAGCAGGGATCGAACTCGTGCTGCAGTGGTTGCAGTTTGCTTCATAGTGCGTTGCTTAACCCACTGCACCACCAGGGAGGCCCGTCTTTGACCTTTTAAAAAAGAATTAGTCCTCAAATAATTTAAATTTGATTTTTCTTCATCCAGAATAAGAACTAGTTCAGATCACTATAAAACACTGATGTCAAGTACTCTTCTAAAACCGTGGGTGGGAGGAAAGATGTTAAAGTAGAATCTGGGGGACTAATGTCACACACCTCATAAGATGTCCCCAAAGAAAAGGTGACAACAGTTGAGACAGAAAAATGGTTGCTTCTAAAATTACAAGATATTAGAGTAGAAATATCATAAAACGTGACAATGACAATGATGTGATGATGTGAAAACATAACTAGAGACAAAATTCATCTTTATCATCAAAATAACGTTAAGAGATGTCAAAAGGACTGAAAAAGGGATCAATTTAGTAGTGCTGGGACTCTAGAGAGTGAAAAGATAGGATAGTTCCTTCTCATGAGTCACCAGTAACATCACTGATGCATGAGACTAATGCTCTAGAGAGAGGACCTGGCACACAGGATTTGCAAACAATGCTGATTGTTCTGTCTGGATGGAAGAAACTTGCAATGTTAAAGGTTTTTATGTTTTTCCCATGTTTCCCTCAAAATAACAAGAAAGGAAACATCCAGAGAAGGAGCAAAAAAATTATCTATTTTAAATACCTGCAGGAAACACTGCTTCTCTACTCAAGAACATCTGCCCCCAAGTGTGGGGGTTTTCCACATCAAGCAATTCTCTGATTCTTTGTGGTCACCAGGTGAGTGTCCTACAATTCAATTCTAACACTGCCCAGTGCTAGCACATACCCACAGGTGAAAGGCACCAAAAGACTTCACTGACTACAGATGCCAGTCACAAGCAGCAGGTGCCCAGGACACTCACAAGTGCATTTAACTTGCCTACAAATCTGAAGTTCTGATGATCTCCTGCTCAGATTCAATGATTTTCTAGAATGGCTCGCAGGTCTCCGGAAAACACGCTATTTTTGGATGATTGGTTTATTAGAAAGAACACAACTCACAGATGCCAAATGGGAGAGATGCTTAAGATAAGGTATGTGGATAGAGGCACAGAGCTTCCATGTCTTCTCTGGATGTGCCAGCTCCAAAGTACCCCCAGGCAGTCATCAACCTGGATGCTCTCTGAATCCCATATTTTAGGGATTTTTATAAAGGCGCATTGTAGCGGCAGGAAGGTGGCACAGGAGCAAGTTCTTGATGGTTCTAGCAGACGGGGGAGTAAAAGAAGGAGTCCTGGAGCCCCTGGTGACTTTTATGCTTTTATTTGCAGAGGTGGCATCAGGTACATGGCAGGTAGGGGTGCTGGGGGACTGGAAGGCTGGCAGGCCTCCCAGCCCCCGGAGCATCTCACCCTCTCGGCTGCTTTGCTATTGCTGCTGCTACTGCTTGTTGGTCTTGCTGCTCGCGTTGGTGGCTGCTTGTTGGTCCTGGCGTCCTCATGACGCCACCCATATAAGCCCATGTCCAAACTCAGATGCACCCACTTATGCATGCCCACCTAGGCATGCACGCAGCACCGCAGGTGTCCATTATACCAGTGGCAGAAGGACGAAAAAGCCTGATACTTCTCAGACCCTACACGTATGAAGTAGGTAAGCTAATTAAATAATTTATCATTGGTAATTAATTCAATTCCAGTCCCTTTTCCCTCAACTAGGGGGCGGGGCTGATAGTGCCAATCCTCTGACCACATGGCTAGTTCATTTAACTATCTTCCATTAGCATTTATTTTCATCTGACACTTTATTTCTGTAATCTCCGCAAATTCTAAAAACTTGTTGTTTTCCTAGATAAACACAACCCTCTGAAGATTATTTTACTTCTGGGTATTATATATTTATAAAGGGTCTAATTTCTTTCACTTAATGTAGGAAGTAGAGGCACTGTGAGCAGGGGAAATGCAGAGACCTCAAGGCATAATCTGCAGAATGCCTGTCTAAATTCTTATACCAAGTGCCCATAACTACTAGACTGAAGTCCTTTGTTTTTCCACAAACCAGTAACCAGAGGTACAGTGGCAAGGATGCATGTTTTGGAGTGGCTACCTATGAATGAAGGCTGTCATTCAGAGCTGTGGGCTCCCAGAACAAAGCAGTCACTCTTCACGAGTTTCAGAGCACCCCATGAGACACCGAGCAGGGGAAACACTTTTACATTCTCAATGTTCTGTATGGGGCTTTGGGATTAAATCTTTTGATAATCTTTCACTTTATTGATATTTACTTAAAGAAAAATAATCACAGACTTCCAGTCACAGGAAACAGTCCAAGACATTTAAGGACTGTCTGGCAAACATATCTGGGAGGCCAGCAAGATGGCAGAAGAGTGAAGACACCAGGCTTGCTTCCTCCTGACACAAAACTGAAAGAAAACAATCCCCCCAAAAAAAATCCCTGAGGGGAAAACTATTAGCTTACACATAAGAGCATCAGCCCAATGGAAGGGTTTTGCTTAGAACGGTAAGTCAGCAGTACATGCCAGAAGAGGCCACAAGAGGGAGGAACTGCAGTGGTGCAGAGATGGCTCCCACTAACGGCTCCCACCCACTCCAACACTGGAACTGCTAAGACCTGCACTGCACTGGATGAGGGGTGCACGAGCAGGTACCCAGGATGGAGGAGGAGGCCTTGCTGGGGAGTTGGAAGAGTGGAGATACAGTATGAGGACTACGGGCTTGAATCTGAACAGCTTGAATTCATACAACAGACAACTTCATTCTGAATTAGGTCAGAGCACTAGAACCTCCCTATGGAAGAAGCTACTACCTTAGCCCATGCTATGAGATCCCAAAACACCTGCCACCCCTCACCCCAGGCTGAAATACCCAAACACAAGCCACTCCCCAATAAGAAGTGCTTCACAACTAGTTCAAATTCCTGCCTCAAGAAGTTCAAATTACTGAGTCAACTGGAGGTGATCCTTTGATGTCTACCACTCTGGTCCTCCTCTTTTACACCTACTATTCTTCACTGCTACCACTTTCCCACTACTCCAGTTGCAAAAAATATAAAGAACAGAGACAGTTGAAAATCCATCTCTACCAAAACCCATAAAAGAGTGAAAATGCGACAGAAGAACATAGTACAAATGTTTACGGAGGTGGGGGTGTAGGGTCTGAGAAAAGTCTCAGGCTTTTCCACCCTCCCACCACTGGTATAATGATCGACACCTGCGGTGCTGTGTGCATGCCTAGGTGGGCATGCATAAGTGGGTGCACCTGAGTTTGGACACAGGCTTATATGGGCGGCGTCATGATGGCGCCAATACCAACAAGCAGTGAGAGTACAACGTGAGCAAGACCAACAAGGAGCAACAACAGCAGCAGAATGAGACAAGAGCAGCAAAGCAGCCGAGAGGGTGAGATGCGCCGGGGCTGGGAGGCCTGCCAGCCTCCGGGACCCCTGGCACCCATGCCTGCCACATACCTGGCCACCTCTGACAATAAAATGTATAAAAGCCACCGAGGGCTCCAGGACTCTTTCCTTTACCCCCATCTGCTAGAACCATCAAGAATTTGCTCAGTGTCGTCCCTTCCTGCCACTACAGGGGCAAGGCTACAGGGGTAAGGCGGGAGGAGGTAGAGAAAGCTGGGATAGGGGAGGATCCTGAAAGGAGCCTGGACTCAATGGAGTTGCAGAACATAACAGAATGGGAATTCAGGGTAACAGTCTTGGCAATGCCAGTGGATCGTAAGAAAACAAGAGGACATATAACAACAATATAAAGATAATGAAAATATGACGCAGCTACATTTAGAAATAATGGAAGTTAAAAAACACTAGATGATTTTAAAATTGCAATTGTGGTTTCAATAGTAGACAAATGTAGCTGAGAGAATAACTGAGCTCCAAAACACAATGTTAGCAAACACACGATAGAATGAAGGAAAGAAAAATAATTTTTAAAATGAAAAGAGCTCTCTGGGATAACTTAAACAGAAATAAGGTGTGGTGGCAGAAAGGGGCACGGAGCAAGTTCTCAATGATTCTGGTAAATGGGATAAAGGAAGGAGTCTTGGAGCCCTCGGTGGCTTTTTTAGGTTTTGATTATCAGAGGCGACCAAGTACACGGCAGGCAGGGGGGCCGGGGGGCCAGGAGTCTGGCAGGTCTCCTAGCCAACTAGAGCTTCTCACTGTCTCAGCTGCTTTGCTGCATCTTGTCTTTGCTACTACTGCTGCTTGTCTTCTGCCCTGCTCTCATTCTGCTACTGGTGTCCTCATGACGCCACCCTGCTTATACGTCCGTGTCCAAACCCAGGTGTGCCCACTTGAGCATGCCCACTTAGGCATGCATGCAGAACTGCAGGTGGCGGGAGGGTGGAAAAGCCTGTTAACTTTTCTCTGACCCTACATAAGAGAATCCCAGGAGGAGAAAAAAAAAGGCAAAGAAAACAAAAATCATTGAAAACTATCTCACTCTGGGAAATGAACCAGAAGCTATGATTCAAGAGGCCCAAAGAGTTCCAAACAGACATAAATACCAGACATACACCAAGACTCATAATAATAAAGCTGTCAAGAACAAATGCCGGGGCCTCCCTGGTGGCGCAGTGGATTAAGCAACACACTATGAAGCAAACCACAGCCACTGTAGCATGAGTTCGATCCCTGCTGCCGGCCAGGGAGGGGACCCACATGGCGCGGCAGACCTCTCCTGCTGTGCCCGCTGCTCCCCTCAGCAGTGTACTTCTGTTGATCTGCCTGTTCTGCTCCCAGCTCTCTGTGGTGAATCCTCTCACCCCCCCACACCTCTGGCCTGTACCCCAGTGCTTGTATGCATAAATAAATAAGTCTTTAAAAAAAAAAAAAAGAACAAATGCCCTGGGTAGAATATTAAAAGTAGCAAGAGAAAAAGGGATAATTTATAAGGTAACCACAATCAGACTCAGCAGATTTCTCAACAGAAACATTACAAGTACAAAGTGCGTAGAAAGATATGTAAAATAGACTTCCAGCCCAGAATCCTATACCCAGCAAGATCAACAATCAAGATAGATGAATAAGGAGCTTCACTGAAAAGCAAACACTAAAAGCGGCATGTGAAAGATATCCTAATGGGGCTATTACAAAGCAATACAACAATTAATACTGAGACAACAGACACCCAGATTGCTTAATGTGAAGGAGGAGGAATGAGAAAATGTGGCCCACTAGAATCATTCAGAGACAAAACAGTCCAATGAGTCTCACAAAGTACCCATCATATAGTAAGTAACCTCACTAGAACTGTCAAAAAATAACAGAAGTAACACATAAGACAACAGAGATGGAACTTAAAATTTGACAAAGTCCTCAGAAAAATGAAAAACATAATACAAACCAAAAACATAGCCAAATGGCAACAAGCACTTATAGCTCAATAATCACCTTAAATGTAACTCACCTGAACTCACCAGTTAAAAGGATGTCAAGTAAGTGAATGAATTTCAAAACAAAGTCTAACCTGCTACATACAAGAAACTCACCTTACTAACAAAGACAAGCACAAATTTAGAATTAAAGATTGGGAGACAGATATAGAAGTAAATGGCAACCAAAAATATAAAGTCAAGGACAATTATATTTATATATAATAAAACAGACTTTCAATTAAGGACAGTAAGAGATAAACACACCATGATTAAGAGGCTAATATAGAAAGAAGAAATGATATGCATACATATTAATAAATGATGGAATAGAGATACATAAGACAATAACAGAACTAAAGAGAGGTATTGGTAACAGCAAAATAATACTAGGGAACCTTAATACTCCACTTAATATAATGGATCAGTGAGACAAAGTAAAATAATGAAACAGCTTTAAAGGAAAAGCTAGATCAAATAGGTCTAATAGACATATACAAAACATTTTGCACAAGAACTGCTGTGTAAACATTATTTTTCAAGGGCACAGGAACAGTTTTAAGAATATAACATATCGGGCCTCCCCTGGTGGCGCAGTGGGCTAAGCAACGCACTACGAAGCAAATCGCAGCCACTGCAGCACAAGTCACAAGTTCGATCCCTGCTGCCGGCCGGGAGGGGGGGGGGGGACCCACATGGTGTGACAGACCT
>JAGFMF010011667.1:458992-477388 GCA_019455555.1 Galemys pyrenaicus
CCCTCCCCGGCCGGCAGCAGGGATCGAACTCGTGCTGCAGTGGCTGCGGTTTGCTTCATAGTGCGTTGCTTAACCCACTGCGCCACCAGGGAGGCCCAAATTCTATCAAATTTTAAAGAACTAATTCCCACCTTATTAAAAATTGTTCTTGACAAGAAATAGTCCCTAACACATTTAAGGTATGATGCCAAAATTACCTAATGCTGCACAAGAAAATTACAGACCAATATCCCTTATTAATATCTATGAAAAAAAATTTCAACAAAATATTAGCAAATCAAATTCAACAGTATTATCACAAAGATTATACACCATGATAGAGTGGAATTCATCTCAGGGATGTAAGAATGGTTTACATAAACAAATTAATGTAATAATCATATCAACAAAGATTAAAATCATATGACAGTATCAGCAGCTACAGATAAAGTATTTTATAAGTTTCAACAACCATTTATCATGGGAACTCTAACCAAGATGGGAACAGATGAAAACTACCACAATATAATAAAGGCCATATAGTACAAATCAACAGCCAGTCTGATTCTATGGTGAAAAACTGAAAGATATCCAGTAGATCTGGCACAAGATAAGGATGTCTATTGTCATCATTTCTACTTTAATACTAAAAGTTTTGGCCAGTTATCAAACAAACACAAAAAATAAAAATCTAAATAAAAAAAGAAGTGAAACTACCACTATTCACAAATGATATATATAGGAGATCCTGAAGATTCCATCAAAAATTTATTAGAAACAGGGGCCTCCCTGGTGGCGCAGTGGGTTAAGCAACACACTAGGAAGCATGATAGCAACAACAAAAATATTTTTGGTAATTCAACCCATATGGCAAGGAATTAAAAACAAAATAAACAACTGGGATTACCTCAAATTAAAAAGCTCCCATATAGGGAAAGAAAACACAAGATAAACAAATAAACACCCTACTGAATAGGAGAAAATACATAAGATAACTGAGAGGGGATTAGTATCCAACATAGACTGAAAAAAAGACCCACCCACATAATTCAACAATAAAAAAACAAATGGGCAGCAGATATGAACAGACAATTAACCAAAGGGTATAGTCAAAAGACATCAAAAAGGGTTCACTGTCACTTCTAATAAGAGAAAGGCAGGTTAAAACCATAATGAGAAATCATCTTACACCCCTGAGAATGGCACGTATTAAAAAGACCCCTAAAACAAGTGCTGGAGAGGATGCAGAGAAAAAGGAATACCATTTCACTGTTGGTGGGATGTAAACTGGTGAAACTGTTACCAGGTTGCAGCCGGCAGGAGGAGTGGTCTCTGGCTCCCCTGCAAGTTAGTGTGGCAGTCCTGCCTCAGAGACCTTTTATGTAGCGGTGTGCTGCCTGGATCGTGGGTGGAATGGACCGATCAGGTGTGAGCCTTGGGTTGACTGGCACCAGGACTCCGCCTAGTACAAGTTAGTGATAGCTAGTGAGCTACACTTCCAGAATTCTGGAACAGGCCAAAATGGACCAATCAGGTGCAGGCAAAATGGACCAATCAGACTGGGGGGGGGGGCACCTGAAGAAGTGAATATAAGGCCNCGGGGGGGGGGGGCACCTGAAGAAGTGAATATAAGGCCTGGTAGAAGCCAGTTAGAGGGGCAGTTCCTGAGAGTGGCAGTTTGTTTGGAGAGGAACAGTTCCCTTGGAGAGCAGTTCGTTGGAAGCAGCAGCAGAGGAAGAGGAGCTCCAGCAGAGGACGAGGAGAAGACGGTTCCAGCCTTCGAAGGAAGGAGGGAAGCCTCCAGACGTCGCCCTCCGAGGAGAGAGAGAGAGAGACTGGGACTCAGTCCTGGCTGTGACACTGCAAGGAGCACCAAAGGCCCTGAGCCTGGTGTCTCAAAGAGCTGTCTGTTGGTGACATAAACCAACAACTCACAAGAGCTGTAACACTCGGTGTCCACTGGAACACCGCCTCTGCAGGACCGTAGTGGTCACTGTTCCTGGACAGTGCTGCCTAGAACTGGTGACCGGTGACTGCCAATGCTGATGCTGTCTGGATGATGCCAGCCTCTTGTGGATACGTAAGCTCCCTCGTTTCCCCCAGTTTGTAAATAAACCCCATGACTGTTGTTCCTGTAGCCTGAAGTCCCTTGCAATTGTGCGCATGGGTGAGAACCCACAGACAGTGACCTGTATCGGGCACTGTCCTCTGATAGGCTATAGCCCCTGTTGCTATAACCCTTGATTCTGGCTTGTGGCCTTTTGGCATTTGGGGGCTTTTGGGGGGGCCTCTGACCCCTGTCTGAGTCAGAGCGTCCTCCTCCTTCCCCGCCCCCCTGTTTCAAAACCATTATGGAAAGCACCTGGATTTATCTTAAAAATTAAAAGTGAGAATACTGAACCAACAAGTAATCCCACCTCTAGGCATCTATCCACATAATATGAAGCCATCAATAAACAATTTCATATACCCAACAATTTTCATAACAGCATTACTTACAACAGTTAAGATATGAAAGTAGCCTAAATCTCCTTCTACAGATAAATGGGCTCAAGATGATGTAAGAAAGGATGAAATGCAGTCATTTTCAACAAATGGGACATTTGAGAGAATTATGTTCAAAAAATAAATACTGGACATTCATTTAGCGGATAATTCAACAATGTAAAAACATTTTCAAAGACTGGTAGACACCAATAAATATCTACAGGGTTCTGAGGTATACAGTTGCTCTGAGGAAGTGGTAGGGAAAAGGGACAAAGAGATACAAAGAATTTGAGGTATGGGGGGCAGGGGGGTGGAATGAGTGTGTAAGCATAATTTCCTGAAATAAAGTTTATGAGAACTGAACTTAATTTTGGTATAGTCCCAAAGCATCAACTTGTTTTGGGCACTCACCTTTCTTACAGAGGGGGTACAGACTGGAGCTGTTAATAAAAGAAGCCAAAATTCTTAAACACACAAGGAAGCTAAAAATAGTAATGACTAGATATACTCAGGAAAGACTGTCACATACAACATGACCTGCCAATAGAAGTTTTTATATCTATTTCATCTATAAAAATTCAATTTTTAAAGTGAACTTCAATCTTCAAAAAAAATAATATTGACAAGTCTGTGATTCCCATAAGATGTTGGCTGCCTAAACAAATCTGTCTTTGCACACTCCAAACCCCAAACAGCTCAACAAGGAATAGATAGATACAATCTCCCTTAAAGGGCTAGCAGCATTTTTGTATATATTAAAAAAGAGACACATGAACTTGCTTCAATTCTAGAAGAAAAGAAAGAGCAAGTCATCTCAGAAATGAAATCTTAGCTGTAACACAAAGAAGGGAAGAACAGATTCTACTGACATTAATGACCAAAATGAAAATTGCCAAGAGAATGGAAATGAAATAAAGGAGGGGAAAAGACTAGAGAAAAAAGTGATACAGAGGACAGGCAAAAAAAGCCAATATCCAAGTAATCAGAGTTTCTGAAAAAGAGAGGTGAGAAAAAAAACACTGAAAGAATATTAGCATTACAATCTCAGAAAGTTTTATGGAAACAAAAGGTCTGAATCTAAATATTAAAGAGTCAACTAAGTCACAGGGAAAACCGATTCAGAATAGTCTATTATGAAATACATCCTACTAAGTCTATTATTGATAAGATTTTACAAATGAAGAAAAATTCTGGTTTCCCAGGCAATAAGACAAAGTGACCAACAAAAACAAGAAAATCAGGTTAGCACGAGACTTCAAAACATACAGAACTAGACAACACAGAAAAAAGATTTCAAGAAGCTCAAGCAGGGGGAAAAAGGTGTGAATCAATGATTAGATAGCCAATCAAAGCCAGCCAGTACAAATAACTGAAAACACACACACACCCTGGCCAAAGCAGGAAGTAGAACATACTTCCTCACTGGCACAAAGAGAAAAATATAAAACAAAAAATCCACAAAATGAAATGAACAACAACAACAAAAAAGATGCCTAAGAAATGGCACTAAGGGCATTAAAGATTTGTAGTATATCGGCAACTAGTAGAACGAAAAGGCAAAATTCTCCAAAATAAAAAACAGAGATTAGATAAACTACAGATAAAACATCATACATAATAAATACAAATTCATAACAAAGTAAGATGACAATTAAAAATACTTAACAGTTACACCTATAATGTAACAGGTGTTTAGATTTGCTCACTAGACAAGACTCAACTCTGCTCAATACCAAAAACACAACTAACATAAAGCTATTCTGAAAGGTTTAGAGATGGTCAAAAGTGTACAAAATAGCTCAACCAGCGTTTAGTGCAATAACAAATAACGCCCAAATCTCTCACTTCTCTCTGGCTCACTTCATCTGTTATTGCAGGCAGGCTGTGACTGTGCTTGTTCTATCTCCATGGGTCATCTTTTCTGTATTCCGGAACACAGCTCCAATCTGGGATTTCTTTCTCATATCATAGAGGGAAAAAAGCCATGGCAAAAGTATGAGGGGGCTGGGTATGCTGCTTCTGCTCAGATAAGAGCATGCACTCTTTTTATTCCCAGTCCCTCATGTCAATCTCAGACCAAAGACAACCCGGGAAGAAGGGGAAGGAACAGGGAACACAGGGTGTACTCTTTCCAAAGCTGGGCAGCACAGGTCATGCGCCAACAGACAGGATGCATAATCCTCTTACATAATACAGTGCTACAGCAGGCAAACATAAAGAAGCAGGAATTGATACCATGGTATCAGACAGGTAGAATTTGGGAGCAAGAGCATCAGATGAAGTAAATGCACTTCATAACTCTAAAGATTCAATTTATAATGGAGTTTTGTTCTATCTAGGTACAAAAACACAATAATCACTTTATGAAGCAGAAACCACAAGACACAAGATGAATTATACTTGAAACATTAATCAATCCCTTTTAGTCCAAATCAGATTAAGCAGACAAAACAATAAACACAGACATGAAAGGAAACAGAGAGAATAACTAGAACTTGGGGATCTCTATCAAACCCCATGTTCTAATAACACAAAATTCACCTTCTCAAGTGTACACTAATCATGCATGACAGGGAAATTTAAGTTCTCTGATCATGATGAAGTAAAGCTAGAAATTAATGACATACAAAAATGCACTTCTACTTATAACAAAATCCTTACAATTCTGGGGTCAAAAAAGAAAAAAATTAAACACACACAGGCGCGCACATATATACACATACAAGGATCTATGGATACAATGCAAACATCAAAGGAAAGTTCATCCACAAATAATTGGATACAACTAAATTCAATAATGGAAACAGTTAAATATCACTTTCCAATCACTCCACCATCCCCCCAAAAGGGAGAAAAACAAAAAAATATAAAAGCAGAAATTAATAAGACAGAAAACTAGTAGAACTAATAATTCAAAATATTCATTGCTTAGGAAAGAAAGAAAAATCAACAGAAAAGGGGGAAAGTACAACACAAAAGAAGTGAAAAGAAGGAAATAACTATGGACATAAAGAAAATTTTAGGGTCTCCCTGGTGGCGCAGCGGGTTAAGCAACGCACTATGAAGCAAACTGTAGCCACTGCAGCACGAGTTCAATCCCTGCTGCCGGCCAGGGAGGGGGCCCACATAGTGTGGCAGACCTCTCCTGCCTCACCCACTGCTGCCCTTGGCAGTGTGTTTCAGTCTGCCTGTTCTGCTCCCCACTCTGTCTGGTGAATCCTCTCACCTCCCACAGCTCTCGTACCCCATCTCTCGTATGCATAAATAAATCTTTAAAAAAAAAGAAAATTTTAGGGTCTCCCTGGTGGCACAGTGGGTTAAGCAACCCCACACTATGAAGCAAACTGCAGCCAATGCAGCACAAGTTCGATCCCTGCCGCCGGCCAGGGAGGGGACCCACATGGCACAGCAGACCTCCCCTGCCCCACCTGTTGCTCCCCTCAGCAGTGTATTTCAGTCTGCCTGCTCTGCTCGCCACTCTGTCTGGTGAATCCTCTCACTGCCTGCGACTCAGGCCTGTTACCCAGCTCTTGTGTGCATAAATAAATAAATCTTTTTTAAAAAAAAGAAAATTTTAAATAAAAAAACTACTTTGTACAGATCTGTGAATAAATTTTGTTTTTGTTTTTTAAGATTTATTTATTTTTACACACAAGAGCTGGGATACAGGCCAGAATCCAGGGCTGTGAGAGGATTCAACAGAGACAGAGCGGGAAGCAGAACAGGCAGATGGACTGAAACACTGCTGAGGGGAGCAGTGGGCTAGGCAGGAGAGGTCTGCCTTGCCATGTGGGTTCCCTCCCCAGCCGGAGGCAGGGATTGAACTCGTGCTGCAGTGGCTGCGGGTGCTTCATAGTGTGTTGCTTAACCCACTGCACCACCAGGGAGGCCCAGATCTGTGAATAAATTTTGAATGAATAACTTTCCTAGGAAAATACAATTTACCAAACTGACCTCAATAGAGACAGAAAGTTTAAACATTTGAAATTCCAAAGAAAGAAAAGAGAAAATGATCAATAAAAAACCTCACCCCAAAACTGGACATGGTTTCACAATAATGCTATTCTACTTAAACCTTTTAAACCTTCAAAGACCAGAGCATGAATATAAGAAGAACTATTTAATTATTTTTCTGACATACCTGTAACATTAACACTTCATCCGGTAAAGACTACACAAAAGTGTAGTAAACAATTCAAAATAATTTTTTTTAATTTAAAATAGATGCAATAGCCCATTAAAAAAATAGTTCATTATAATCCAGAGGGGTTATTCAAGGAATGCCAGGACAGCTCAATAAGAATATATCCATTTATTAACACATTAATGTTAAGAAGCAGGGCCTCCCTGTGGCCTAGGGGTTAACCTGAGTTCCAATTCCTAGCCAAGGAGCTAACCCACATGGCCCACCTGACCTCTCCTGTCTCTTGCTGCCTGTCCACCTCTAAGTGTATTTCAGTATATCTGCCTGTTCTGCTCCCTACTCTGTCTCTGGTGAATCCTCTTACCCTAGTGATTCTAAGCGAAAATAAATAAAATCTTTTAAAAAATAATAAGAAGCAAACTATGCACATCAGATATTGAATAGGCCTTTAAAATATAACCCTGTATTCAACACCTAAACACCCATCAAAAGAACTGATACTTCCTTACCATGAAAAAGGTATTTTATACTTTAATCCAAGAAAGTGCTGATGTAGTAATTTGTTAGGTTTTAACTAAATCATCCTTACTTACAATAAGCTCCATTTAAATATAATAATGGTATTAGCATTTGTGCATTCATTTTCTCCACCAATCTGCACAAGCTCGTGAGGTGTCAGGCCACAAGAAAACAGGACAACTGCCAAGGAGGAGTTTACATTCTAGAGCCACATACAACCTCAGTATCCTCCCCACCTCTTCTAAACAACTGTATCTCATAGGGGTCACAAAAACGAGAGCATATATGGTGAACACTGCAAAAATACAAACAGAAAAAGGACAATCTGACAATAGTTTATTGTCTGATACACAAACTATAACATGACACTAAAATTAGATACAAAATAATTATAATTAACAGTAATATAGTTCTGTGCAACTTAATGCCTCATTCATTTACCACACTGAAAAGCAGATTCTGTTCCTCTGACCATTTATATGAAAGCTAAAAAAAAAAAAAGGCAAACCCAAAACCCCAGAAGCTTTCAGTACCATTTATTTCAAGAGTCACTAAACTAGTCAATCTGGAAACTAGGGCTTCGATTTGGTCTTTCAATATATAATACACGTTATTATAGTTTATGTTATTTGATACATAGAATAATCAATACATATTACATGATACTATTCTATTTCTATTATCATATAAATTAATATATTTCTTATACTGTACCACCTATCTTTAAGAAAAACCTAGGTTTAATGATTTTTTTTAATATTCAATTTGCATCTGAGTATTTATAGTAATAGAAGACCTATATGCTTTACAAAGGTCACTGCATGTTCCCACCAAATTTTGGCAAAACTTAATCACAATCTTTGTCAACTAATACTGAGTGAAGAGTACTGAGAATGAATGTCTCACAAGGCTTCAGAACATGTTTCCCATTTTCACAAGCAGCTAAGAAATGACTGACTCATGATTATTTCAACATAACCAAATAGGGCCTTTCATTAAATTTACTCTGACAGGGGCCTCCCTGGTGGCACAGTGGGTTAAGCAACCCCACAATATGAAGCAAACTGAAACCACAGCAGCAAGAGTTCGATCCCTGCCCCCAGCCAGGGAGGGGACCCACAGGGCACAGCAGACCTCTCCTGCCTCATCAGCTAGCTGCTCCCCTCAGCAGTGTGTTTCAGTCAATCTGCCTGCTCTGTTCCTCACTGTCTCTGGTGAATCCTCTCACCTCCCTGGACTCTGGCCTGTACCCCAGCTCTTGTATGCATAAATAAATAAATCTTCAAAAAAAATTTACTCTGACACTGCCAGATTTATGGCTCTTTGAGAAACTTTGAAATTGAGGAACATTCACAACATAAGATAGCCTTAACCACCCAAAATATCTTCCCACTAGCACTCTCAAATAGCCCCTCTCTTCAAAGTGCTCCCTGGAGATTATCCCCAATCTGGTCCACCAGCAACAAAATGAGAGGACAGTTAACAGAGAGGTCTTTAACAATTCAAAACTACTTTACTGTCAAACACAGCCAGATTAAGATCATACTAGTACTTCATTAAGATCCTAAATTACAATGTAAAATTAAGTTCACAATAGCTCATTTTTGCAAACAATGAAACACTACTCTTTTGACAGTTTTACCATACTATGCGAAGTCTCTGCAAAAGAGTAAGTTATAATTTTATTTCACAATTACAAAAGCACATCATTGTTCAACTGGCAGTCAAGCAGAAAAACAGAACATCACTGGTTTCTTGTGATGGTTGCAAGCCATCAACAGCTCTTTTCCTGCAGGGAGGATGTGGGGAAGAATGGTGACATCTTTGCAGACAAGAAAGGGACAAGTGACTTACACGGAGAAGAAACACATGACTTTTGGGGGAATATTCAATGCACATTTTCACCTAATTTTACTGAAAGCAACAAAAAGTAAGAGCTATAGCATAGCGAGAATATAGTATTGACACAAAACCAGTGAGGGTAGTGAAAACAGTGAGTGAAACAGGAGATGAACTGCTCATGGGTTTTAATCTGCAATTAGGATACTGACAATGAATTTGATGTGAAATGTCTGCAATACACTTATAACCTTTTAATGGCTACCACATCCTCACAACAGTATCACCTGTCCCTTTAAAGCATGAACTGGTCAGCTTTTCAGTTATGTGGGCTGAGATTATACTGATGATATTCATACTGGTATGTTTGCTTTGTTAATTCAGGAGTATGATGGCATGGAGATGAATTAAGCTGCAGTTTAAGCAAAGGATAACATGTAGAACAGCAATAATAAGGGGGCAATTCTAAGGTTAAGTATAGGGGGGCAGGGTGTACCAATACATCTGGCTTAGAAGGGTTGGGATCAAGATAAATTATACCATATAGAACATAGGAATCTAAACATCTTAAGTGATACAGAACCTCTCTTCCCATTGTAAGTTATGGAAAAACAAGGCAGATGGCTTTAAATAATTATATAATACTATTAAAACTCACAGAACTCTGTGTACTCTTCCTCCCCAAGCTTTTCTAGAGCCAATTATTACTGAAAATAACAGTCTTCATAGGATGAAAGTCCAAAAGGTCTTTGGCTCTGAATTCCTGGAAAAGTCAATCTGTCTGATTCTCTGCTTCCTTGATAAAATATACTGCTTCCCTGATAAAAAGTAACTGGGGCTATTTTGATGAATATGCTAATTAATATTTCATAATATTTTAACAACTGTCTTCAACAGTTCTAAATGATAAACTCACTGAACCTTCACAAACTATGAAATGTTTTATTAAAATTTATTAAGTGAAATATCATATTACATATTTTCATATCTAATTTCTTTTTTGTACTGAGATAACAGTGATTTACAATGCTGTATGACTTAGGATGAAATGTACTATTATTACTCCAATTTTGTAACAGAAAACACGGGTACAGAGAGGTGAAATAATTTAGTCCTTGGTCCCAGAATCAGGATAATAAAGTGACCTGCTGTATCCAGGTTAAACAATGACATCCATGCTAAAGTATTATCCCTAAAGAGCAAAGTCTTCCTTTAAGGCCTGTTAATCAAGTAAGTGACTAACAACCAATGGAGAGAAGACATGTTTTTTTAAAAAAACAAAAAGGATAAAAATCCTTTTAAGATTATTGGCTCAAGGTTTGGCCTAGTTTCACAAAAACAACAATGCAACACCTTTTTCACGAAAAAGGGGCAAGCATCAAGTGCTGTCTGTCTTTTTCCTTTGACAATTACAGATTCTCTTGGAGAGAGCACATCCTGACTTGAAATACATTGTGACATTAAGATCACCACTGGAATGACATTACATTTTACCTGAGTAAATTTTAAATGTTTGGTGAATCAGAAAAAGGAGCTATTGTTTAGTGTCAACATCAAGTAACAGGCAGTGTTCCTTATCTATTACCCTAATTTTTAAAGAACAAACTTATAGTTGTTATATTTCCAAATTATAAATCACAAGAGACATTTAGAAACCAGTGGGATATATGCCCCCTGAGAGGTTCTTGTCAGCACTACTATGTTCACTGAACACAGTAATATGTATGTACTACTTACTACTACATATGTATGAAACCTGCACTTATGCATTTCCTGAAGAAGTAGCAACAAACAATAAAGTATTATAACTTTGAGAAAAAAGAATGGAAGGTTGCAAAACATGATCATTCCAAACCGAATTTGTACAATTAAAATTGTGCCTAATACAAGGCTCACTGAAGCACAGGTCCTTCTCAGGATTAAACACAAGCACTTGGTGCAGGCAGAAAGCATCTTTCACTTTCAAAAAACCAAAAACCACCACGAAATTTCTGCCTCTCTCATCATAAATAGCTGAATCATTCACATATTCAGCCACCCAGGGTTCTTCCAAGAGCTGGCAGTGCAAGCTCTGCTTTTGAGAAGCTCCCGAATTTAAGACCTTTCCTAGGAAAGCATGGAAATTAATGGGACTCCCAAAAGACGCAGGAGCTGCGTTATCTTTAATCAAACAGGAGGTCCCAGTTATTACTCAGTCTCTGGAACGGAATTACTATGCTGAGAAAACGTACTCGTTATCCAACCAGCTAAACGTCTACTCGGCAGAAGGCAAACCCGCACACACGGCTGCAAAGGGGGCGCCGCAGCTACCTGCTCGTCTCCGGGCCCCAAGCGGTCGGACGCCCCAGAATTACAGGCCAGGTGCAGGGTCCCCGACTCTCCCCTCCTGCTCCTCCCGCGCCCGCCTCAAGCCTGCCAGACCCTGGTATTTCGAGTGATGCGGGTTTCGGCGCGGCGCGGGGGCAGGGGAGGGCGCAGGCAAAACCCGAGATGGCGCGGACGGGAGAGGCCGGGACACCCCACCTTCGGGGGGCAGCGAGGGACAAGAGGGGCGTGGTGATCTGGGAGTGGGGTTCTGAGGGACCTACGGGATCTAGAGGGCACACGGGAGCGGAGGGCCCCTGGGACGTCCTGGGGGTTCAGAAGGGTGAGTCCTGAGTGGATTATGAGGACGCCTGGAGGGCGCGTGAGAGTAGTTCTGGGGCCCCTAAGGGCATCTCCAAGAGGTGCGCGAGGCTGAAGGCCCCCGGGGCGTTCGCGGGGTCCTCAGGGGCGCGTGCAGGGCTCCGGCGAAGAGTGGAGAGCCCCTCCGGGAACGCGCGGTCTGGCGCTCACCCAAACAGCCCTCGAAGGAAGGAGTGGGAGGCCTTCACTCGCTTCTCGGCCTCCGCCATCAGCTGCACCGCCTCACGCTCCTTCCCGGCGCTGTCCATGTCGCCCGCACCGCCACAAGCCGCGAAGCGCCTCGGCCGGCTTTCCGCGCCTCCACGCTCCCGTCGCAGGGAACGGGTGGGTGCGGGCGCCGGCGCGCAAGGCCTGCCGGGCGTTGTAGTCCCAGGCTTCGCCCCGCGGCGGGCGTGCGCGGAGCTGTAACTACAGTTCCCAGACAGCCGCAGGGCCAGGCCGCGGGGGGCTGAAGGTGCCGACCGCTTCGCTAGGGGCGTGGAGCGGGGGTGGACGCGTGACGCGCAGTGGGGAGTGTAGGTCCAGTGGACTTTAGTCGTTTAAGTCTGCTGAAAGTGGAAAATGACCCCGGTCTTCCAGTAGAGTTAGCCTAAAACACGCAACGTCAGATTGGCCCCCGAATCCGTGCTCAGCATGACCGACAGGGCAATGGGATAATGCACTGAAGCTCTCAGCCCAAACTTAACTTTCACAGGAAAGAAGTCCTTGCAGCTACCCAGGTCACGTGGTGACCTCCCACCCACTCCTAGCAAGCTTAGCTGGGCTGAAAGAGGTTTTTGCTTTGTTTTGTTTTGTTTAAGATTTTATGTATGCATGCAAGAGCTGGGGTATGGGCCAGAGGGAGCACGGGGAGGGGGGCTGGTGGGGAGCGGGCTGGAGAGTGAGAGGAGTCACCAGAGAAAGAGCGGGGAGCAGAACAGGCATCGGCTGACGGGAGCAGTAGGCGAGGCTGGAGAGGTCTGCTGCGCCCTGTGAATGCCCTCCCTGGCCGGGGTCAAGCTAGCTCTGCAATGGCTGCGCAAGCCCAACAGTGCAGTGCTCAACTCCTTGCCAGGGAGGCCTCGGAAAGAGTCATTTTTATCTCCGGTCAAGAATATATCCTTTACCCAGTATAAATTCACAATTATTTTTCACTTCCCCGTATTGCCATTTTATAAGTTCTCATATAAAGAATTACATATATATACATAATATACACACACACACACACATAATAAACTCCTTTTTTTTTTTTAAGATTTATTTATTTATTTACACAAGCACTGGGGTACAGGCCAGAGGTGTGGGGGGGGTGAGAGTATTCACCACAGAGAGCGGGGAGCAGAACAGGCAGATTAACAGAAGTACACTGCTGAGGGGAGCAGCGGGCACAGCAGGAGAGGTCTGCCGCACCATGTGGGTCCCCTCCCCGGCCGGCAGCAGGGATCGAACTCGCGCTGCAGTGGCTGCGGTCCGCCTCATAGTGCGCCGCTCAACCCACTGCGCCACCAGGGAGGCCCAATAAACTCCTTTTTTTGACTAAAGTCTTTTCAATGGATGTGAGTCACGGAACTCTCATATCCTTTACATAATGTCAAGTCCATAGGGGCTGGACCTCCTGGGACAATTCCTACCTGCCAGGAAGACTTAAGATCTCCTAGGAGAATTATCCATAGATAGATGTTACTGTGTGCCAAAAATTTCCAGGTCTGTTCCCTAGGGAGTTATTTTTTTAATACAATGTCTAGACCATTTACATTTGGCAATGTTCAAGCAGAGGTGGTGAAGCAAATATGAAAATCACTGCCAAATGAGAACTTGTGACAATTTCAAGTTATTAATAACTACACTGTGGGCACTGGTACTCAAAATATATTTAAGAAAATGAAACTTGTCTTTAGAGAGTAAGTCATAAAGGGCAAAACTCCTAGAAAGAAGTGACTAAAGCATTTGTTGGAGTTCATATTGCAGGACACTCTAGAAATGAAGCCAGACATCTCAGGCTTCATGTAGACTTTATGTACTATTATTACTTATATTAATATAACTTTAAAAAACGAATTTGTGTGATTTTGAAGCAGTATGAGAGAAGGTAGCACATGAAATTATATGTGATAATAAGTGCAGGGTAAAAAGGGAAATTGCAGAAAGTGGACATTTGAAAGGCAGAACAGTCTCTGGAGATTTGATGGGGATTTGATGGAGTGGGGCCAACTCAAAAACTCTAAGTGCAGCATCATCATGTTGATTGAACAGTTCTCAAACCTGGCTCCTGGCAGGAATTCTAAAGGATGTTCAAGAAATAATGATTCAAGCCACTAGCTTTTTGTATCAAGATCTCCTGGATTTGGGCTGTAGGAACTGTGTATTTTTAAAAGAACCAACTGCCCTGGTCCTAAAGTATACAACTGTAAGAGGGTAGTTCCCAGGAAAAAGTTAAGTTCTAAATATGGTGGAGCTGAGCAGGGTTAAGAAGATGCTGGAGAGGAGACAGAAAGAAGGAAACAGGATAGAGAGTAGGAAAGATACCTGGAGGAGGAACACAGAGCTGAGCGACATGTGAGAAACGGTGCTTGTTTCTTGGTCCTGGACTGACTGGAACAGATGTGGGTGAGAGACATGTGGGAGGTTAACAATGGCAGCTGTTATCTTGATTTTGATTTTGCTCTTATACTCCCAGATTTGTCTGACTCTTTCTGACCCTTTTCAATGGGTCTCCACCGAAAGGTACTTTAGAGTTATGGCAGGCTTTTGGACCTTGCTTTGAGCCAATCCTCTTTAGCTAGACTTTTATCCTAGAGGGGATGGGTAACTTTGGATGGTTGATTTAGTAACTGTATTCTTTGTATTTTCAGTATTGTTTATTAATTGTATTAAAGTTCCTTTCCATTAAAGGTCTTATGTGTTTGTCTTGATGCAGCGAATGGCAGAACCCACTTAGAATGGGAAGGTTTGGGGGTTTTGAGGTGCCCCTCTCTCTGCCCTGTAACACAACCATTCTCAAATCTGTAGTTAGCTGAAAGGGAGGTAGCAGAGACTGCCTCCACTAAACTTGCAATATAAGGTAGCAAGGGTATATTTTCACATTTCTGATGTTTTGGGGTATTTCACTCATTCACTCTTCGAATTTCTCACAAGAGAGCTATAGCACTCCCACCCCTGCCTCCAGTCCACATCCACCTTAAATTTTACGTGGAGTGATGTTTTCTTCTCCCAGAGACTAAGTGAGGGGATGTGGCAGGGCAGATACAAACTTCATATAGTAAAGACTGACTAGAGGGACAGATGAAGACTGCTTAAAGCAAGTACAAAAAGAGAGTAACTCTGGAGTGGACCAGGGAGGAATAAACACCTCAAGTAGAAAGTGTCCCAGAATAAATCCAGAGGGCCTATGACCATTACCTGTGCTGACCAGGATGGTATCAGTTGACACAGGTAGTCATTATATTTAATCAAAGAATATGAGATAAGATGTAAAATCATGGGCCTCCCTGGTGGCGCAGTGGGTTAGGCAACGCACTATGAGGCAAACCACAGCCACTGCAGCACGAGTTTGATCCCTGCTGCCGGCCAGGGAGGGGACCCACATGGCGTGGCAGACCTCTCCTGCTTCTCCCACTGTTGCCCTCAACAGTGTGTAAAAAAAAAAATGTAAAATCATGTACCTCAGTCACACTAGCCACATTTCAACTGCTCAGTAGCCACCTATTGCTAGTGACGCTCATAATCAACTCCACAGATTTGTCATTGAATGAACTTTTATTGACCAATGTTGACCTATACACACCTTGCCTTTCAGCAGCACTGTACTCTTGGAAGAAAAGTAGGAAAAGACTTCAGAGTTTTGGGGAACATGGATGAGGAAAGAAAGAGCCTGCATCCTGGACAAGGCAGAAGTAAACAGAACCCTCAGGCTTCTGAGCACATCTCGGTGAACACAAGGACATTCAGACTGAATGAGTTCATGGTAGACTATATTGGAATGTCAAGTGTCTTATTTCCTACCCTGAGAGATAATCTGCTATTTAATTATAATTCAGTGATAAGCCAAACTTTATTTGCAAGTGAGCAAAAAGATTTTGTTTGGACTCCTTAGGGAGTTGCAGCCTGGGAACCACCAGTCAGACAAGGTTGTGTAAGTACTCCAGTGTGGGGAAAATATACAAACTTTGTATAGGCAGAACTGAATCCTACAGGTAGGTAAACTACCTCCATTGAGTCCTACAGGTGGGTAAACTACCTGTAGTCCTACAGGTAGGTAAATTACCCCCCTTGCATTGAAAGGGGGAAGAAAAAAGTACATGCAAAAGGGAAGTCTACATGCTAGTGTAGTGATAGGTTGTCTTCTTTGAAGTTGAGGTCTGATAGCATTTATAAATTTATGTGAGTAGTCTGGCATCCTCTCCCCAAATTTCAGGCACTGTGATGCTGGTTTACTCAGGGTGATGTATTTGATCACAAATCCAGGTTACCGAATGATTAGATATAGTAGACTAAATTCTAGTGTCCTCACGACTTCCTGAATTTATTTTTGGGTGTTCCCTTTGTTAATCTTAATCCTGTGATTTCTTAGTCATGTCCACACTGCAAAGGTAATGCTGAAAGCACTTGAGAACACCCAGCTTTAAGAGAGGAAGATCAGAAAACAAACTACAAGAAAAGCAAGGTGTGGCTATCTGCCTATGTTCACAGAAGGGGTGCAATATGAGAGATACTTTGTAGAGGCCAGCTCTGAGAGTCCAAATCCATTATACCTCCAGGATTGCTGGTCTTGTGTCCTGATGATCAGTTCCTGGGGCACCGAGAGTCCCCCTACAGTGAGAGGGGTGGTCTGGCAGCAGCTACCACTTACTACATACACTTAGTGTCACACACCTCCCCTCTCTCTGATTCTGTAGTCAGCAGGAAACTTCTGAACATGACTTGCATTAATATTCCTACTCCTGCTGGTCCCAACTGCCAGTATCTATAGTTTTCTTGAGGGTTTTCTTTGGCCTTCCAGGCTGACTGCTTGAATACTGGAAGAGTGGGAAAGAGGAACAATTAGTTAACTTCATTATGAGGAAAATTAATGCCTTTTCACCCCCTCAATCAATGACTATTGGGAATTTGAAGGTGGGACAACCC
Source organism: Galemys pyrenaicus (assembly GCA_019455555.1). Lineage (NCBI taxonomy): Eukaryota > Metazoa > Chordata > Mammalia > Eulipotyphla > Talpidae > Galemys > Galemys pyrenaicus. The sequence continues at coordinate 475,752 of JAGFMF010011667.1, forward strand.
CCCTCTGGTGAGACTACTCTGAGAAATGTCCAATACTCTCTTCCAGAAGTCCCCAGTGGGAATGAACACCAGTTGCACACAACAGAAACATGCTTGTTGTATGCCCTTTATTGACTTCCTTCCCTCCCTTATCCCCACACGCTGGCTGTTGCTACCTCGCAATAAATTGCTTTAACTAAACCTTTTTCTCAAGACCTTCTGGGAGGACACAAACTAAAATGGGGAGAGTGTATCTGGAAGACCAACAGGTGTGTCTGCTCCCAATGGTTGTGGTGTTCATTACAAATTCATCAACTGGCATTAGATGTTATATATAGACATCTAAACAATGGATAAATTTAATAATAGTGATAATAGCATCAGACAGATTAATAATAGTGAAAAACAAATGTGGGTATATATCCTGAGCTAAGGAAAGGGATAAGGTCCTGGGACTTCAAAGACAGAGGATGGGTACTCACATGACAGAGGAGAGGGTGGCTCATATGACAAAGACTAGATGCTTTGCAGTTAGATGCTTGTCCTGCATATCAATAGGTTTCTCCTATAGAAAGGTTGTTTCTGGTAAAATTCCTAGTTCTGGTTAAGACCCCCAGTTTTCATTCTTCTTGGCACTTAAGGGAGGCCAGTACAAGTTTCTCAGAAGCCTTCAGGACCTTACTGACCTCTGCTGGAAATAATCCACCTGCCAAAGGGACCCATCTTTGGAAGGCCTTTCATGTTAAAGCAATGAATGAATGAAAATGAATGTTCTCCCTTCATGTTAATGAAGTTAGGCTTCTGCATTTAGTGCAGCTTTACGTCAATTACTTCAATTACTATTTATAGTGGTTCTTTTCATTTTCCTCATGGACTTGCAAAACTCAAAAACATCTGAATGGGGGACACAGAGGAATAATTAGATGTTTTATTTTTTTAATAATAAGTACATCTTTAACTTTTCAAAGCAGTATTAGTTAATGTAACTGTATGTATTTGAGACATTTCACACTATATCTAAATTTCTACAAATATTTCCCCATAGCAGGTTTATTAATATTAGTTAACACTGCTATAAGAAATTATTCTATAAAATTTATCTCAAATAATTAGAAAAGGCAAAATTAAATATACAAATATGTAAATACCTGTTAGAGGAAATAGTAAATCAAGTTAAATAAATGTTTATGAAAAAATATTGTCGATAACTTTTAGTTGTTATGAAATTTCACAAACATGTTTGAAGTTAACTTGATGCTTTTAAATTTGGCAAGTAGGCATTAAAAACAAAGATGGTGGGCCTCCCTGGTGATACAATGGGTTAAGCAACCATGCTATGAAGCAAACAGCAGCCACTGCAGCACAAGTTAGATCCCTATCTCAGGCCAGGGCGGGGCCCACATGGCACTGGGGACCTCTCCTGCTGTGCCCACTGCTCCCCTCAGCAGTGTGCTTCCATTGATCTGCCTGTTCTGCTCCAGGCTCTCTGTGGTGAATCTGTTAGGGGAAAAGACTTTTTAAAATAAATTATACAAATAGGTTATAAATTTTTTTTAAATATTTATTTTATTTATGCATACAAGCACTGGGGTACAGGCCAGAGGTGTGGGGGTGGTGAGAGGATTCACCACAGAGAGCAGGGAGCAGAACAGGCAGAT